>NW_019775733.1:134612-223661 GCF_001039355.2 Lingula anatina | reverse complement strand
ATCTTAACAGAGTGTCAATAGCATCTTAACAGAGTGTCAATAGCATCTTAACAGAGTGGCGATAGCAGTGTACTGCAGACCATTCAGGATATTAAATCAACTATTTCAGTTTTCGAAATCTCAATAATCAACAGTTTAACCAAGAGGCATAACTGCAGCGAATGGTAATTTTGATTCTGTTTTCAAAGCAAAGAGTGGTTATGTTCTATATCAACGTAGAGTAACTTGCTGCATCTTAATCGCAAGAATTTAATTAGGTGTTTATGTACTATCAATGATGGGGGATATTTGTATGAATGATCGCACACAAATATCCTTCATCTCGATGCCCTACTCTTATATTCTACCTTTAAAGTGGGGCGGAGTGAATGCTGACTCCTCCACTGTACGTGTCTATAGTTCAGACACACATATCCCAGTGTTTCTGTAATGCTTTTGAAAAAATATATACATCTAAACATTTATCACAAATCGTCAGATTTTCAAAAAAAAAAAAAAAAACTCCCCAAACGTTAACATTTCTAGAATTGCGTCACAAATCAATGCTTACATGTGTGACGTATAAATAATTCATTCCGGACGGCGGCATCGGTGAATCTTTCCACTGTATGTCTTCAGTGAGGGTGTTTCTCGTCCACAGGCCTGGCTACGTCATCGTATACTCCGCCCCCGACTGCCTGCTGCCCGGTGAAGTCACGACCACGCCTGCTGGTCAAGGGGGTGTGGAGTGTGCACGCTTAACTCACGTTCTCTGCCTCGCCTCCATCTTGGCATGTCTGCTGGTATCGTGACTAGAATTTTAAAAGAGATCTTAACACCGTTTGCACCAAGTGACCCTCAGAGAAGATTCCAGGATTTGGCACACGCCCAAAGACAGTTAAAACCACGACAATACTACATGTATAATTGTCGACAAACACGGTCAAATGGATGCTATGCTTCTTACATCTATCACTCCACAAGGGTTTGAACAGACGCTTCATTGTAAACTGACATTTTCGTTCTCTTTCAGGCCTGCAGCGGTCCCTCAAAAGTAACAGATGACGTCATCACGCCGCAGCACCACACGGATGCGTTCTGCACATGGACATTTTAATGACTCTTCAGTTAGCTGCGGTGTTGAATATAAACAAGTATTTAAATTAGCCACTTTTGCTTTCATTCAGAAAAATACAGACTGGTGAAAACTATCGTTTATTTTAGCTGGAAAATTTTCTGGTGGGCAAAACGCCTCATCCGATATTCTGTATTTGGATAAAAACTGTGCCTTCTATGCTGGTCGTCTTATTATTTGTTTTAAACCTTCAAGATATATATGTTTGCTTTATCTTTGCGCCCTTGGATCATAGGGGTATTACTCAATAACAGTTGACAAAATCAGAAACACGGACAAAGCTGGTGGTCCAGTATCTCTCAAAAGAAAGAATGAATTTAGTGAAAATCCGTGATGTTAAGTACCTTTACATATACATATGAGATGAATGTCCTAAACTTATGTAATTTAGAACGCTTAATTCAAGCGTGGGCTCGAAATAGGACATTACGTTTTAAACTTACTCAGTGGATAACGCAATTCGAAATTCCACGGTTCGTGTCAGATTTACGTAATGTCGCGCAAAGAAAACCCAAGTCCACATAATGACCAGTTTAATGGTTTATTCGTTGACGATCTCTAACTACATGTTCTATACGTGAAGCCTCCAACTTCTAAGCCGTCTCCCATAGCTCCGACGAGCGGTCTACTTCGTGTCTTCTTCAGTCTGCCCCCGATATTAATTCTAGACGTCTTTTATACCCATTTCTTATCTTTAGGTGGATTCTGTGCTGCAGTAATTTGGCGGTACATACTAATTTTAATTATTCAAATTGCACACGTCCACTTAAGTTACATGACTTCAGGTAAGGCCATAAAACGAGTCGAGTGCACAAGCAATCGACTCTAATCAAATTAATTTACATGTCTGGGAATTATATTTGTGAACACTACAGTGAGAACACGGCCCGTCTTATACAGTTCCACCCTGGTCGGCTAAATCTTTTACTTGGATACTTTTACTCTATTTCGAAACCCCTTTTCTTTTATTTCAACCACCGAATTTTTAAATACAGGAAGCTGGACGCTAAGGAGAATTCCCTATCCCCGTCGCAAAATTTTCTGAATGATTAGAATAAAGGCATTCCTAATATAACAATAAATATATAAAACAAATACACACTTTTAATTACTAAAGCTGGATTCAACAATTTTACTTGTATTTAAATTAAAAGTTTGATTGCATAGCGCACCCAGTATGGAAGCACGTCATACTATATGAACCTTTTACTGCATTCAACGGGTATTCTTAGGCAGGTTTTCTTTTTTAAGAAATCGTGTCAATGCTTTTATTTAAAACGAAAAACATTCTCCCTTTGTTTATTTACACTTTTGACGACCTCCACCCCCTCCCCTCCCCCCCTCCAACCACCCACCCACTCCCACCCCGGTATTCTTGGATATCCACTTCCAGGGCCACAGATTGAATTTCCACTAGCTATTCACAGATATGCCTGTGGCCAATAATGTGCACTTTTTGTGCCCTCATAATTGTGGCGTAAAAGGCCGGAGACATATCTGTGAATATTTAGTCAAAAGTCCATCTGCGGCACTGGTGTAGGGTACCCTGCTAGGTGCTCTGCTAGGATAGCTCACATAAGATCATATAATTCAGTTGTCAGTTGCGAACTACTTCCTGGTTTTCACAAGGTCCTTCACTTTCTGCAAGAGCCTCTCTCCTCCGGTACCCTCTATTACAAGGTCTAAAATCTCTTCCTCCTTCTGTCACAGCTATCGCATTGGAGTAAGTATTACCAAAGACGATTTCATCAGGGCGCGGTTGCACCACAGGGCCATAAATTTGTACCGCCACAACTGTCGTAAACGGCAACGCCTGGCATCCGTGCGCCAGTTACTCAAGATCGTCTGGAAAGGCAGAATTTCTAATGGCCTATAATGAGGAAGTAATAAAACACGCTAACATAAGGAAACGCGCTAACATACCAAACGTTGACGCTTTGCGGACCTTCACTGGACAGGTCAAGTTATTGGTCAGGAAACATACATTGGATTTTATACCAACATCCTGGGCAGTGTCGCCTACATTTCAATTGGTGCTGAAACCCGGTTTCTTTTCTGTCCAACACATATTAAAACAGGACGAAAAACGGAGACTTAACTTAGAAAATGTTTATTCCTTCAACAATCCAAAAATGACTGAATCATATGCTCATAAGTTAATAATTTATAAAACGCAGCATCATTCAGCTAACTGTTGAACCAGTTAGTGAAAAATTTATGAGAATTAACAACCATTAAATATATGTAATAATGGATTAGTCAGTTCTGAGAGCCTGTCAACATGAAGATATTTCAAACTGAATAAATTATAATAATTTATAAGAAATAGTGATACAGATATTCACCTTTTATAAAAAAAAACACTGTGACACTTTCAATTTAGCTTCAAACACAGTGTTCAAGCAATAGCGTTTTTACAGTTATTTTAAATGTCCACCATATAGCTATGTAGGTGCAAACAGCGACAGACCTTTTTTGCCAAAGAAGGTATGTTTTGGCCACAGGTGTTGACAATGTGCTATCACATAAAAAATGTTGTTTTAAAATAAATAACGTGAAATGTGGTGTCTTTGTTTCATCAGTCAAATCATGACACATCTACCCAAAGAGTATTTACAAAAACAAATTCCTTCAGAATTCAGAGCAGATATTTCGCAAAAATATTCTCTTGAAAACTCTGTGGACATCAGCAAAACAGAAAAAGCAAAATTTAAAACAATATAACACATAATTCACTGTTTCCTTCAGCAGTCAAATAACTAAGTAAATGTTTTAAAAATCTTCTCCCCAATTTTTCTTTCCAATATATGAACTGTCAAATCAATGTAACATTCTGTTAGGTCTCACAGAGGCCAAACTTTCAGAGGTCACATCAAGGTCACACTCTCTGATGGGTCAGGTCAAGGACAAATTAAGGTCACATTAAGGTCACAGTCTCAGATGGGTCAGGTCAAGGTCAAGTTATAAAGCCACTTTCCCAACCTCACTGGGTTATTTGACCTACTGCTGAACTTTAAAAACAGTGCACTGATATGGGGTGTAATGATCCTGGACAATTTAACAAGGTTTTGTCTGTGTTTTAGAGCCTGTCTTGATGAAAGATCCATCTTTTGCAGGTGTGGTCAAAACTGTGGGTGATCCACTGCTGCTCCAGTATCTTGTATCTCTCATGACTCAGATACAGGGGTTTGCCTCGCCTAAAAAATGGAAAATAAAAGAAGTCAAAGAGTTGGGAGCTTTAATATTGATCTGTTTTTACAATTGCTTATTAATAATTCATAAAAGTTTTATGCAGTAATGATTTCCAAAACAACTGTTTCTTCTAAAACAGAATAAATTTCTCAGCTCTTTGGAAGAAACTAAACATTCTAGTTACAAACAAAGTGCTACAATGAAATTTCTCAGCTTTTTTGGAAGTAAATGAATATTCTGGTCACAAACAAAAAGTTAAAATGGAATTTCTCAGCCCCTTGGAAGTAAATGAGTATTCTGGTTACGATCAAAGTTCTAGAATGATGGCAGCCATACTTGAGTTCTCTGTCCTCCTCCCCGTACTCGTCCAAGTAAACTGACCCCCAGAGGGTGGCGCGGGGACCTCGTACCACCACTATTACTGAGGAGTTCACAGATAGGAACAGCCCTGTACCAGCACCACAGTGGATAGAATGCTGGAAATAAATAAATAAATAAATAAAATTCAGGGCTTAGATTGCAATTTAGTGAAAAAGTTGGAATATATGGAGTAAAGTCCAGGGGGCTGCCTAGGCCAATGATATCTCTGGCTCCTAAAAAGTCAGAAATCCATGAGTAATGGGGAAATTCTCATAACGGAAAATTACATTTATGCTTCTGATTTTGCCTACAGCAGTTTTTCCGACAGAAAGCACAGATGTTGCTCTTTTCATCAGTTAATTCTGTTTTGCCTTATTATCGAAATACCATGCATCTATCAAGGGTTGAAAAATAATTGCCAAATACATATCTTGAATTTAGCTCTCGAATATTACAGCAGTCGAAAAACAAATTAAACAAGCCCGATATGTTAAGACTGAGTATTTCCATAAACAAATGACATTATTAATCATCACAGTATCCAGCAACCACCGCAGTGCAGGGGAGGATCCATAGATATTTTCTGACAGTCTTCCAAATCATCTTTGTTCATCCATCCTCCATATTTGACTGTCTTCCAACAAAAAATAGATACCCATCAATATAAACTTGAAAAATCTGACCGTCTTCTGGGCGACCCAGAAGATGTTCTCAAACTGCTCCTGCAGTGCCCCTTACTTGTACACACTCATGGATCTGGTCCTGTCTACAGCAGCTCTCCTTGAAACATAAAAACTGGCCACAGATAAGACAGACCGCTGGTTCCTTGGGGACCCGGGTACAGGTGTGGCACGGCTTCTTCCTGTAGTACTGGAAGATCTTGTCGTACTCCCTGGGGAGGGTCAGCAGGCGGGGAGAAAACCATGTGGGGTTCACCAGGAGAAAGTACTGCAGGAGAAAAGAGAAATTACTGAAATTATGTTGTCAACTTGACTTATGAACTATAAAACAAGTAAAGAAAATGTATAAACAAAAGCTTCTAAATAACTTCTATTAAACAAACACACACGGCATAAAACCTGATGTTAGTCAGTCACTGAAGCTCTAACCTCTCTTTTTAGTTGCCTGTGGCATTTTACACATCAGTGTTCACAACCATCACTTACCCTCCCTACACAGGGCTCAGTGTTCACAACCATCACTTACCCTCCCTACACAGGGCTCAGTGCTCACAAAGTCATTGAAGGCTCTGCACCAGCCTCTGAGCAGGCTGCGAGGGTTCTCACAATACCACTTCAGGGCTGACGTAGTCACAAAACGGCTGCCACAAGATGGCGTGCGTGGAGTTTCTCCGTGGACAAGACCAAGGAACTGGCAGAGTGCTTGGTACTCATTGTCAGAGTCCTGGAGATAGATTGAAAACTTTTACATCCTGTATCTTTTGATAAAGTTATTTAGCAATATTTTGAAATCGCTTTCTACTCAGCTGAAGGTAATTGTCTAAAATGCTTTTTATTCAGCATAGCTTTTATATTTCACAGAAGCCAACCTCAAAATGTCGTAGAGGCACTTTTTAACTAAAATAAAACTTTGTAAACTTACAATTCTGTGAGGAAGCTTGTCATGGAATAGATGGCACTGCAGTAGGGCAGCCAGTCGGAGGAAGGGGAAACAGAAATCCTGCACTGAACTCTCCACAGTCTGTGGTGACCACACGCTTTGACAGATCTGGAAACATATGCCACAAGAGGTGAACATTTAAAAGAAATTTATGCAGTAAACTTGGCCTGAAGAACAAACATGAGCTACCTTTCTCCATACTTTTTTACTCTTACTGATTTTTCATTAAGAAATAATTATTTGTGTATGATCAGACATGTAACTGGGACATGTACAGAATGAGAATCATTGTGGAATAGCTACAAACTGAGATAATATCACCATGGTATGAAAAAATTATTTGATGTACAAATTTTCACAGACCTCACCCATTGTGAAATATATGTATTACATTGCAAAAATGATACTAAATTTTTGAAAATATTTCTTTCAGAATCTACTGACCGCCTATGTCTGTAACAATAAGCAAATCAAGAATTAGACTTCTAAAAGAAGTGCTATACAAGACTTACAGCTGGAATTTGTGTGTCCATCTCAACATCTTCGTATAACCGTCCCAGGCCCAGGTGGGTGATGATGGTACTCAGCAGACCCTCCAGGCTGTCCACTGATACCTGAAATATGGGGTTGCAAAATAATTAGTTGTCTCATCAGAAAAGAACATTTCAAGATGCTGGGATGGAAACGTAGAATACTAAATAGCGAGGAAACACTTTTAGTTCCCGAATTTCCCAACTCTGAACATTCTGCAATGCAGTGACTTCAGACTGAAATGCTGAGAGAGAGAGAGAGAGAGAGAGAGAGAGAGAGAGTGAGAGAGAGACAAAGAATAGGGGGTATAGAGAGAGTGAGAGAGAGAGACAGGGAAGGAAGATTGGGAGAGAAAGAGAAAGGGGTATGAGGAGAGAAGGAGAGAGACTCAGTCACACTTATCCCAGTAAGCAGCAACTTTGTCCACTGATACCTGAAATATGGGGGGCATGTGTGGGTGAAATATGGGTGTGTTTGTGGGTTAAATATAGGTGTGTGGGTGGAATATGGGTGTGTATGTGTGGGTGAAATGATAATTTGTATCATCAAGTAGTTATTTCACAATGCTGGGATGGAACATAGTGTACAAAATTACGAGGAAACATTCAGTTCTTGAATTTTCCAACTATGAACGAGAGAGAGAGAGAGAGAGAGAGAGAGAGAGAGAGAGAGAGAGACGTACACACACACACTCAGTCATTCCTTTCGATGTAAGCAGCAACATTTCAATTTACATGTGAGTTTCAATTTTTTCTCACCCCTGTTCCTTTCTCCTTCCAAGCTGTTCTTTCATCTTCAGGGAACTTGCAGGAAGTCACTGCCAGCGCCTGTATACAGACTAGATTGTACAGGGCCTGCACCAGGCAGGTGAAGTACTCTGGAAATAAGAGAACGTAATGCTAAACCAACATCTAAATTCCAGCTAACTTCTATGCAAATTCTGAAGTTAGGTCAACAAAAGTTTAAAAAAGTTAACTTCATAAGAAAAAGACCCTTCTTTTTAACTATCATAATTTATACAACATCAACCACATCATTACTATTCTTAAATTTATCAACAAAAAATACCATCACCAGTTCATCTAATACTTCAAAATTAAACTATTTTTTAAATTTAAGTCTTCATGTGTGCTCACCTTTTTCTAAAGCTGTTGGCATATTGAGCATAAACTGAATCAAGATAGCAGTGACATCTTTCAGCAAAAGTGGGACATCTTTTTGGTACACTGTGACACTGCAATATAACAAAGTATAATATACTGAAATATAACAATGTATAACATACTGAAATATAACAATGTATAACATACTGAAATATAACAATGTATAACATACTAAAATATAACAATGTATAACATACTAAAATATAACAATGTATAACATACTGAAATATAACAATGTATAACATACTGAAATATAACATTTCATATACTGAAGTATAACAATGTTTTATATACTAATGTATAACCTACTGAAATATAACAATATATAACCTGGCGAGAGAGGAAAATACATTTTTAATGAAGTTTGCCGATGACACAACTTTAGTCGGCTTGATACACCATAATGATGAGATGTCATACAGGCAGTCGGTTACAAGTTTAGTAAATTGGTGCACAGACAATGACTTGATATTAAATGTGAGCAAAACAAAAGAAATGATCATAGACTTCAGAAAAAATCAGATAAGTAAAAATCCCTTGGAAGTTAACGGTAAAGCGGTCGAACAGGTTTCTAATTATAAATTACTAGGGGTGCAGCTGAATAATAGGTTAACCTGGGACGATAACATCACGAAGATATTGAAAAAGGCATGTCAACGAATGTATTTCTTAAGGAAATTGAAAGCTTTTACCAGAAATGTGTTTATTTTAACGAACTTTTACAGGTGTGTTTTAGAGAGTATTTTAACTTATTCAGTAACTGTTTGGTATGGACGTGCAACTGTGGAGGAGAGGAACAAGTCGGAAAAGATTGTCGAAACTGCAGGGATTGTAATTGGAACAGATCTAACTCCCGTCCATACTATATATCTAGACAGGACTAAAAAGAAAACATTATCAATAATGACAGACAGTTCCCATCCAGCCCATACCCTTTTAAAATTTTTACCCAGCAATTCAAGACTCTTAGCTTTTAAGGGTAGTAAGCGATTTTTAAATAGCTTTTATCCTTTGGCAGTAACTATTTTTAACTCTAACATGTAATTTTAATTTTCATTCTTTATATTTCAATGGCGCTACTACAGGGCAAAAGATTCCCGATTTTATACATTTGTATTTTATTGGCTGAATAAATTATTATTATTATTATTATTATTATTATTTTTAATGAAATATATATAACCTACTGAAATATAACAATATATAGCATACTATAATATAACAATGTATAACATACTGAAATATAACTGGTACAATGTACAACTTATTAGCGGGGTGCATAGCATTTTTTTAATTTTCTATCACCCTAGTTTTTAGGGCAGCAAAATTGACACACTCAAGAAGAGTCACTCAAGCCAATACGAACATGTTTCATTACCTTGTTGTGTTGGAGTCCTGGCTGATGCCACTGACTTGCTGCCAGAGATCTGTATAAGGTTTCAGAGTGAGGATTTTACTGTGCAGGCTCAGGACGTGAAACAGAGGCACTGGAGAGAGGGGGAAAACAGTGAAATAATGAGAATTTCAGGTCATTGGTAAAGTATTATTATAATTATAGTTTAATGATTAAAATCCCTTTAACAAAAGACAAAAACATTTACTGTCATCATGGGATAACTGCATATATCCAAACAGCACATTCCTAATTATAAGTTCATAGTTTATGAAACAGAGGAACAGGTCTCCTTGTCTGCTGTGTTCAGATGTGTAGTTAACTTGGGCCACCACATTGTGACAACAAATACACACTGATATCTGTTAAGCCACAACAATCTACAAACTTGTACATAAGGATGTCAGTGTTTGTGATGACCAAGGCATCCTCCTTCTCCCAATCAGTTTATACAAAAGCACATCCTTTAAGTGCCAAAAGCTTCATTATGATAGAGTCATAGTTACCCAAATCTTTGTACCACTGAGTCACAATCACTTACAGAATGCGGACCTCTTGGTCATTGCTGCTGCTGCCCCCTGTTGGCCACATAAAGAACCCCCTCTCTGCAGTAACTCTAACTCTAAATTACATCTAAAGACAAAAAGAAAGCATATTTAAGAAATCGATTTTTTTTATTTTTAACTTGATTCATAGGAATACTTTTTTATTTCCTTTTAATGTGAATGAAAATCAAAACATCAAATTTTTTTGTAAATGATTTATACATGAGAAAAAAATCCTTCACAGAAACCATATACATGACACACTATTTAAAATTCTATCCAACAAAGGCTTTTTCCTCCTGTATTTCAAACATTTACAGAAACATACATCAATAACATATGTGACACTCTCACACACTGCAATAATCCCCTAAATTAACCTGCTTATAACCCCCCACACACGCACACACACACACACACACGCACACACACACACACACACACACACACACACAGTTGTCTTACCTAGCAACAGAGCAGACAAAACACTGCATAGACTCTGGGATCTGGGACTTGGTGAGATTCTTGTACTCAGCATATGTGCCATTGGTAATGTTGTCCATGGCAGCACTCATGGCATGGGTGATCTCACTGGAACCCTGAAATAACAGGTTTTACTTTTATATATAACACATGGGTGATCTCACTGGAACCCTGAAATAACAGGTTTACTTTCATATATAACACATGGGTGATCGCACTGGAACCCTGAAATAACAGGTTTACTTTTATATATATAACACATGGGTGATCTCACTGGAACCCTGAAATAACAGGTTTACTTTTATATATAACACATGGGTGATCTCACTGGAACCCTGAAATAACAGGTTTACTTTTATATATAACACATGGGTGATCTCACTGGAACCCTGAAATAACATGTTTTTGAAGAATCAGGTCTTGTTGTACTAATAATAACTCACCCCAGTTATATGTCTATGTTCCAGGAGTTCAGCCACCCTGTGTACTAACTGCTGAGGATGTGAAGGTACAGGTCTCGTCACAGATACGTTGCCCACGTCAGGGAGGACAGGAAAGACGGCGTTAGCTAACTGCCGGCACAGAGGGCACCAATACTCGCCTTTGTACACCACCAGACCATGGGCCAGGTTACGATCTTGTATCTGATATAAAAATAGAAAGCATCACAACAGCCTACAGCACTATAAATCATTTCTGAGATACAACATTTTAGTTTTCTTTTATGTTTCAGGAGAAGTGAATTTAGTACATTAATATATGCATACAATCTTTAATTATTCTTTATTTCGCATTGTTTCTGCCTTTGGACCAAATTTCTCTCTTTGTATCTTACCACTCTTCAAACACAAACATAAACATGTGTTTATACATTTAACCACAAAAACCTACCACAGATTCCATATATGAGCCATGACAGTCTATATGTAGATAGTGACCACATGTCTGTGCTGCCACGCCCCCCTCCCAGCCTATGTTCATAGACTGCAGACAAGATGACTGAAATATACAGTATTATTTAATCAAAGTCATTTTACACAGTTACAATGATAAATTCACACATTTTAAATCTAATTTTGATTGGTCTTAAAATCTGTTAAGTGAATATTGTCTATAAATGACCAAATTTTTATCTTCTTTGAGTAACAATACAATAGTTAGGTATCTTTACAGGATAAAAAATATTCTTTTATGTCTAAATAAATATAGTTTTTTTTAATCTCAGTGTAAAGAATGTTCTTTTACACGTCTCACCTCTTCAAAATATGAGGTAATAAATTCATAATTTCTCATCTACTTTTACATCTTTCAAGTGTATCAATAACTAGCCAAAGTCTTTAAATCATGTTCCCTTTCATGTCTCACCTCCTCAAAATACGTCACCATCTTCCTCAGCCTCTGTGCCTGCACCTGGCCACAGTTGGTACTCTCTCGTACCTGTCTCATCTCCTCCTCACTGGTCGGCATGGTGCGGACCTCCTCCACCTGACGACGGTGACCAAGAACTGTAATGACAGAAATATTAAATATTACACTGTGTAATTTCTTTTACTTTTAGCTCATGTTCAACTTCTACTCATCAAAAGATGCCTGCAATAAATCCACCATTCCTACTGGTGTATCTGGTATAGAGGGGGTGGTCTGGTTATAAATATTATAATCTGAGCATTAAATAAGATTTAAGCCTTCATATAGTATAACTTACCACTAGTAGCCTGTAGTAGAACTACCATTCCTACTGGTCTATCTGGTGTAGAGGGGATGGTCTGGTTATAATTATTATATACTATAACTTACCACTAGTAGCCTGTAGTAGAACTACCATTCCTACTAGTCTATCTGGTGTAGAGGGGGTGGTCTGATTACATATCACACAGTCATATTCTTTCACAACCACAGGTAATGTCTGCTCCATGCCTGCATCTTCACTGTCTTCTTCATCTATTATCACAAACAAATATTTCATTCATACTAACTTTCATGTTATCTATGATTTGAGATCAGCAGTTAAAATGAAGTGTTCCAGAGTTAAACCACACACTTAGACCCCATTCCCAGAGATAAGATCGATCCAACTAGATCGACCTAACTCCCTGGGGGTTCACGCTAAATAGCTGTCAGCCGACCGGGCACGAAAGTTAATTACCCCCTTACAGCTAAAATATATGGGAATGCACCCTTAAACACACAATACAGTTATATGTCTATGTTCTAGGAGCAAATCTGAAACTTGCGGTAGGACAATAAACAGCCCAGAAAATCACACAAAAACATGCATGTATACACACACAGACACACACACTGAGGCACACACACACACACACACACACACACACACACACACACACACACTGAGGCACACACACATATCACTTCCTAGTTTCATCACCTACCATTGAGTTCCATGGCCTGTTCCATGAATGCTCTCTGTTTGGACGCAAAGTCAGCCATCAGTTTGGCTTGCCGTTCCCGTGCTTTCCTCCTCCTAACATAACACATTGAAAATTATGATTCCTTATAGTGTTATATCAACTTTTTTTTAAATATACAGTATTTTCTAAGACAGTTATTATAAAATGACAATTTTCAAAAACCTATAAAATATGAAACATTCAGGAGAGCAGACATAATTTTTAAATAGTATGTTTTTTCCAACAATTCACCTAATGAATGAATCACTAAAATAACCAACCAACAAACCAATCAACCAAAGAGCCAACAAACCAATCAAATAATAGATAAACCACGCCCTCTATTTACTTCTCTTCTTTATCCACCGCCCCCTGTGCTGCACTCGGCCCTGCGCTGGTGTCTTTCGTCTTCTGCGGCTGCAGCAGTCTGTACACCTCCTCAACAATACGAGCATTGTCCATATTAATTCTAGCAATTCTGTCCAGCAGCTGACCAATGAAATGCGGCCCATTGCCGATACGGGACTCTGAACTAGGCTGGTCACTTGTCACTGACGCCATTGTTGTACTACGCAGAATCTCGGGAACGTAGGATCCTGGTTTTCCTGACAGCTTGTTGTGCAATTTAATCAGAAGAGATATTAAACTCTCGTTAACGTCAATCACAGAATGTCTTCCTGAGCTGAAGTCTGTCGCCACCCCTCTGCTCTGATACTTGGGTCTCGTTCCTCCTGACGACCCATCAGATTGACCTGTTACTTTATGATGAGACGGAGATGCCCCTTGACCTTCGTTCTGACCCGTACTATAACCTTGACCTTGATGCTGACCTTGACCTTGTTGAACACTGGCAGCTCCAGTCAAAGCAGAAGCATGTAAACCAGATGTGATGATACCTTGGGTGGCTGAGAACAGAAGAATTGTTCCAGGTTAGAAAACAAAGGCTTAGTCAGGCAATGAACTCTGTATATTTGAAAGAAAGTGGATAAAATAAAGTTCTTCTTAACAAATATCCACTGCACATATAATTTGGACCAGGTCATGTGACTAAAATATTATTCACTATTTCGACTAATTTCATGGCAAAAGAGCTGAAGCAATGTGAGAATTCTATCTCTTACAGGGTATAAATTTACATTTCTGGGCAAATATTGAAATATCTGACTGAAATTCTTAGTTAAAAAAAAAATAACCCATATACTTACAGGCTACAGCACTGGGGGCCAGCTCAAACATCTCAGATAAACTCTCTGTGTCCAGGTCTATGATAACTGGCTGGGAGTGGGTGGTTTCCCTGGAGACAAGCACCTGTTGAATCTTATGTCTCAAGTTCTGTTGTATGTTGTTGCTAGGAAACCACTCCTTAAATAACTTGTCATGGACTTGCTTTGGCACCACTATTTCCTAGAAAAGTGAACAAAATAATCATTATCTGTCCATGAAATGGTTTTACAAACATTTTTATTTGAAAAGTGAACTTCACAAAGAGTTCTTTAAGTGCTCCATACTTAATCAAGTTACATCTATTGTACTTTACTGTTAACTAATTTCTAACCACCCTGTACTATTAACTAATTTCTTCCTATCCTGTACTGTTAACTAATTTCTACCTATCCTGTACTGTTAACTAATTTCTACCCATCCTGTACTATTAACTAATTTCTACCCACCCTGTACTGTTAACTAATTTCTATCTATCCTGTACTGTTAACTAATTTCTTCCTATCCTGTACTGTTAACTAATTTCTTCCTATCCTGTACTGTTAACTAAATTCTAACCACCCTGTACTGTTAACTAATTTCTATCTATCCTGTACTGTTAACTAAATTCTAACCACCCTGTACTGTTAACTAATTTCTATCTATCCTGTACTGTTAACTAAATTCTAACCACTGTACTGTTAACTAATTTCTACCCACCCTGTCAGTTACACCTGTAGCAGGTGTGGTGACAGCCATTTCCAGCAGGTAAACACACAGGTAGATGATTGTCTCAGACATCTGGGGCTCATACACTGCCTGGAGAGATATAGAAATCTTTATAAATATCACAATTAATAATATAGATTATAACAAATATGTTTATTATGAGACAAATGTTTAGGTGATGGCTTATACTGTATTTAATGAACTGAAACTTTCATGAATTAAATGTGTACAAATGAGCCATACAGAGATAAAGCTGGCACTTATTAACATCTGGCATCAAAACGGTTTCATTGTATTATACTGTAATTTGTCACCAAAAATTTAAAGGTACATACAAACCAAGCATCGGTGGAGCATGGATTCCCAGTAACACATGTAAACCATTTCTACTAGTTTCTTATACGACTTAAATAAATCCGACATGCCAAGGGATAAATTGAATAGATCACTCGATCAGCCATAAAAGAGCTTTAGACTGCTCCTTTCTTTAAAGATTTGGTAGGAAATTTAACCTACTTGCATGACCTACTTTTTTGCCCCATTGACAAACAGCATAGAATGCTGGCAGAAAAATCCATTCAGACATCATTTTTGGGTAAAATTAAACAATGCCTTTTGGTAATTCTCTTAGTTATACTACTTGAAGCTATATGCTGGCATTCGGTTGGTTTTTGTGACAAAAAATTGACTGTATGCATCTTTAAGATTATTCATGATACCATCTACATTGTAACACCTGGTCATTTGTTCTTATTAATTAAAAGCCGTAAAACTGACCTTGTAGAGTACAGAGAAAATCATTCCATGGAAAGTCTTGCAGTGTAGCAGACGTCTCAGGCCCTGGTACTGCTCTGTCACTTGCCCCAGGGGTCGGAATGGAGGCCACGGGGACTGCTTCTCACTGTACTTGCCAACTTGTTGTATACTGGAAGAGGGGAAAATAAATACAATAAATAATAAATGAATTAGCTTTTTTTCCTTATCTCAGAGCATACTCTGCAACATAAGCCACTAGTCAGCAGTTAACGACTAGTATATTTGGCAATGAAACAGTAAAGTCGTTTTCAATAACTTTACTGGCAGAATTGTTTTAACCTTTGCAATAATCTATTTTTAACATGCTTTACTAAACAGACCTTGAAACAGAGTCCACATAGTGGTTTTTGATTAGATCCATGTCACTAAAACACTGAAAACTTAAAAACACAAACTTCAGTAAAAAGTTGAACTCACTACTTGGTGTATCTGTCCATGGCCGCCTGCAGATCTTTCCTCTGAACTGCTCTCAGGCTTACAAACACAGGGTCAAACTCTTCCTCCCAGATAAAGTCTGAAAATGAAGCGTTACAAACAAAAGGTAATTTATCAGCAATACTAAAATACTTAATAATTAATATCTTCCTGAGGTTTTCTTTCTAAACAGATTCACCCTGCTGCCATATGATATAAATCAGCACATCTTCTGTCGATAGTTTGAAGAAGTAACATAAGCTCTTCATCTTTACATGAAGTCAAATGCTATAAAAAAAATACTCAGACCATAAATAATCCTTATTTATAATTTTCAAAACATAACTCTTTAAATGGCATAAACAAGACAACTGAGCAGCAGATAGACTATTTGGTTCTAACGAAAACAAAGATTCATCCCCATGGGGTAATCTAAAACAAAGACTCACCTTTTGGCACATACATCCCCTGCTGCAGCTCTCCTCCAGCCTCAAATGTGGGGGCTTTATAATCTGCAACCTTGGATAGGAATAGAAACAAAGCCATTCAGTATTTTCTCATATAAGTTTTAAGTTTTTCTCCTCTACTTTGTTAAATTGGTGTATGCAGATATTCCAATATCCTTCAGGTAAATACTACAAGCACGTGTAGTATTGCTCTGTGTGTGTGTGTGTGTGTGTGTGTGAGTGTGTGTGTGTGTGTGTGTGTGTGAGAGAGAGAGAGAGAGAGAGAGAGAGAGAGAGAGAGAGAGAGAGAGAGAGAGAGAAGGGTAGGTTTTATATATACCTCTTTAAGAGTGGCTTCAAAGTCCTTGGTCTGCCCAGTGAGTCCACATTTCTCAGGCATCAGGTCCATAAGCTGGCTGTGTGTCCTGTCTGCCACACACAGCAGAGCCACCATCTCCTTACGGGTCGTCTCTTTGTCATCCATGCCTGACACGATGAACAACAGCAGTTAACGTCATAATATTTTATTTCTATATTATGCATTGCATGTACAAGGGACTTTATAGCTTTAGTCAGCCACGTCAAAATGCAAATTGTGTAAACTACAATTTTGTTTAATTCATCTTCCTATTATCAATTTATTTTGGCAATTGTGAACAGAGAGGAAAAAAGTGGAGCATTACATAAAACAAATAACATACATTAAACTTAATCAGTTTAAAAAACTTAAATTAGAAGCTTTAAAAAAAGCCTAAAAGTGTATGTTCTCCAGTTATTTCATTTGAAGTAATTTCTCTACTGATCTTCAAAAATTGTATATTCCTTTCATCATAGCCGAGTTCTACTTCAGTTGCAAGATGCATCCATATCCATAATGAACTAGAAACTACAACTGTTCTTCAACTGACCTGTATGTAACCTGGTAGTCAGCAATGTTGTAAGGAAACTCAACATGCCTTCCACCATGGCTGGTTCTTTCTCAGCCTCCAGATACGGGTTGTGGTGAATTGGTGATAAAGTCAGCCAATCCTGAATGTGAAACCTTAAAGAAAATAATAATAATAATAATAATAAAACTTCAAACCTGCTTTTTGAAAAGAGAATATTTATTTTTTTATCATACATTGTTTTTCAAAATAAGATTCAAATCAAAATCTTATAAACATATAGCTGAAAGGTGACAATTAAATACTTCTTTATTGTTGGTCTAAGTGTATACTCACCTCTCTATCACGGTGTGCAGAAAGTAGGTCGGGTCAAGGCCACATGCACACACCTGCAAGGGAAAAATACCATAATTCTTGGAAGTATCTAATATATGCATTTAATTTATTTATATTTCTTAACTATCTGATATGATTATACTTCTTAAGTGCCATAAATCATCATAATGCTTTTAAATGACACAGTAAAAATTGTGAAGATGGAAAAGCAAGGTAAAACATCTGAAAATGTTGAAATTGATACAAAAGATCTTTCCAGACATATTTTTTGTTCTTTAATTAATGCAAGCTGTGATCTACATTATCATTATGCACTTTTTTACTCACATAAAAGACATTGTTTCCTTTCAAAGTCATCAAAGTAAAAAAAAAAAAGCATTTTCAAGTCACAAGTGCTTTACATCTCAGTTTTATAATTTATTGTACTGTATGTTGTACTATTTATTGTATTGAATTGTATTGTATTGCACTAGTATTGTACTGTATTGTATCAGAAATTAACGTTACCTGCAGTAGGTACATGTCAGCATCAACCAGTGAGTTACAGAAGTGACACTGGATGTAGGTCATAGCTTGACCTTTGATCTGAAGGCCATTCCTCACCCACAGTCCACAGAATATCTCACAACATGCCACCTGGGAGATAACATTGAGAAATACCAGAATTCACAAGTGTTAAGACATGCTTCTACCGCATAATTATTCATTTTAAAGATCGAAATAGAAGAATGACAAATGAACAGATTACAAATAGTAACAGCTTTAGAAATCGAGACTGAAAAGTTCGATGGGGGTGCATTATTTAGTTTTGTCCCTTGGAGAGATCTTCATCTACACACTCCATATTTTTTGACACTTGACACTCAATAATATTTCTTGTTCAATCAAATAGTAAGTGATAAATCCATTCTTTTTAATTACATGTACAGTGTATTCACATACACTTTTCTATATATGCCCACATTTTCTCACCTGAAGTTGCAGCGGGTGCATCATGATCAGTTTCAGGGACTCTTCTTTTGGCAGCAGCTCCTTCAGCTGCAGGCCCTGCACGCGCACCGCGTTACTGAGGAAAATGGCCAGGTAGCGATGGAGAGGAATGTGGAAGGACACCTGCATTGGGTTAGGCTGGAAGATGAGATACAAAAACGTTGGAAAAAAATTTTTGTTTGATGAACCGTGACAGGTTTTGCTGACAGGATGAGAGATGAAAGATGCATTTCATAATACAATTTATTTGTTGTTTTAATTACTCCTCTTACATGATAATTATCATATTATCAGCAATTATCATATTTCTAATCAATATTGAAATGTACAATGGTTTTACTATCTTGAAATAGAGCCATTACTACTTTAAAAGTGAAATGTTCTTCCTTATACAAGATACCAGACCCCTTAATATTCCAATCTTAGCCTAAATAAGACATATACATTGCCATTTAACTTATCTATGCATGCATTACAAATATATGGTATTCTGACGCAAGACATAAGTCCATAAAGTTTATGTTTTCATTCATTTTGAATTTTTTTCATTTTCAAAACAGTACCGGTTACCTTGTACTAATTTGTTTATTATTATTTTTGTCTTAACTATTTTTCCAGAATGTTTCTAGCTCATTCTTATACTTAGCTGCATTCTCTACTTACTAGCACATTTTATTAAACAATTTATATTTTTTCTAGAAGAAAGAGACCAAATGGGAGTGTAAACACACAATATTTCTCTTTCATTTCAAACTTGTCAATACTTTCTTTTACTCTACTGTGCTCCCAACATTCCACTAATCATAAGCACAAAATGAAAATGCTAAATCGAGGGAAAACAAAACAAATCAATATATTAAGAAGCAAATGAAAGAAGTCTATGCATGCAATTTTCAATTTGTGTTCAAGCACTCAAATATCCAAACTCTGATCAGTTTGTTTGTTCAGAGTTTCAAATCATGCTAGAAAAAACTTGACAAAATACTACTTTTTACATCTAATGCACATAAATCCACCTCACATTTGTCTGGTAGTACGTCCTTTATTTGAAAAAGATTTTTAAAGAACATTTTTTTAAATTTCAAACTATTTAGATCCATAAAGCACAAAACAGAAGAAACTTTAACTCTAGAGCGCACTCTAGTCTTTCATATTATTAATTTTGATTCTTGGACTAATGATTTTTTGACTTAGAAAAAATTTCTTACTAGGATTATAAGAATAACGGTATAAGACATAAGGTACAAAGCACATAATGACAATAATTTCCACTTAAGAATCATACAGCATGTGGTAAAGAAACATGTGCAAATGCTACAGACTTTTGAGGGGTAAGAAAAAAGAAAACGGAAAGAAAATAAGAGCTGGAGCAAGAATGTCATACAATAAGACAACAATAAAAGTCCATTTTTATTAAGAACTGAGTCATTTGAGACATGTGAGACAGGCATCAAGGCAGACGACATAGAAGCACAGATATCTAGGTCAAACAAGAAGGGCCCAATCCATGCCACGTTAACCAAAGATCTACATACTTTGAAACTAATAAGCAAAGACCTGGACAGTTGTGGCACCTGAAATATAGGTGTCAGAGTCATCTAAGACAGACTTATCAATGAACTCAAGAATAAACTGAAGACAAAATGAGAGAAAACGAAGAGAAAAGTGCACAATAAAGAGTTTAGACAAAGAGAAATACTGTGTGGTTTTCAAATTGCTTGCATCATGGCAAAAGTATCCACTATGATAACGACAGTTTAAATAATCAATTTCTTTAAAATTAGTTTCTGAGGGGGATTTGAACAGATATAAGCTCAATTTAGAACATAAAGAATGATTATTTCATTATCAAAATTATTCTTTTGATACCCCTTTGTGTGTAAAAAATTAAACATTTCATTAAGTACACAAATACAGGAACCAGCATATTAGTATTGAGGCCATCAGTTTAAAGATAAATAAATAAATAAATAAATAAATAAAAGCTTAATATGTAAAGTTAAGGGACACATTTCACAATCATTCATACACTAAGTTCACCTTGAAAGCTCCTCTGAGATTGATGGCATCAAACCAGCTTTCCACTTCATCTAAGATGACCGACAAAACATCTCTGCTCAGTTTTCTGGACGCCTGAATTCACCAATACAAAACAGATGGATTAGGTTAAAGCAATAAATGATATCTTTCATGAAATAAAACTGTCAGCACCTTCTGGTGTGAAGTTAACACACAGCTTTAAACAAATAAGCTAACTTCCACCAAACAATAGGGGAGATGTAATAACAATTTGGGAGTAAAATCATTATTGAAGTGATCAACATAGAAGGTGAATCTAAATGTCATGTAGAACTTGTTTAATATGTAATTTCTACTTCAAGAATAATACTTCTGTTGCATCACCCTATATAGAATAAAAAATTACATTTTCACAAAAAAACTGGTTCGTTTTATTTTGTTTTTTAACAAGATCCATTAAAATTTCAAAACCATTTTCATTAAATGGTAATCAAAGTCTGCTTAGAGAATAGAAACAATATTATTATATATATATAAGACTGTTATCTGATGACACAAGTTGGCCCCTCATCCGGTCTAAATGGGTCTCTGTGTGAACTGACCTCATTCTTCAGGTGGCCCACCATGGACCACATGGGAGAAGCGCAGATTTCCAGCTCCGCAGAGAATGCAGCGTAATACGTGCCTGGCTCGTACTCCACGTGCTGCGTCAGCTCGCGCTGGTTGAGATTCATTCCTGTAAAAACACAAATAGATCAATAAATAATTGCCATCAGGTTTCAATCAATGATTATTATAATAATCACTTACTATAATGAGTTTTAAATTGATCTTTTGTTATTTTAGGGATAAAATGAACTCTTGGAGAAAATATCTGTGATTCTCCAAGACAAGAGTTCTGGAGAGTGAGACATCTGATTTTTCCAAAAGTCTAAAAACTGCTGTGCCCACTGTAGTTATTCAACTTAATCTTTTTACAAACATTGTTTACAGAGCCTACAAATATTTTACTTATGTTAAACAAAGTGTATTTACTGCCATCCATTTCAGAACAAAACTGGGTGCAATACTTGAAAAGCCAACACCTAATAAGAAGTAACCAGCAGGGGTGTGTACAGAAGTGTCAGAAAACTTTCCCCCTCACCTTGAAAGTGAGATATCAGCTCCATCCACAGCTCTATCAGTGACTTGTTGTCCATGAAGATGTGTGCAATTGACTGGTGGGACAACACATTGATGAGGTCACTAATAATTGGCCAATAGCAGTGGTCCTTCATGATCTCCTGTCCGCAGTCTGCCACAACATGGAAGTTGTTCTCTGCATCTGTGGAAATAAATAAATAAATACATAAATATATTGGTCTCTGCACCTGAGGAAATCAATCAATTAATTAATCAATCAAACAATATTTTCAAATTATCAGTATTTTAAGCTTTTTCGCTAAATCAAGCATATGTGTGGTAAAAGTCATCTTGAGAAAATATTCCTACTGCACAGATCAATGTATGAGGTGCAGAAAAATATTTGAGCTTAGTGCTTTCTGTAAACAACTTACAAAATTTTCCATATTCCAATAAACCTTGTTAAGTACATAAATAAATGTTATTCTCACGTGAGCAAAGATGATGATAAAAATACATGTAAATGTGTATGTGACAATATGTGCATGTACACAGACCTAGTGTGTGTGTGTGTGTGTGTGTGTGTGTGTGTGTGTGTGTGTGTGTGTGTGAGTGTGTGTGCACTTCCATGTATCTGTGCACATCTCACCTTGCATGTCACTCCCCGTGAGCACGTTCCCTATCATATGTTTCAAACTGACCACCATGATGTGTAACAGGTTATGTTCCAGCACCATATCTCTGGAGTACTTCTCATTACTAAATAACTGGACACTAATGTGGACCACTTTGTTAGCTATAGTGGACCTGTCCACTGAATTAACCAGAGCTATAGAGCTACGGCTGTAGTGCTGGACAAACGCCTTGATGAAACACACCTACAAATACAAGACATCAACTTGTAGTAGTGTCAATGACATTTTAACAGACTGAGTGTTTATTTTATCTGATTCATGAATGCAAATCCTATATTCTTCTTCAAACGACAGGACAAATAGCTTATTATAATGAAATACTCAAGGTATAATCTTTTTGTGAACGTAAGTCTACTCTAGGAAATGAACTTACATCAAGATGAAAAACTTGAGTGTTGTATTAATTTAACATTTAATTTCTATTTCTTTTTTTTTATTTCTTTTTTCTTTAAACCCCCTCCCTCCCAGTTACCTTGAAATATTCATCTGGAAGTAAACTAAGCAGCAAAAAGACAATTTTCTGAGGGAATTCAAACTTTACTGTCCAAAACATAAGCTCCTCCAGGAGGGTGGTGTGCTTTAAATCTTGTTTTAGTCCTGGAATATCTGAAAGGACAGCAAAATAGTTTATCAATATTTAAAAAGAGTTTTAATAAACAAAAACAAATAGGAACTTCAAATCTGACCTATCTTTAACTGAAGATAAGACTAAATGGCATCACCAGATCATCTGTTGACAAGGACTGCTTTCAGTTGCATCATTCAGTGCTAATTTTAATTTAAATTTTTTAATAATTTTATCAATATAAGACCAAGAATCAACCCACTCTTACTAGTAAAGTTCTCTGGTATACTGGGGCACCTCAGTGTCTGGAGAGCTGACAGGTAGTTGTCTTGATTGTGTAGTAGACTAAGTCTGGAGCGACTGTTTTCACCATCAGCTAGAAGAATTGAATATAACTTATTAAGAACTGAAGAACACATACTGAGGTCAAAACAGGAGAAAAAATTTGCTTGGATATTGGATTCATTGCCATAAATAACCCACAAAGTGTCAGAGTATCAACAAATGCAAGCTTGAATGGGTATGAATAAATTGCTTTTTATTACTATCCCAGACTTCTACAACCTTCCCAAGTCATTCCATCCATGATCTCTACTCACTCTATGTAAAGTTTCTGTAGACCTGGGGGTTGGTGAGGGCTACTTTCTTACACTGCCCCCCCCTCCATCCTGCGCTTCCGCCCTCCCTTAATTCCTCCATTATCTCTACTCACTCTCTGTAAAGTTTCTGTACACTTGAGGGTTGGTGAAAGCTACTTTCTAACACTACCCCCTCTATCCTGCCCCCCCCCCCCATTCCTCCTTATTTTTATCTCTACTCACTCTCTGTAAAGTTCCTGTACACCTGTGGGTTGGTGAGGGCTCCTGTCAGGACTTGTTTCATGGCAGCACCCATCTCACTGAGAGAGTGGAGAAAGCTCAGGAACATGTCCGCATCCTGCATCGCCAGCAGGTAGGTGTCTAGCATCTCTGAATGACAAAATAAGGGGAAAATAAATACAAATAAATAACTAAATATTTGATTAATTAAAAAAAAATTAATGACAGGTAAGTGTTTTATGCATAGGCCCTCTGTCCTCAGGTTAACTTAAGGTTATTTATAATATATATTATAATACACTTTCATGTATACATATAACTAGTATATATATACTGACTCTATAATATTATACCTGGTTGTGAGTTGTTCCTGAGATGATGGACAAGTCTCACTAATAGTTTGGGCATCATGGCTTCAGCGACGGCCAGCAGCTCCTGTGGCGCCCCCACACTGGAGTCTGTTCTCCCTGGACCATGACGGTTACAGAATCTACAATATACAGAGAAGATACGGTTCACTCTAAGACATACATGTATTGTGTCAAATAGCTGGGAAATTGCAAGATAATCAAAATATTATGAAATTATGAAATTAATATCAATAACAGATGCACTTTTTTCTGAGAAAAATGATAAGATTTGTCAAAAACAAGTCGAAAGATAACTATAAAAACAATCAGCTCAAGACTGTTAAGTTCTCATTATTATTATTATTATTATTATTATTATTATAAACCCATTAATAAATCATTTCTCATTTATCCTGGAAATGTTATCAAAATCTGTCCATAACTTTTAGAGCTTTGTTATTTTTAAAATACTAACAAGCCAACATAGGCAAAACATAACCTTCTTAACAGATGTAATAAATGTAACTAAAAGGTTTACTGAGCACTAAATATGTATAGTGCAGTGACATTGACAGGGTTTCTAATCTATTAACTATACATATGCAAGGATTAAATACATGCCATATTTATAAATCACATGATAACTTCACATACAACATATAGATAAAGATTATATTTCCAATTTAGAATGAATAAATAAAATTAACCATCATGACCAGCTAGTGACTAATGTTATCTACTACAGCATATCTACCCACATAAAGCTGACCAATGATAATACCCCTACCCACTATGACTGCATTCCCAGAGATTTAGATCGATCCACTGGGGTTCATACTAAATTGCAGTCAGCCGAGCGCGCACAACAGTAAATTACCCTCTTACAGCTTGTAGTAGGCGGGACAGACACTAACACCCCATTTCCATAGATTTTTAGATCGATCTATCTCTGTGGGGAGTCTCACTAGATTACTGTCAGCTTGGCCGGCTTAAGCGTCTGTCCCGCCTACTAAAATCTTTAAGGGGGAAATTAACTATGGTGCCCGCTCGGCTGACTGCAATTTAGCGTGAACCCCAAGGGAGTTAGGTCGATCTAAATCTTAATCTTTAGATCGATCTAAATCTCTGGGAAAGCACCCTTAAGCCGGCCAAGTTGACAGTAATCTTGTGAGACTCCCCACAGGGATAGAACGATCTAAAATCTATGGGAATGGGATCTATGACACAGTGGATTGAGAACAGCTGAGCATCAGTTTGCTTAACCATGCTATCCTAGCTAGGAAACAAACAATTTACTACCCTCACACAATTTCTCCCAAAATAGATTTTCAATTTTGCTTTCAATATTCCCGATCTAGATTTGCATATTAATCTATAGTCAATGGATGAGAGAAAGAATTGGGCTTTTCTAAGTTATGAGTCTGTTTGCAGTGGTATAAATTTCAGCAGTTGTTTTATATTAAGACTGTGGTTCATTTGTCTAAATAAGTAGACTGAAAAGTTGTAGACATACACTGCACACACACACACACACACACACACACACACACACATGCACTTACCCGTCAGCTTGCATAACACTGATGTCCCCGCAGTCGCAAGCTCCTCCTGCCTGGCTACGAAACATGTTGAAATCATGCCCCGTGTGGTTCCCGGCCTGGAAGCAGTCGGCACACAGTGACATGCACGGGCTGATGCCGCATGTTCTACAGCGATATGCAACGAAATTTGACGTCCACACTAAACCACATGTTGTCGCATTGTCGTACTGTCTCACTGAAAATATAACATCAGGATTATTTCAATTTGTACTTAAAACCAGCA
The DNA here is from genome assembly GCF_001039355.2 of Lingula anatina. The sequence goes on along the minus strand of NW_019775733.1, from coordinate 197,638 downwards.
CAGATAATCAATATTTCAAACTAATAACATATTCACTTTTAATAGTCCAATTATAGATACTACCAGAGTTTTGGGTGCATGTGATGAAACTTAAGTTCAGTTTTATACTAATACTGTATCCTACATGTACTAGTAATATTGTATAAATTTATGTTGCTATGGCACAGCAGTAACCTGCAGAACATGGTGAAGTTATTAAACATGCAGTGTTCAATCAATAAGATAAGATAATTAGGTACAACATAGCAGATCTGGCTCCCTGTACAAATAACAAACTGCTAGACAGAACATTCTTACTCTTACTCTCTTGTAACAAATGACGTTGTTTATAAATGCAAGCAGAAAAAGTGATATTATGACATATTATCTATAATCACATATCTATGACCCTATCCTAACAAAGTTGAAGTGAATTTGACGAGTCTTATTATAAATCCTGAACAACAACACGGTCACAGCTGTCAGTAAAAATATAGTATCAGAGAAGACAGCAGATGTACAGCAGTGACATATTGCTCCACCTGTTTTGGCGAAATCGTCAAAAGTTGTCCCCCCTGCCATCAGCCACCGGCACCAATCTAGAGTCTCAAAATCATCCAAAGTCTTTGATGGATCGAGCAGGTGCTCTAAGAGTTCGTTTAATTGCTGCTGTCCGCTCGGTCGCAGACATTCCGCCTTCATGTATTCGGCGACAGCCCGCTTCCCCCTCCTCATCAAAACATGGGTTGCCATATTTGTTGTTTCTTACTCGGCCATCCTCGGCTGTTTCCGGTTCAGTGACGGATTCTTTCCCGAGTGCGAAATTACGATGGATAAAGTTCGTTTACGTACCTAAATAACATGATTTGCCTCATAATTCCTAAATATATATGTTCTCTCTGACATTACATTCTGGTGTTGGTGCGAAAATATTCAACATTTTAAAAAAAGAAATCGCGTTTTTAATGAAGGCCCCATCTCGCGGGAAATGTGAAATTGAGGTTTGTTGGCGCGAGATGCATTTACTGCTTACACAACAGTGGAATATTTCACAAATTGAGGGAACTAGCTGTTTGGATTACTCTATAACAAGTTGGAATAGTTTGTAAGTATCTAATTTTGGATTTTGGATCCCTGCATTGGGTCAGTATATGACGATAAAGAGAAAACACATCAGTTTAGACCCCCTCCCCCACAAATCTGAGGTCACAGGTACTGGTGAGTTGCTCCCCGGNATGTGAAAATATAGAACAAATACAACAAGTAATCATCATAATACACACAAACACACACTATAATTTTAAGCTATTTTCTTCTGCCAATCAATCCGAACAATGAAATAAAATAAATGTGTTAAAGCTTTATGATATAAAAAAACTGACTTGAAGGTGGACTGTTGGGAATGCATCGACCTTCTCACTTTGGACGTGTAACACACCTGTGAACATATCTAACATTATATAATGGGCATTCATACGAGTCTTACGACGACTTTATGCAAACGCAGTCACATTCACGACACTGACAAAGTTGACTTACAGCACGTAGCTACATATGTATTTCCAACATTTCCCCATAGAGGAAGTTATATTATTGTCAAACACACACTTTCTCTCGACAACAATTACTGAACTCTAAACTGAAAGAACATTGTAGTGTGAAAACATTTATACTACGAGTCTTACTACAACCTCATCACAGAGCAAAACAGTTCAGTCACGATCACAATCTCAGTAATAAGAGGTGTGTCACACGCTTCCTTTGGTGTTTATATAAAACTTTTCCAACATTCCTCCGTGGAGTTTATTGTAAGATTATCAAATACATACTCTCTCATGGCAAAAACCACTGAATTACGAATTGAAAGGTCAATAGTTCCAAAAATACCTACGACGATATCGTCATACCAGAAGTCCCTTCTTTCAATCTACCCTCAATGCGCATGTGCAGAATGGTTTCGTCACGGCACGGGTCTATCACGCCACACCGGAATTTTGCTGTTGGGGTATTAGAAAAAAAAGAAACAGCAGTATTTGTGTTTGGGATATTTTTCGATTGATTAAACCTTTCTGTTTAATACTAAAATAAGGCAAACTTAATTCTCACCTAATGTACCAGTAAACTTTACTGGAGGTTCAATTTTGAATACAGAACTTTGGATTTTCTTTTGGTGGGGAGGGGGGGGGGGGTTAGAGTGGGGGGAGGGTTCATTAACACCTTGGTCTATGATTAAAAATAATATGTTGACTTGAGCATCTGTGCTTGCTATTTTGCTCACAAGCAAGTTCAAAGTATGTACTGTTTATTTTATGATACAATATCATACTGTATATAATTTTTAAAATCCTGTCACTGTTTTCTGCTGAAGGTTGTTGCACTATGTCTAGCAGTCAGAGCAGTAGCAGTCCTGGACGACTGAACAAGATGCAGCAGACACTGGCACTGATGCAGAAAAGCTTAGAGTGCTCAATATGGTATGTTAGTAACATGCTTTAGTTTGCAGAATGAAAAGCATAGAGATTTCTCCTATTGTACATGCTTTTAAGCAATTAAAATTGCACTTAAATAAAATAAGATTTGAAAACTTTTTGCCTACTGTGATGAATTGTGTAATTGGATCTTCTAAATACTACAGGGGTTATAGACATAAGTAAGTGGATGTAGAAACTATGATTTTTTATGTAGGAAAAGTTAATCATCATTAGCATTTGGCAAATTTAATGCTAACACTTTCCATAGTATGTTCTCAGTAGTAGTGAATGATGAACAGATAAATCTGTTAATTAATGTATTAATGAAATACTAGTATAATGAGTCTTCTCCTTTCCTCTCCAGTCTGGAGTTAATGAAGAACCCAGTATCAACCAAGTGTGATCACCAGTTCTGCAGGTAAAACTGAATATTCATTTTGATTTTGAAGGAACATTATTGTGCTTTGTCTGAAATCTTTCTACTTTATTTCTGTATTATAATAGCCTTTATAAAAATAAATAAATTCTAAAGGAGGTATAGGACGTGAAAGGGAACAATCAGATTTACATAATCCTGCTCTAGATTCTCTAGATCTGCAAAAAAAATGCTTCTTGTCTATGATATTTTTCTCAAAATTAGTAATAGATTTTGAGGGAAAATAGTAACATGTATGTTTTACATTAATCTTTGTGAACTGGAAGTAGGGGTTAACCAGTTTTTTTTTAATGGGGAGTTCAAAATCATTTTCTCATGGAGACACACAGATAGATCAATTATAAAATTGTGGTTGACCGGGATCTCTGAAAAGTTGGCTTACAATTTTATAACCTGGGCTCATACCGAAGCTGTTTATAATGGGTCAAAACACGGTATTTGAAATGTCTCTGACGGGACATTTTAGAGACAATTTTAAAGATTACAGTTGGTAAATGATCTACATGGTTACATTTAAATACATTTTTATTTAGCTGGACCATAAAGGATTATGTAAAACAAGCAGCTAATTTGAATTGAAATAAATGTGGGAATGACAATCGGTCTCTGACGGGACATTTTTGACCCCTGTATTTTTTTTACTAAAACTCCAACACAAAATTCTCTTTGAAATTTCATTTAATCGAGACTTTTGTAATTCATATTGCAAGGTACAAGTCTTGAGAAGCAATTAATGCACAAACAGACCAGTTTTGTTTACTTTCCTTGGCAGCATGGGTTGTTAAGTGTAAAAAGTCAGTCTCTGACGGGACATATAAATATAATAAAATGTAACACTGTGACATTGGCATTTTGAAAATTTTGATGTGTGTTTTCCAGGTTTTGTGTTACAGAATACTTAAGAAACAAACCCTCGGCTCCCTGCCCACTCTGCAAGAAAAACATCACTAAAAGGTAATTTAATAGTATAATAACTATAGTATAACAACACAGAATAGAAATGGAGACAATTTATTTTGAGTTGATTCCTATTATTTTGGTAATCCATTTGTCTTTAAAACTCCCCACAGAAAGAATTGGTTGTTTGATTTACTATTGTTATGTGCTATTTTAAAGTTCTTTTGCCATTCAGAGTGAGCATTTAAAAGTTATTTCCCATCATTGAGTTAGACGAGAGCTCAAAATTAAATACGCACATATTACACTTTATCAGCAACGTGTATGGTATTGTAAAGAGAAAATGGTCTCAAACTATCATCCTACAATCTCAACATAAAATCCACTATTTCTAGGAGCCTCAGTGCCAGAAATAAACTGTCACAGATTGTGGACGCAATCAGAAACCTTGTGGAAGCTTTCCAAGAAGATTCTGGGATCCTCTGTAAGTTGCTTTATATGAAAGGTATAATAACTGTTTGTTCTGACCAATGTGAAATATAGATCTCATACGAAGAGTTATCCTTTTAAATAACATCATCCAAGGCCAACTGCATTAAAATCCCTGATTACATATTTATTATAGAAGGGTGGTAAAGAGGTATATTAGCATTACTGTGGAAGAATAAAGTAAGCAGTGGAAAAGGTTTTCTGCCCTCTCCTAATAAATTGTCAAATGTGAAACAGTTATTTATGACTTAAAGATTACATAAAAAGTAATCCACTACTCTACAATCCACCATGTGGACCACTATCAAAAAGTAGTGCATGAGTCCTGTTATTTAGTCTCTAATTTAAGAATTACTATATGGTTTATGGAGAAAAGAGTTATATATCAACAAATTCACTGTAGTTATTGTTTACCCAATTCAGTAGTGCTGCTTGTACCTTGACATATATAATTAAGAATGAGTTTTTTCTCCAGTTTCCCCACCCCGTGGACCTGGTAGTGACGTGTTTAGCTGCACCCCGCAGACGAAGGGAAGTCCAAGAATCACGTCACCAGGGGGCAGAAAACGCAGCAGTCCGCAGCAGGTATACTATAGTGTATTGTGTCTCTGGATAAAACATGGCAGAAATAGGAAAGATATTTGACCATGTACTGCTTTTACAATAGGAAACTAAGTGTTGAATAAAAGTACTTTTTTCCAAATATATGTAGAATCTGAAGTGAAATGATAACTTTTCCAGCAAGGAATTCTAACAGGCAGATCAGTATGACAAAGCATTTAATCTTATTCCTGGGGAAGGTTTACTGAGTCGAAATAAAAATATCAGTTTCAGTATCTGTCTTACAAAGTTCAAGATAAAATTTATTATCAAATTACTTCCGATTATAATTAATTTGATTTTTGATTATTTTCTCTAGGAATATTTGGCTGAAGAAAATGTTGTGAATGAGAAAAATAGAAAGAACTTGCGCTATGGTAAACGGAAGAAGGCTGAGGGGCAGGACCTTGTGTATATTGAAGGTCAGTTCTTATGACTCAGAGGTGGGAAACTGACCACTTGTATCAGGGACTGGCCAGTTCTAGTTATTATTCAGGTTGTTGACTTGTATCACTGTTCAGATTGACAAATTGTTCCTTGACCTATGCCAGTGAATATCTTCACGGGGGGTAGACTTGGACAGGACCACTTCTCACTTCTAGTATTTATGGTTACCTTTCAGTGTTGAGCTACAACAAAGGAAAAATATTGAGTTCTCTCAGATAGGCATCAGAATGATATGAGGATGATTATTACCATGATTGTAGAAATGTTAAATTTTTTTTTTTACACCTCAATTGCCCACCTTACTAAACTGTCAAACTGCTACAGAAATGCCATAGTTTATTATGATTCTCAGAAAAGTTTTTGCGTTGTAATTATATCATATTTGATTTGATTTCAGATGGTGTTAGTGAAGAGAGTGGTCAGCACACAGTGGTAGCAAACACTAATGTTCAGTAAGTTTATTAATATACAGATGCCCAGATTCTAACCTATGTATACACTAAATTTTTGAAAGATGGAAACTTATTCTGTTGTTTATGTGCTTTCCATGATTTTTTGTGCTCAGGGTCTTAATATATCCCAGTAAAAACAACTCTTATTGTCATCATATTGAGATCAACTTTTATTTAAGCTCATAATTTTAGATAAAGTATTTTTCTTACACTCAGTTTTCCTTATATTTTAACTGAATTGATTGTTTATTTGATGGAAAGCAATGTTTTTTGTTTTTATTTTTGTGAAATAAAAGGACAACTTTCATGCATTTGAGACACTAAATTAAGCATTTTAATATTTAGAAAAACTGGAAAGTGAATGATGACAAAAATTTCAAATAAAAAATTATTTAGAATTCCATTTCAGCTTGTGCAGAACCCACCTCTCTGCCCATATTTTCACTTATTGCCAGTTGAAGTTGATACATTTGAATGTCTGAATTATCTCCTGCTTTTTCAGTTCATCTTTTCCCAGAGCTAAACAAACCAAAGGAAAAAGATGCAGAAACATCAGTGGTACCAGCAACAACAGTAACAGCAGCAGTAACAACAGACAGCGTAGCACAGCGACCAGAAGGGGAAGGAGAAGCAGAACAAACAACAGAAATCAGGAGAATGTGGTGCCATCTATTGACCAGGTTGCACAGTACCTTGTAGATGGACCACTGGGCGGAGTCACCAGTCAAGACAAGCCCATTGCAAATCCTCTTGTGAACAGGCGATCAACCAGATCTAGACAGTTCAGACAAGACCCAGAGGCTCTACGAAGTTATCTTGAAAATACCTCATTTTCAGAAGAATTTCTTGACAGTCCACCAGTTATAGAAAATCATGTTTCATCTTTTTTACCTCAACAAGAAAATGAGAAGACAGATGGAGGAGGCGTTCTAGATTTTGTTTGTGACACTGTTGAGGGAGAGAAGGACAGCGCCTCATCTAAAGATGAAAAGCTGAAAACGGTTGAAGAAGATAGTCATACTTTACATGCAGAGCCCATCACTAAAAATGTTGACAACAACGAAAGGAAAATTTTAAGAAACAGAGAAGCAGATGAAATTGTAACGATGAAGCCTCCTCACAAAGAAATGTTTTCTGAATCCACAGAGGAGAGACTGGTAGGGGATGCCTGCCATAGAGTTACGGGAGCAGGTATCCAGGAGAGAAGGCAGTCCATAGAGAGAGTCCAGGACTGGTTGACCAATCATGTGCAAGATGATGTGTCACAAGAAAGTGGCAATTATGGGATAGGTGCCTTGGGAAATACTGAAGGTGGCGCTGAATCCATGACAGCCCAGGGTCATGTTGAATCAGAATGCAGTGATGGACTTGAATTAATCAAGAATCAGTTGAATTCACTGAACCAAACTTCCAATGATGTTGACAACCAAAATGAATTTACAGGACAAGGAGCTACCTCTCCACTTTCCTTGGGAAAGAAAATATTCAGGACTAGATTTATCACAAGAGATGAGAAAAAGGACACATTCCAGAAAATGTCTGCTGCTCAGGAGGTGACTTTCACACAGGAAGACCCGTACGAGTTTGTAGTTAGTCAGCACACTCCAAGGAAGCCTAAAGGAAGACGAGGGAGAGGAGGAGGTGGGGGAAGGAGAGAGTCACAGAGACAGGAAAAGGCAAAGAAGCAACAAGAATTAAACAGGGCAAAAGTTGAGACATTAAAGGAGGCAGATACCACTTTATTTGCTGTTCCAGATGAGAAGGAACAAGATAAGGGCACCGAAAGGAGGAGGAGACCTAGAAGCAAGAATAGACCGGAAGCAGTTCCTGAGGAGAGCCAGTCCACCCAATCAGACGTACAGAAAATGATTGATAAAATAAGTGAAGCAGAATCCCATGAACTCATGCTTAGTCAGGCTTTTAGAGAACAGCAAGCAGATGTGGAAGAGGCCTGTCTTGCTGGTGCTGCAGAAACAGAGACACAGAGTGAAAATGTGGTGCCACCTTCAGTTGATATATGTAACGAAAGAAGAACTATTTTGTTCCCCTCTAATGGCCAGGAACCTCTCTGCTCAAAAGATAATAATGACAGTGAACAAGAATTGAAAGAAAGTGTACAAGCCAGCGAGAGAAAGTCCAACAAGCTGGGCCTAATACAAAAAGCAACGAGTAGTAACAGGAATGGTTCAGCAGTGAAAAAAATTGCACCAGCTGATTGGTCAAGCACTAAAGAAATGGCCAAAGACTTGCAGAAAAAGAAAACTCCAACAAAACTGAAGCTTGCCACTCATGGGAATAAGTCGTCGCTGTCTAAAAAGAGAAGTATTTCTTTTCCGTGCGTGGAAAACTCTGGTCAAGAAATGGAGAAGGAAGTACAAATCATGGATCCCACGACTCCCTGTATTCCAGTAACTGATGAAGGTTTGTTGAAGATGGACTGTTGTTGTCTGAGTATAATTTCTTTGTAAGAAGAGTAATTAGTATAAGAAAATTTCCTTTTATCTATTAGAAATTGTCCAGAAATTCTTAAGATATTAAAGTTTTCATAAGCAAAAGTACCGATATATTGGGTAGTTTATATAAACATTTTCCCAGCAAACACAGAACAGCACTATATTAATGTTACTATTATAATTTTTTAACCAAAAACATTATGATAACATAAAATATTCTGTTTGGTGAGTGGTGTGTAAAGCTAAGACTTGGTTCCTTTCCCTCTCAGCAAAATATTTTTTGCAGTTCAGGACAGGTGATTAGATGCAGAGAACTTCCAATCATTTATTAGATGTAGTAGGAATTTTTTTGTAAATATTTTCACCAAATGTGAAATACTCAATGCAATACAAAATGTGCTGTATTTTTCCTTCATTAATTTTTAATTTCAGATACCGTTTCACCTTCACTTCAGTCCTCTGTAGTTAAAGATATGAATGAAGATGACAGAGAACAGGGCTCAGACACAGAATCTGTAGATTTGGCACTATCCCAAGTAGAATTTCAAAAATCCAACCTAGGTAAGAACATCCATGTTCCTATCTTTTATGTTTTAGGATAATTAAAAGCCTCTACCTGCATAACTCTTTTGTAAGTTTTGTTTCTCAAACTTTTGAGAAAACTATTTTGTTAATTTATACCATCAAGAAAAAATCCTATTGCTAGTTTTATGGATAAAAATTCCTATTATTAGCTGAAAGTATTTTTTGTACAAGATTATTCAGCACACTTGCATATGTTGTTTCACTTTCTTGTAGTTTGTGATGATTTGGAGGAAATATCTTATTCCAATGTTACACATTGCTAATTTCACTGTATTTTCATGATTTATAGATAGGTTTTATCAAATATTCCAGATGTTGATCCAGAACCTGTCAGCACTGCCAAGTCTGGTGACCTTGAGGCCAGTGGTAAAAGAGAGTCCGGAGAAACAGAACAGAGTGAGTCGCTGCTGTTGCTACGGCAACAGTCAATAGACCCTGCATGTATGAAGGTTGCCTCTGTGGAGACTATATCTTTGTCATCTCAGGATGAGGCAGTCAGTCCAGGTCACTTAGGTCAAGGTCATCTAATCAAAGGTCAAGTTGAAGGTCATATAGGTGAAGTTCAAGGTCAAAATTCCAATACCAAAGACTTACCTTTGACGGAGGATTGTGTGGTTTTGGTCACACAGGAAGACCAAGCACCTGCAGGTGTACAAAACCCCTCAATGTTCAATCAAATGAAAGGTGAATCTTCTCAGAACCATGACGCACCAGCAAAGATGGTTGACGCTGAAGAAGATGTGGATAAAAGCTGTTCTGAAGTAGGAGAAAATGTTGTGGCTGAGCTTTCTGAGAAGACCAAGTCCCCAGTGAAAATCATTCCAGAGTCAGATGAAAATATCTGTTCAGAGAAAGAAGAAGTTGGTACCACTGCATCCTGTCCTCTTGAAAAACTGGAGTATCCACATCTTGATGTCACTCTGCACATTAAAAAATCCAACAGAAAAACATTTTCTTTGGATCCTGTCTCCCCTTCCAAACCAGGAAGTGAACCAACCAAACCAGGAAGTGAGAAAGTTAAAAGGACATCAGCAAGTAAATTTGTGTTGCCATCCCTTGATGACAGTTTATTTGAGAACACCCCCCTGCTCAGTCCACTGGGAGAAAACTTGGAGATGCCCACTGTGGGCGAGTCTCAATACAACATACACGGTTCTAGTCCAAGTGAGAAACTGGGGGCAACTTGTGACAAGGACCTCAAAGGTTGCCAAGACTCTCAGGTTTCAAGTTCCAACATGGGGAAAGGTGTAGTGACCTTAAGTATGGAGCAGGGTCCAGTCATTGACAGTACACCCTGTGGGTCACAGGGAATGGGCTCCAGCCAGGAAAAAATTGGGATAAAAGTCAGTGAAGAGAATAATGTACTAAATGCCAGTTTTGGGTCACCGTGTGTGATCTCAGATGATATTGTTCCTGCAACTGAGGGTGCCTCTCGGGATGACTCGCCTGCTTTTATAGTGCCTGCTAAACGGAGCAAACAGTATGAAAAAGCTGGCTCCACTGAGGGCTCCCCTGCTATATCTGTGCAGTTTAATCACAGAGCAGGTCATGTGGATGTGTCTGAAAATAGTTCTGTCGAAGATGACAGATATAAAAGATCCAAATCCAAAAAGAGGAAATCTGAAACAGGTGAAGATAAGAATAATGAGCAGACTTATAAGAGGTCAAGGTCAAGTCTAGGTCAGGGGTCAAAGGTCACTCAGCAGTTGCAGGTTTTACCTCAGAATTCCAGGCATGAAAACAACTCGAGTAGTACTTCACCACAAGTTATACCAGATAGTTTTAAAGCCAAAAGTGAAATAACGATAAACTCAGAAGAGCCAAATGCAAGCAACAATGCCAGAGTTCCAAATATTGAAGTTGAATTGACAGATGAAAATGGGGACATATCAGATGACCTAGAACAAGGAGAAGAAGAAGAGGGGAGGCTGGAAGATTTAGTTTCAAAGGAATATGACAGCATCAGCACAACTAATTTTGTAGATTCATCTTGTGAAGTACTGAAACCAGTAAACCAAAAATCGCCTTCCTCTAAAACACGACTGGATGAAGAATTGGACAATGACTCCACTTGTGGATCTCTTGTAGATGATGTAGAGGATGAAGACCTTGATAATGGGGTCAAGGTCAGTGATCTTTATGAAGGGGTTATTGACCTTGAGGATAATGACCTTGAACCTGTAGAAGATGAGGATGAGGTCATTGATGTCGATACAAATAGTTCTTCAGATAGTAAACATTCTGGTGGATGTTTAGAGAGGAAACCGAAAGTGGTGAACATCAGAGGGAGACGGATCTTAGAGAGCGACAGCTCCTCAGAAGATGGCGAAGCTGAGGAGGAGGCAAACATTGAAGTATCAGCAAAACAACTAGAAACCCAGCCCAATGAAAGCAGGTATAAGCAAGACATTGGAGAGCTTGCCTCACAGGAAGATGAAGAAGTGCTTTCAAAATCAGACAAACTAAAAGTGGGATCAGGAAATCTTGCCAGTCAAGGGGAAACTAAGAGCATGAAAACCACGTCCCTAAGTTCTAGGCTCAGCTCAAGAAATCACAGAAAGAAATTGTCAGACCTTGCTGTTTGTAGCGATGATGAAGATGAAGCTGACCACCAAAGAACTAGTAGTATAGAATTCAGCCATGTTCCAGAAGGTTCCCACACCTGGCCACAATCACAAAGTCTAAGCATTTTACAGCCTTTGGGGCATATTCCAACAAATAAGGAACTCGGATTACAAAATGAAAACACCATGGATGATACAACTGATGATGACGAACTTCCTGATATCCATCCCCCATCCAAGAAATCCCCCCGTGCTTCCACTTCCAAGTCTTACAGTAATACACCAACAAGGAAGCAAAGTGGAAAAATACCGATGATGGAAAATGGCAATGATTTTCAGAGTCCTGGTTCCAGAGTGTCTTGTAATGCCCCATCTGTTGGGAGAAATGATTTTGTCAGTCCTGTGACGAGATTGGGTATTCCCACTATTGGCAAAAGACTGAAGTCGCCTCTGCTGTTGATGACCAGTGGTACCAGGAACCAGAGTCCTCGCCCTGGGGTGTCTTGCAATACACCATCTGGTGAGAAAAGTGAGTTTCTCAGCCCATTGGCCAAAGAAAAAGTTTCTCAGTTAGAAAAACCTGAACCTTCACCGTACCCAAGCACTGATTCCTTGAATAAAGGCAGAGGTCACAAACTTTCAAATCAACAGAACCTGTCTGATGATGAAGAACACATTGAAGAACATGATCCGAAGTATTATCTAAGGGATACTTCTGAGAGTGAAGCACCTGTAGAAAGGAATTACTCAGAAGATTTATTTACTGCAGAGAAGGCAGTTGAGGAAACTGAAGAGGACAATCGGTATCCTGATAGTTCAGTATCTACCGAGAAAGACATGCAAGGTGAAGGTCAATCGGCTAATCGTTACCCCACGAGTTCCTTCTCTAGTGAAAGTGAGGCCCTGCTTACGACCCAGGTAAGAAGTTTTCTCCTGGTGTTTTCTTATGATTGCAGCGCTTAATTCAGAAATATTTTGAATTTTTTGTGCAGTTTTTGTTGAGTGTAAAATATTCATTTGGTACATGGTCTAAAGGACTGAAATTATATGGAGAAAATTAGGCATTATATCACTTACACTGATAATATTATGAAAAATTTAAATCCCTATCAAATGAAGTAGCAGAAGTGGCTAATGATGACTGAATATTGAGATTGTGATCACAAAAGGTATATTATCAGTATTTACAGTATAATATATTGAATCTTTTATTTACACTTTCAGCAACAAAGACAGACAGAGGCAGAGTTGGAGAGACTGCAGAGAGAAATGGAACGCCTGAAGGCAGCTTTGAACCAAGGTGTTAGAACTGATGCTGTGCAGTCTCAGACAGGCATGTTTGACTCCTTTACATTTATGTGTACCTTTTCTTGCATATCCATATATGCTCTTTACCAAAGTCCACTTGATGTGTTGACGATCCTGTATGTAACCAGAAGTAGAACTTGTTTTTTGGATGAAATCGGTATGATATATGAGTGAAAATAATAATTTTGTTTTATCACATCTTTTCAGACAAGAAAAAGGACACGGCAGAGGATGATATAAGATCTTCAGATGAAGAACCAGACAACATGTCAGTAAATGACAGTGGGGATGATCTGTTTGTCAGTCCACGTCCTCCCTCTCCACCTCCTGTGAAGGTTGCCAAGGAAACGTCTTCAACATCCCATGTGGAGCGCACTCCGGAGATTCAGAAGTTGACTGAGTTCATTGATCATTACAAGTCCAAAGATGGCACCACTGTGTCTAAGACAACACAGCAAGGTATTCAGTTTTAGTGAGAGACCCATTTTTTCCTCACATACTATTTTTATTATCTGAAAGTTTTTTTTCTTTTTAAGAGGAGGAATTAACTTTATTTAATCTGCTTTTTTATTCATTGTTTAATTTTTTAGAATTATTTTAAGAAATATTGCTTCAGTAATATGACATATATATATATATATATAAGTTCCTAAAATTGGTCAAACAATTTTTTATCCAGAATGTAAAAAAAAAAAAATCTTACTAGTAGGTTATCTGATTTATATTTTTTTCATGCTTAGATTTGAAGATTAATTGTCAATGTCTATCTTTTTCTTCAGCAAACGCAAACAATTCTTCAGAAACAAGAAAAAGTAAATCACCCTGTGTTATAAAGGACACCCCAGATAGGCCTACGCCAGGGTCAGTCAGGAACAGTCCAGGGTCTGGTAAAAAAGCCCTGGGGTCAGGAGACAGCAAAATGTCCAGAGAATCCTCTCCTTTTAGGAAAGACAGCACCTGTCTAAGACAGAACAATCCACAGACTTTGAAAACAAACAGAGTGCAATGTAGTGGAAACCAAGAAAGGACCAGGAACCATGGTGGACAAGAAAAACCAGAGACCAGTGGTCAGTTGTGTTCAGGATGGACGAAGGAAGTGGTCAGCGGCAGGACGGGAAAGGTGATGTCCATTGTGGCAACGGGACTGGGAAAACATGAAATAGTAAGTTTCCTCAGACAAGTATATGAGGGTTTTTTATAGTTTTGGTTGAGATTTTTATGGTTTGAAAAGAGTATTTATTTTAAATAACTATATAAAATCATAGAAATTTAGAGTAAATATAATTTTTTTAAAAGAAAAAAATCAGTTGATAGATGATTTGAGATTCACCATTGCCAAGTGATCACATTGCAGTAGTATCCAGCTTTTATTGGGATTTATTTGGAGGAAATGTCAAGTCCACAGATAAAAATGATATGTAAAAACTTACTGTACAATTTTTTTCAGTCTACAATAAAGAATTTTGGTGACAGATTTGGTGGGAAATTTTGGGCAAAGTTCAACTCCGGTACTACACATGTTATAGTAAAACCTGGTAAGACAGGATTTGTAGGTCTTTTATTATAGGGTTTTTATTATTGATCCATTACATTGATTATTGTTGACTTTTATGCCATAGATTTCTTGTGAATCATCTCTTTTAGTAACTTTTAAAAAATCTTACTCATTTCTCTTTGACATCACACAAAGTATTCAAATGAATTAATGCCTGTTGAACATATTGTAGATGTAAAGCATCCTTTGGCCTGTGAAAGGACACTGAAATATTTCATGGGGATAGCTGGCAGACGATGGGTGGTTAGCTACAAGTGGATAGAGGACTGTCTGAACCAAGACAAGCTCATCCCAGAGGTGATTCTCTTTCAATAAAAATTACCTTTTACTTGTTTGGAGTAAATTACATCATATATGTGAGCCTCTCCCAGGATGCAAATGTTCCGATGAATATTATACCAAGTAGTCAACTGCTTGTTATTTTGTACGTATGTTTATATATTTTTGAATATTCTCCAACCTCTGATTTATTCTTGGGATAAAACTTAACAGCTTGAAAAGCAAATTTTACAATTTTGTAACAGGCAGAGAGTGAAATTAATAGGTTTCATTAAATCTGGGATGAACTATCAAATAATAATTTAACATTTTTGTATTTTTAAAGATCAATCTTTACCATTTGGCATATGTTATACAGTTGTATTTATTAAGTATAGTCACATGAAGATAGATATTATTTATAGGGTAAAATAAAAAAGAAAATGGGATACAATGGTAATTCAGTCAATACCTCCCAAATATTTCCAGACTCAGTATGAGATCAGAGGAGACATGGTCAATGGCATCAACCACCGTGGACCTCAGCGCGCCAGGCAGACGTCAGACGACCAGCTGTTACTTAGGGGCTATGAAATCTGCTGCGCGGGGGGTTATACTGGACTCTCCATTGGTAGGTGATTTATGACCTTGTGCGTACTTTATTCATTAGTATTAGTCTTAGCTTAGTTGATCTATATTATAGAATATTATAAATTTAGAGTACATAATCATCACAACATCACTCTTTTCCTAAACACTTTATTAAGAATATACATACATGCATACATACATGTTCTTAAACATCAGTTTTATATCGTTACAGTTTCGTTTTATATAGTATTTTTTACAACTCAATAAGAATGTTCCATTTTAAAGAAATTATGTTGTAAAAAAAAAAAAAGCAATATCTGCAAAATTTACAATGATCCCCATTGAAAACATTCAGTCATTTCTTTCATCAACTTTTCTGTTACCAGACGACCTGAAGAACCTGGTGGAGCTGTGTGGTGGCGCCACTGTACAGGACCCCTCCATGTTCAGCTTCCAGCCTGGCAGTAAGAGGGTGGTCCTCATCCAGCCCTCAGAGCACGGCGTGGACCGGGACAAGTGTGATAGTAAGGGACCATTTACAGACACTATCGCACTAACTGTGGATCGATTTATCTCCGAGGGGGTTCTTGCTAAATTGCAATCAATTTATGTGGCTTAGATGTCTGCCATGCCTACTGAAGCTGGGTAATTAATTATAGTTAAGCAGCTCATTAGGCGTGCCAGATGTCTAAGCTGCTTAAGCTGAATGCAATTTAGTGAGAAACCCCTTGGAGATGGATCAATCCTGTTAGATCGATCTGTATAAATCCAGTCTTACTTGCCAGTATCGTTTACACTGTACAGTGTGTTTTACCTTTCTTGTTCTTGCCACCTTTAGCAGATAAATGAGTAAAAAAAACTGAAAATTTTCATATTATGTTTTTCTTTTTGCTTTTACTATTTTTTATATTTTTTGGACAGGTACATTGTTATGTATAGAACTGATCTAGTAACTGAATCTAGCTGGCATTTTATTAAATTAAGGCAGCTTATTTAGCCAGAATTTGAACAAGACTGAAAATCTGTAACGAAATCTCACATGTTTATTGGCAATTTATCTTCTAGAAATCTACAAGAAGTATGGCGCGGCAACCCTGAACAGAGAGTGGTTACTGGACAGCGTGGCTTTATACAGGGTGCAGCACTGGGGGGAGTATTTGTTATGTAGCAGAAAACTGGTGAAAGATGATGATACAGAAGTCATAGACATTAACTGAGATCATGGATGTCAGGAGACTAGGTCAAATCGTGCACACACACACGCATGCATGCACGCACACACACACACACACACATGGAAATGCATATAACACCCACAGGTACATACACTTGCAGGTGAACACACAGACACACGCAAACACAAATACAGCGCACTGCCATTCACACACACACACACACACACACACACACACACACTCACACACACACGAAAGCACAGTCATACTGGGTAGATGTCAATACAAGATTCAGTTAAAGATGATAAATACTGAGACTGAATACAGTTCCGAAAGTTTGTGTTAACCCTGGCTATACACGTTCACCTTCATCATCATTTATAGGAAAAGGATTCTTCGCCTTTGTGTGAATGTATATGGCAGCTATTCACACATGCAAGAATGTGTTACAATACATAACATTTACTGATATAGTCTGAGAACTTTTCAATCCTTTTTTGTTGAACTGAGAGGTAAAACTGACATTTCAACTGTCATTCCTAATGTGTGATGGAGAAAGGGCAATTTGAATTAAAGCATTTCCAGCATTGTGGCATTTTGATATAAAAGAAAATAATGATGTCAAAAATGCTAGAAAAGCATGGTTATTAAAGGTAGAAATTGAAGATAAGTGCTATGTGACAGGTAGCATGAGGTTGGTGTAACTGTTATATATTGATATTGATTGTATCCTGAATATAAAACTGCATCTGCATGATCTCTCAAGCTAAGTTGTTTATAATTGAGGTCACTGCTTGCATATGTTATCACAATAAAATGCATATATGAACATTTGATTATGCTGTCATAAAAACTAATTGAACAAGTATTTGTAATTTTGTTAAAATTATTCAGTGAAGCTTGAAGCTGCTGAACATTTTCTTGTTGTACAACTTATTGCAATATTATGAACTTATTATGTAACAATAAAGATTATTGTTGAAGTATATATGTCTTTCAAGTCATTATTGCCTTTAAATAATTATCCATACATAAGTTTGAGACAGAATTTGGAATTTGTTGTTGGAGAGAAATTGATGTTCAGATAAACAGAAGAATAAACAATGTGATGTTTGAAAAATCTGCAAATGGTTGTGACATTTTAGTAAATTTTGTAATAATATGACAAAAAGAGTTTTTTGGTCATTTTATTTATGTATTATCATTAATATTTACTATTTTTATCTATTTATCTTATAATTATTTCTATCATTATTTCGAAGGAAGGTGGGTACGAAAGTAAGGGGATAGAAAGTGAGATACATACAGCTTCAAATTTCTTCCAACAAGTAATAAATGTGATTGCGTTTCTCATCGCAGCCAGGTACCACGTGACTAGCACATCTAACACAATCCAGAAACGAGGTCAGGCACAATGTGAGGCTGGCAAATGAACATTATCTCCTCTGTTATGTGTGACTTATCAGCTGTGAGTTCAGGTGTGCAGCACGATTAAGCGCTGTTGACGTGTCAGGGGGATGGACATGACCAGAATTAGCCTAAAATCACCCAGGTAGGTATTTAAATAGGTGTTTGATCAAAGGAGAGATTTGTGACGACCCTTTTCAAGTTCAGATCAACAAGTAAACATGATATGGCTTCCGTGTTGTAAGAGATCGTACTCTTGGCTTTATTACACATGATATCCGATCAACCTGTATCCCTTACACATGTGCTGTGTACAATACAGTGGGTATTAACTGATGGTGATTATTATGTAGGCTTTGGCATGTTGTCTGTGGTTTCCAAATTTACTTGTATTTTATTTGGACATTTCACTTCATCTACAGTACTACAAGCTAGCATCCAAGTAGATGGACTTAGTTTGTGATCTATAGCCTGTATTGTAGGCTTCACTTTCTAGACTTGAGCCTGAGTCAAAATACATGCAAAGGGTACTGAAAGATAAGAAGACGTATTTCATTTGTATTGTTTAAAGTTATTAGTGTATACAAGCTGTACATATAAATAGGTGGCAATTGTAGCTTGTCCTATAGTGGGAAATTAAAGTGATAATAGATTTTGATCATGTACATGAATACAAACATAAAAAGCATTTCTTCATTTTCTACGGATCGTGTGTTCTGAAATGTTTTAAAAACACCCTCATGGTGTTGCATCGTTGTGGGATTTCAAGTTTTGTATTAAACTTTTTAATTATAAAGCTGAGTTGTTTACTTGCTAATGAAACAGAGATTTGGAATATATGATTGATCCATTTTATTCATATTTTTGACAGATTACCACATGCAGAATTCATGTAGCTAAACATAACAGCTAGGCAACTCTCTCTCAATAAAAGATTGAAACTGATGTTACAGTACTTGGAAATAATATAAATATATAATCCCTGTCACAGTGAACATATTTTAGACAGTCATAGCTAGGTCTCATATTTAATTTTTTAAATGACTATATAAGTGGTCTTGGGTTATTGTTGTCTGATTAGCCAGACTGTGAGTTGACTTGGGGGCAGTTGACAGGTTGATAACAAGTCCATCTGCAAATTAACATGATTTTTTTTACAAACTTACAAGTCCAAGTGGACTTGTGGCAATATTTGTTGTTAATTTAACTTTTTTTTCCTTTAATATGTTGCATTTACTGGCCTTCAGGTTGATGATTTGGTTGGTCAGATGTATGACAGAGTTATAGGTTGGTCTTAGTTATATGTATATAAACTGGGGTAGCGTTAGCAATTTTTTTCGCTTAGCCAAAACACCACTTTCTTTGTCAATTTGTTATCCAAATGGTTATAATTTGACTAAAGCAAGTCAAATCAAGCCCTTTTTGTTAAGCCAATTTATGTCAGTTTTAGCATTTGGCTAAATTGGCGAATGTTAGCTCTACTCCAGGTTACTCCAAATTACCTTACATGCTATAGGTACGTACTGAAGGACACAAAACCCAGTTTAAATTGGTTTTATATACTACAAGGTGCGACAGAGAACACACGAGTATTGCAAGGATGTGGCTTTTCATAGTGCCAAAAGTTTGATTAAACACCAGCCGTTTCTAGACCTTACCTGCTGTATGTAAAGGCTGCCATTAGCATACTAGTATGGACAAAAATGGAAGGACAAAAACTGAGGCAAGTGCCAGGTCTATAACGATGTACATGCATGTACTAGTATATTTAATTAGTACAAACTTTGGACATAAGTGAGGCGATGGAGCTAAAAAGTTGAAGATGTGATCACTATACTGTAACTGATATATTTAATAAAACATGTACTTGAGTTTGGTGTAATATTTACATATAACATACAGTAGATAAGTTTCATGTGCAATTTTTTTTCAGGTAGGTGGGGGATACATACAGGTTATCATAAGTCTGATCTTCTTACATAGGGAATGTTATTATCTTTGATGAGAAAAGAAAAATTATCTAAGAGCTGTAAATATGCAGACAAAAATTTAAACTACACTGTTAATGGTCCCTGTGCATGTGAGATGTGGTTATCAATAGAGCTGAACTGTTTTCAGGTCAGATGTCAGATAATGTAGAGAGGATAATATAGAGAGGCAGACACACTAGATTAGCTTGCAGACTGGCCAGAAGTTGTTACCTGTCTCTTGTCTCACTTGTCCGTTGTTTTACCTGTCTCTATTTGCTTTTATCAATTTCTTTCATCTTACCTGTCTATTGTCTTACCTGTCTATTGTCTTACCTACCTATTGTTTACCTGTCTGTCTATTGTCTTACCTGCTTATTGTCTTACCTACCTATTGTTTTACCTACCTATTGTCTTACCTGTCTGTTTATTGTCTTAATTGTCTGTTTATTGTCTTACCTGTCTGCCTGTTAAATGTCTTACATGTCTGTTTTATCTGACCTGTATATACCTGTGTCTTCCAGCAAATATCCTATTGTTTTCATTTTTATTTATTTATTTATTTATTCCCACCTCAGGAATGAAAGACATGAAAGAGTATACATACTAGTACTAGTACATAAAATCACACACAAAATTTTTATAGTAAAATGACATAATAAAATCGTTCTAATATAAGTAATAAAATCATTCTAGAATGTGTTCAGGTTAAAATATAACACAGAGAAGTATAAGAAATAAGTATATATCTTGGATCAAAATAATCATGAAAATTTGGCCTGTCTTAGGGTGCATTCCCAGAGATTTAGATCGATCCAGAGATTTAGATTTAGATTGACCTAACTCCCTGGGGGTTCATGCTAAATTGCAGTCAGCCGAGCGTGCACCATAGTTAATTACCCTCTTACAGCTTTTAGTAGGCGGGACAGACGCTTAAGCTGGTTAAGCTGACAGTAATGTAATGAGACTCCCCACAGGGATAGATCAATCTAAAATCTATGGGAATGGGGTCATAGTTTCATAATATGTAAGACTCAGGTTCCTGATTTGTAGTGTGACTTTCACTACTTCCCTCAGTTATCATCTGAAGTTAACTAACTGGAAGTCAAGAGTTAGTTCAGTATTTGGATAAGCTCAGTATTATCTCTAATTCCGCTATATGAGACACACAATCCACTAGAAATTAAATCTCAAGTTGATGAAGAGTTTATCTCTTAGTGTTTGGTGTTCTTTATCCTAGATCTGCATGAATAAGCAGCAATGTCAACATTTTGCATGAAACACTTCTTATACCATTTTTCTTCCCCTTTAGCTTAGGCCAATTCAGTGGCACATGTATTCCTTCCATTACCTCATGAGTTTTAAAATTCATCAGCATATTTGCCTTGGGGAAAATGGACGAATAATATTACAAATACCAGTTAAATGGTGTGAAGTAAGGACCAGTCTTACCCAAGATGATACATCAAGTGAGTCATTGTGGAATGCACAGAAACACAGGCGTCTTTCTGGGCATTCACAGACCTGCTGTTCTAATAACCTGATATATCAAGATAAGTTAAGAGGTTGTGAAGACCATGAAGCATAAATCTGTAAACTCATTCTGTTTGCTCAAACCCCAACTAGAAGTAATTAACCCAGATTATGATACCCCGGCCTTTCCCTAAAGAACTTAAGCAGAATGTTGGTCTTTAAAACTTCAACCCAAGATAAGAGTTACGACTTGATTTCAATGATTTTTTTAAATTTTCTTTTGTGGGTGTGAGAGAGCCTGTGCTTAATGATTTCTTTTCATTAAGTTATCTACAAACTGCTGATAAATGAATTAATAAATGATCATGTCTACACCAAGGTAGGCAGTGAGTTGACAAGTTGGGCATAAAAAACAGTCACATATTTGTCAAGCAGGACTGCCAGAGAAAGCTGGAAATTAAGTGTCTGTGGTTTTGTTACTCATGATAGCGGAACAAGACTGATTCATTTTGCTTCCTATGACAATTACTAGTAAGATTTCCTGATGTTTAAAAAAAAAAAAAGAAAAAATAGGACTCCAAAATTTGAAAAACAGGTTGAGTTTATGTGCAAAAAAAGAAGAAAAAAAAATTCTTTTGCACATCTAAAATAATAAATCTTGTAAAAAAGGTATTGAAATAATCAATTGTGACATTTGGAATTGATGGGTATAATAACACTCACCTGCACCTGGGGTATAGGTTTTATGTACAGACACGAACAGGTGTGTTTGTACAGATAGCTGTCACCTGTTGTAGTCGTCATCGTTGCCATCATGGCTGTCATTGCCATGAACTGCCACCACAAAAAAATAAGCTATGAAAGGAAAAGCGTGTTACCTATTATTTTGTGACTTTCAAGAACGATGTGTTAAGGATTGACATACATCTCAAACCAATTTGATCTGATAATTATATCTTCATGAATTTGTGCAATTTGTGCTGTTAAGCTTCATATATATATATATATATATATATATATATATATATATATATAATGTATTATTGTAATCAAAATTGACAGACTAACCTATTTATCATTATTATTTTTGTTTTTTTTCTGTTTATATTTGACAGCTTTGGTGCCTTGTTTAATTTTTTACACTTTCTTTTATCTAATTAAATCAGGTCACCACTAACTGTCAGGTGTCTGCCTATCAAATAGATTTATATTCCATTACACTTATATGGTCCATGTTTTATAGGACATTACTTTGAATAGAGAGAGTAATTTTAAGTTCCTCCATACTGAGTAACGTCCTCCTATGAAAGTCTCATTTAGTGTGTCTGTGAACAAGTTTAGAGGAGAAAAGGAAAGCTGATATTTGAGACCGCATTCAGTAGATCAAATATGCCGATTACTTCAAAGCTGTCTAATCTCCTAATAGACACTGAATAGATTCCCAAGAGAATTACGCAACAAGCATTCAAGTTGGGCTGCCATGAGTCATTGTTTCAAGCAAAGATAGCAGTTAGTCTTGCAGTCAGTAGTTTGATAGTGAAGGCTTAACACTTCTACTAGTAGCAGAGTCACATAAAGAACACTTCACTAGACATTGTGATATTTCTCTCACTATTCATTATCTGTGCAAATTTCTGTTTCACTTCTCTCTCTAGAGAGAGAATTTATGCATAAAAATGCCATCATCATTCAGCTGGTAGAGACTATGACCCGATTCCAACAGATTTTAGATCGATCTATCCCTGTTGGGAGTCTCACTAGATTACTGTCAGCTTAGCCGGCTTAAGCGTCTGTCCCGCCTACTAAAAGCTGTAAGGGGGTAATTAACTGTCGTGCGTGCTCGGCTGACTGCAATTTAGCTTGAACCCCCAGGGAGTTAGGTCGATCTAAAATATCTGATTGCTTTCTGAGAATACATTCAGATTCTAACGTCACACCACCCCAATCGATCCCACTTTGCAGGGGGGAATTCTTGCTGAAGTGCATTCAGTGTAATCAGCTTTATTGTCTGACATGCCTCCTCTAGTAGCTACGTAGTTATAGTTAGTTAATTACCCCTTTCAAATTGGTTTCAGTTGGTAAAAAAGTGCAATATTTCATTTTAGTACAGAAGTTCTACTTCTGTTTTATTTATTGTGTCAGAGAAGACTTAAGCCATTACATTGTAATTCTGTCAATTAAATTTTTAAGTTCAACTTTCATCTTAAAATTCTTTTCTGAAAGCAGCCATTTCTGCAGACAGTGTGCATTAGAACTAAGTTTTACGTGTAAACATTTCTATTTCTGGTTTGTGATTTGGTCTGATAGGCAGTGTGTGTGCTTATACCCAGACTACAAGGACCTGTGTCAAAGACTGTAAATTAAAGGGGCTGTTTAGGTAAGACCCAAGTCATGACAAGCTAAGATAATAGCTCTACTAGGCATGACAGTTATCTTTGACTAAACCCATGTAGATGTCAGCTTGTTGGCTGTAATTTTGAATGATGTAGCGGCCAGTGGGTATAATTAATGGCCATTAGGAATGAGCAGGAATTTAAAGTGATAAAAAGTCACTGTCTGCCGCGTGTGTTGAGTACGGGAGAAATATGGGACGTGTTGCCTAGTAACGCGAACAGCCTTATAGGTATCCAAACTTTTATTATTTATTTATTACGAAAGAGAAAAAAATTGTTTATCATGGAAACTTTTGTAAACATGCTGCAGGTTATACTTTTCAAGTTACAGTTTATGCCTGTAATTGAGTTATTGCTGCAGGGATATAATAAAAATTAATCTCTCTACATGGAAGCTACATGCTTATTACTTAATGACAAGGGCATTCCAGAAGTACACAAAAAGACAAAAAAACAATGCAAGAATGAAGAACGTATAGCCAGTATATGGCAGTAATGTCAACTGTTGTCCATAAAAATGACTGTTAATAAAAAAATATCTACATGGAAAAGATTAGCTTACAAATTTGTTCAGTAAACTTCCACATGCTGTTCTCAGGAAGAAAATTTGAACCTGTTCACTGTAGGGCAAATTTGATTGCTTTAACTTGGTCATTTCTTGGAGCTCTGTTTTATGAAGAGCAGGGACACCTGTCCTTAATGTTATGATCAACGCTAAAGACAACCTCTGTTGTAGTATAATATGTACTGTTAACGCTGCAGGGAAATTTGGCTTGGTTCAAGTTGTACTGCCATAAAGCATGTACAAGCTTGTGTCAGTGTACGCGACCTGCACACTTATACTGATGCAGTCAACAGCCGTAACCAGGTAGGCGATAAAACTCTGCCGCCATCTACTGAACCAAGTCATCAGTCAATTTTAACAATACATAAGCCTATATTTATTCAAACAATCAAGATGAAAGTTCTTTGGCTGTGGCAAAAATACTATATGAGCAAGGAGGTTAATTAAATTTTGATATACCTTAAGGCATATCAGGCTTGATGTGACTTTAACGACATTTTAATGACTGATGAATAGTGCCTCAAAAATCGACTTTTTTCACTATAATTATATCTACCTTGTTTAAAAGCAGTTTTTCCTACCTAAGGTAAAATTGTGTTTGTTGGTGTTTATAAAGGGCACATTTAACACCTAACCTGTTGTACTTTAGATGTTTAATCTGATATATCAACTCTTAATCATGACTGAGAAGTTCTTAAAATATGTACAATTTCTGTAAATTTCTTTTTGTTTCTTTTTATTCCTTTTTTGTTGGAGGGATGGGTCATGAAATTATTTATCTTTTTGATCACATCTTCAAACAAAAAATCTCTCAAATGAAAAGTTCTTGAAATCCAAGGATGAATTAATTAACTGCTGATGTGAGTCAGGTTAACATGAAGTAACGAGCACATGTTCCCCTGCAGGCGGTGCTTACATTAGTAGGGGCCATTCAGATTGAGAAGACCCGAGTGCTAGTAAGGCCACGACCTTAATATGGTGGCCCTACATGAAAGGAAGACCGCTAATCCTGTAATGATCTCTCCGCCTCTCACACGCCTTCCCACGCGTCGTCCCTGCAGGGGCACAGTAACTATAAATCTCGGCTAAATTCAACCAGTCAAGGGACAATGTGTGGGGAGGCGTGTGAGAGGTGGAGAGACCATTACAGGATTAGCGGTTTTCCTTTCATGTAGGTCCGCTATATTTAGGTGGCAGCCTTACTAGTACTCGGCTTTTCTCGATCTGAATGGTCCGTCCCGCCTACTACAAGCTGTAAGGGGGTAATTAACTTTTGTGCCTGCTCGGCTGACAGCTATTTAGCGTGGACCCCAAGGGAGTTAGGTCGATCTAGTTGGATCGATCTAATCTCTGGGAATGGGATCTGACAGGCACTGTACTGTAATTACAGGAAAGATTGTTAAAATTTTTAAGGGAAAATTCTTTAAAATTTGTGGATATAAATCATCTTACTAGTGGCATGTCAGACAATTTTTATAACCTCTTTCACACTGATTTTCTTTAAAAATGTCCTTTTCAAATTCTTCTCTGTTATTTTTTCTGAATTGTTATTGGGAGTTTCTATAGTACTTGAGGCTGGAACTGACTACTGAAGGCAGCTTTACTGCTGTAGCAGACATGCTGAAACTGTCA
This sequence comes from Lingula anatina, assembly GCF_001039355.2. The sequence goes on along the minus strand of NW_019775733.1, from coordinate 171,941 downwards.
GTCCCATCGGTCATGACCGGCAAAATTGTCTGGACCAGTAAAAAATTGGACTTAGTTAGTCCAAAGGACCGACAAGAGTTTAAGAGCTGCAATTTTGAATTCACAGCCATCATTCAACATACTCCACTAATAAAATTATATATAACACCCAAAGCGTTTTCCTTTCCATTTCAAACCTATATCACATACACAAACAAAGTAAGCTACCCAAATGTTACTGGTACTTTCTGTCTCAAACGAATAGGGTGATTTTTGGTCCGACAAACATCCATTCGGTCCGGTAAATTTTTCATTACTGCCGGTCCAAATGTCTGACCATTCTGAATAGTTTTCAACATGTCTGTACACTGTACAACGTAACACTATAGGTTCATCTAATATACATGTACTGAATGATAGGTATACCTGATTATAGCTCTATATTACCACGCTACATGACTCTGTGTCATTTGAAAGATAATTTATGTTTCAGTCAAGCATGCTGCCGTGAATATACTACATACAGAACATATTCAGTGAAGACCTCAGACTGAAATTACGTGGACTAATGGGGTTCATTAGAGAACTCGCTGGTAGCTGAGAGAACCCTTTATTGTCAACACATTTAAATGACATGATATTATGAGCTAAATCTCAGTCATCTGGTAAAACGTGTAAAGGTATATCAGGCAGATCTGGGGTTTGGAAGTGAAAGCCAGCTTTCAGCTTGTGGACTTCTGGCAACAATATAATGCTGTTGTCTTTTTTTCAGCCTAATAAGATTTATAAATTCATCTTTGTTTCCATTTTCAAGGTGGACCTCAGCTGTTCTGTCTAGACATATAATTAATAGGTTTGATGTCTCTACACTGTGGTACAAACATTAATATCTTGAATCAAATGTGTGATGATTGCTCACAGAATGTTTGCCACAATTAAATGATATTCCAATTGATATTAAATTTTTCCTGTGTTCTAACTGTAAGATGTTACAAAATTCTAAACGAGTCAGATTTTGTAAGGCTGTGATATTTTGGCATCCTTGAAATAATCAAATGTTCAGAAAAAGTGATGTTCGAAAATTAGAAATTTTGAAGATTCTGAAGTAGTTATCTTTAATACAATGAGTGGGCAGAATTACCATTGTTGAACACTGGAAAAGATATTGTCTATGCTGACATCAGCTGTCTATGTCACATTTGAATAACAAAGCAGCTCACTGTGAATTTCTTTTGTTTTGCTTCAGATTATGTAGGAGGTGACACGTAGAAAATATTGCAGGAGGATTGCGATACAGCTGACATCGTCTAGCAAATGTTATTAACAGGAGTGGAGAAAAGGACTTAATTGGCAGCATCAGGCGAATTGATAAACAATTCTGCAAGAAAGTTGCTACAAGAGGATCTGTTTCTAGAAAAAGATTTTACTAAAGACAGAATACACATATTGACAGTGCTAGCAGTGGCAGTTCTTTACCTGTAGCTGTGGACTTTGATTAAACAACAGAAGATTAACCAGAAACTTACTTACTACTAAGTTACTTTTGTAAATGTGTACAAAGAGGAAGGTTTATCTGCAGAGGTAGCAGTCATTTATGCAACAGTTTACCCCAAGTTGTGAAACTTTCCAAACAGATATACCAAAATGAATTCCCATACAGCTTTTTATTTTGCGATTGGTTTGACGTGTGGATTGTTAGTGTCTTTCATGTTCACGCAGTATTCCGGCCTTACACACACTGCCAAGATGCAGCTGACCAATAATTTCCATTCAAGAGAAGTTTTACAAAGGGCGTCAGGAAAAGATGCAGCTGTGAAAAGTGACGAGGAGTACGATGAGCACGGCCATCTTGTCTTCAAGGCTGTTGAGCCAGCCTTATCGCACGACCAACTGGACTTGGCGCAGGGACATCAGCAGGCTAATAAAGTGGAGTTTCGTGATCAGCATTTCCACCATGGTAAGCATGCGTGCGCATGTGTGTATGACTGTGCGCACATGTGTTTGTGTGTTTTTTATCAAACAGACGTAGAGCAGAAAGTGATATATGTGGATTTTTATCATTAATAAGATGCAGATCATCTAAAATTTAATAGATATGACAGGTTTTATCTCTTATTCTATAAAGAAATCTGCCAGTTGCAAGTTATATGTGGTTACCTGTGAATCTGTATCAATATCGCCACATGAATGGATCTCCTTTGTATTAACTCTGACAGGCAAGAAGCACCTGTACGTATTATGTACATTCAAGGTGCTTGTTGACGTTGAGCATTAAGTGTCACATTAAAAATACAGGTGAAATGCTGGTCATTGTATTCACATATAAGTTGGGAAGCTGCAATATGGCTTGTTGTGCAGCAATTAGAGGCGTGAGCTTCAGACAAATTACAGCAGACAGAGAAATTGGAGAGTTGGGGGGAAAAAAAACACAAGAAACAATACCTTTTATGACCTAAAATATGCTAGTAAGATATATATGTACAACACACACAAGAGCTCATGTGAAGAGAAAAAAACCAAAAACTTATTTTCATTAGACACTTTGCACTTGTCTAGTAATTTATCCTTTTCTCATCATGGTTTTTGTACAATATTTCTTAATATTTCTGTTGTTTTTCTACATACAGGTATGAATTTGTTTATTTTTACTATGGAGAATCTTTTCAGCTGCATAATTATGTAATTTGGTAATTTTTCAGATGATGATTCCGTCGCAGAAGAACTGAAAAAGAAAGTCCGCGTTCTTTGTTGGGTAATGACAGCTCCCCAGAACTTGGAGCTTAAAGCCAGCAACGTCAAGAACACTTGGGGAAAACGGTGCAATGTTCTCCTCTTTATGAGCTCCAAGGACGATAAAGATTTCCCCGCAATTGGTTTAGATATCCCAGAGGGCAGAGAGCATCTGACGGGAAAAACCATGCGTGCCTTTAAATACGCCTATGATCATCATTTCAATGATGCTGATTGGTTCATGAAGGCCGATGACGATACTTACGTCATTGTAGAAAATTTACGCTACATGTTGTCTGAGTATAACTCCAGTGATCCTATCTATTTTGGCCACCATTTTCAGACGATAGTGAAGCAAGGCTACTTCAGTGGTGGTGCTGGGTATGTGATCAGTAAAGAAGCATTAAAACGACTCGCCCTAAACGGAATAGGGAGACCCGACATGTGCAGACAAGATGGTGGTGCAGAGGATGCCGAGATCGGCCAATGTTTTGAAAAATTAGGTGTAAAAACTGGGGATTCTAGAGATGCCATGGGTCGAAGTCGGTTCCATTGTTTTAACCCTGAGACTCATTTATTAGGTGGTTATCCAGACTGGTATTATAAATATGATAAATATGGTGCCAAACATGTAAGTAGATTGCAGTGATTTTTATAACAATTAGACTGGGCTCCCAAACCTAGATCAATCTAACAGGATCGATCCATCTCCAAGGGGTTTCTCATTAAATTGCTTTCAGCTTAAGCAGCTTAGATGTCTGCACGCCTAATGAAGCTGCTAACTGATAGTTAATTACCCGCTAGCGGCTTCAGTAGGCATGACAGACATTTAAGCCGCTAAAGTTGATAGCAATTTAGCGAGAATCTCCTTGGAGATAGATCAATCCACAGTTATAGTACGATAGTGTCTGGGAATGGTCCCTTAGTCTCACAAATCAGCATTTCATTATAATTCAGATGACATTACAATTGTGTTTTTGTTTCATTTTCATTTGCGAGACATCATTTCATTCCTTTGATTTCAAGTTGTAACTTTGAACTTTTGATAAACAGGACATTTATCTTTGAAATTTCTGTGAATTAACCACATCAGTTGAGGTAACCAGCTCACCCTGGCATAGCAACCATTCTATTTCTAAATGACAGTCAGAATAATCCTACCAGCATAGCAACAGGTGTTGATGATTTTCTTCAAACAAGATGATGAAAGTGTTAAACATTTATTTTTTTTCATTGACAGCTAAGAATAATCTGTCTGTCTTTCTGTTTGTCATTTTACACATACTTTTGTGCTTCAAATTTGTAAGCTTTAAATCTTTATTTTCTGACTGAAACATAATAATTAAAAAATCAAAACGTCTAGATGAAAATCACCTGCTGTTCACCATGATGATGTCCCTGAAGAGAGATAAATGAGGATTGATTAAGTTAGCTCAGGGAAGAAACATGGCTTGTGCAAAGCAGGAAAATTGATTAATGTATACACAGGGCTGGCACCAGCAGTCACCTGCGAATAGTTCACGAGAAATACACGTTTGTTTCTCCACCCCACCCCACCCGTCCCACCTCTCCCCATGGCTATTCTCAACTGAAATATTTGAGTAAATTGTAGATTTATCTCGTGAAGAAATTGTTTTGACCTCATTGGCTTTACCATTTTGTCAGATAATTATTTTTAATTTGCTGACATGAACACAGCAACAAAGATTGACCAGGTTCATCAGCTGCAGGCATTAACATTATAGATAGAAATATGAAAGATAGAAAATTAATTTTAAAAAATTATTCCATGAAGTAACATCACATTGATCATGACGCACACCACCTCAACATTAATATTTATATTGTGCATGAAAACGTCTTTGTGAAGCTGTTTGTTCTTATAATAAATTATTTACTACTACCTCGTAATTGAACAGGAGGGAAATGAGAACTTTCGTTACCCTAGCACACTGAAGCTGTTATGAAATATCCCGTTATTATTAATGAATATCATATTAATTAAGGTGGACAGTTGAGTAAAACTGGGGAGATCATTCTCAGAAACATTTTGGTACTGAGCAATTCAAGTTTGAGATGGAGTGGTGGAGTTTAGTAGATAATTTTAGATATATATATCTCAGGATGTGTACTGGTAAATATATGGTGTTCATGACATGGGCATTATTAAGTTTCTACCATAAAACAAAAGCTCAGAGCCCAAACAGATAGGTACCGTATTTTGTTTGTCATATATTTAACAATAAGATGACAGTACACCAGCATCAAATGCTCTAAGCCTAAGATTGGAATCTAAAATGGGAGGAGTAACAAATTGCTTAAATGTAAACAGTTGACTGCAGTTCTTGCTATAGTCTGCCTCCTGCTTTGTTGCCGTTCTTTGAAATACCTGGTGGAAAGAGAAGACATTTCTTCATTAAATCTTGTAGACAAGCAAAGCACCTGCAGCCAGCAGCTATTATAACAATATTGAGATGTTATAGAATTGATCTTGAGGCACTGTCTTTGTGGTGGGGTTTTCATTATCAGGTTTTGGAGGTGACAGTATACACAGTTTATGTACAGTTATTGCCAGCCTGCCTACAAAGGAAAAGTGTGAACAGAATTAGCTTTTAAAAGAGTTAGAGTATGTGTAGGGAAAATTTCATCAGTAGGACAGCACTATTTTAGTGATGGCAGAGATGAGTTGTTTTTTTCCTCTGGAAAAGTCCCTACATCTTAATTGTGTGCTGAATGTCTTAGAAGCAAATGCTAAATATTCATCTGTAATGTGATTAATGAAGAGTAAATGTGTTTGGAAAATCTTAATCAAATCAATTAATTTTTTCTGGTTTGTTTAAAAATTAAAGATTTTTTGTGTTATCTTTTCAGGGAATAGGTAATGTAAGTGACCACGCAGTAACATTCCACTATATTCCTCCCAGTTTGATGTGGGGCTTGGAGTTTTATATCTATCATCTCAGACCCTATGGTATAGAAAGCCACAGCCAGAGACTAAACAAGAAGCAGCTTAAGTGAGAAATTATCAAGTAATTCTTGTTTTGGAATGGGAAAAAATACTGAAGGATGTTTATGTCAAGGTCACAGAAAACTGCCACCAGAAACGAAGTCGGGGAAAGATATACACTTCACTGTTCTTACTTTGAGAGGTTGTAGTACAGAAACTTTGGCCTGGACTGTACAAATACAGGCTGTCATCAATATAAGAGCAGGATACCTGAAGTCTGTCAGTTTGCTTTGATATTGTTTTGTTCAGGATATAAACTTACAAAAAAGAAACAAAAGAAGTAAAAAATTATAGAAAAGAGAAGTAAAAAATTATAGAAAAGATAACAGAATCATTTTTGCCATACTGGTGGTGATAGACACAACTGTCTGTACCTAAATGAACAGAAACATTTTGGTGAAAATTCACATCATAATCTGTCTCTCTACATCTCTCTTTCTCTCTCTCTCTCTCTCTTGGCCAAAAAGGCCACTGAAAAGGAAAACTGCTGGACTGAAACCAGTTCAGATGATGAATTTTAGGCAGTGCATCTAGAAAAGTTTGTATGATGTTTATAAAAATTGAAAGGTACGACACAAATGGTGTGATTGTACTTGTTTGAAATCCAGTTAATTAAGTCTGTTGAATGCTGCTTTATCAATTGCCATCATGTTGGCAACCGTTGATATCCCCGTGGCAGGACATATAACTGATGAAACTGACATTGTGTAGTAGTTCATCTGTTCTCTACCATGGTTGTTCATTTATGTGAAGGATGCAAGAATCCTGCCCAGTATTGTCAAAACAGCATTTTTTACTTTTGATGTAAAAGTGGCAACTGGTATGGCCTGGTGACAGTTCTTCTCTATAATGTCGACAACTGGTGCATTTGGACATATAAAAATGTTTTACGTTTGTGCAATTTTTTAATTCCACAAAGATAAATTTGGGCGTTGTGACAGTTTTTTTGTTAGCCATAATGAAGCAGTGTCTATGTAATGTAATGCACTTTGCTTCTCAGGTCTTGATCCTTGTACTGGATCACTAGCAGTTCTAGTTAGTATTATTATTGTTACATGCAGTTACAGTGTTGGTAATATATTTATGTAGTACTTGTAGTTCTTATGTCTATATAACTTAAAGGCAAGGTGCAGTGATGCTGTTATTGAACCTAATATAAAGCACTTCATTGTAGCTGTGCAGCAGTGGCAACAACTGATGTGCTCAAGTTTCACATAATTACTGAATTAACTTAATTAGATGATATAATTAATTCACAAATGTTCCATTTTCCTCTTTCCCCTACTTTCCTTTTTCATTTCCTCCCCTTTGTTTTCCACTAATGTATACTGTAGTATTTTAAATACTTCAGGACACTTTTAAAAATCACTCTTAGCAAAATGAAAAGTTTGCAGCAAATTTGNTTCATTTGTATTAGCACCGTGGTAAGTGCCAAGAAATAAATTATTTCATTGTCCCCAATACCCAGTTGCTCTATATAAGTAATACTGTGTGAAGGAAAAACTAAAACGAGACTGAAGCTCATGAGAAAGCACTAAGTCAAAGCGAGGCTTATATGCGGATATCGTAAGTGAGAGTTTTCAGGCTGACATGGCCGTGAATTGATTTGTGCCATTCACAGCTTAAGGCAAAGTTCTTTACATGCTTACATTGACAGAAAGCTGAATAAATTTTCCACAACTTGTAGTAATTTCAAGTTGTGCGGAGGCCTCTATAGGTACAAAAATCAAAATCAAAAACGAACTTCCGTAATAGCTTTAATAAAATTTCGATTTCAAACTCATTTTTCAACATTAAATATGCTGTAGATCAACTTTTGGGTCATCTCACATTATTCGAAATTTATTTCTCAATATGACAATGTACATATTGTAACCCCAAGTACGTTAATAGCCGAGATAATACACCGTTTATGACACCCTATAAATCTCAAAAAATATTGCCCAATTCAAATTCTCGAACTTCCGGTTTGTTTAATAGCCACCTAGCGGCAGACCAGTGGCTCCCGGGCTGTAAGAAGCCATCTCACTTTCTTTTTCCGTACTGTCGTACCCCCTTACATCCCAAAATAATAATAATAATAAATAATTATTGCTATAACATAAATAAATAAAAATAGCAAACTGACAAACTGAATCACATTTTAATTGAGCAATCGTCTTTTAAGATCAAACAATAGATGCAAAGTGCCAAAATTTAAGACTGACAGATTCCGATGCTCTTTTATTCCATGTGCACTTTTAAATTTCCAATAGTATTATGTTCTCTTTTATCCTAAGTACTGTAATTTTAAAGTTCAGTTAGCAGTCTTTTAACTCAGTTTTATTCAAGCAAATAGTCATTTTACTATCATTACAACTTTCTTAATATTGTATGTACAACTTCAACCCACTGGGTTGCAATCTTAATAAATTATTATTATAGCAATTAATGATAATATATAAATAAAAGCCCAAGAACTAGATGTCCCATTTAAAAGGCTGAAAGACCTTTTGTCATTTTTATCACAAATTTTACTTAAACTTCACTCCTATTTTTCAGATATTTCAAACATCATATTGTTCATTCTAATGTTTATTTGAACATTAATGTCTTCCCAACATCAAATTCCAAATCATATGTCAGAACATACAGTACATTATTTAAAGGCAATAATGACTTGAAAGACGATCAAATACTTCAACAATACGTAATCTTTATATGTCACATATTAAGTTCATAATATTGCAATAAGTTGTACAACAGGTTCAGTAGCTTCAAGCTTCACTGAATAATTTTAACAAAATTACAAATAAATCAATTAGTTTTTATGACAGTACAATCAAATGTTCATATATATATCTTCTTGTGATAACATAAGCAAGCAATTATAAACATGTGTTTTAGCTTGAGATATCATGCAGATGCAGTTTCACATTAAGGATACAATCTATATCAATATACAACAGTTACATCAACCTTCTGCTTCCTGTCACATAGCACTTATCTTCAGATTCTACCTTTAATAATCATGCTTTTCTAACTATTTAACCATCATTATATTCTTTCATATTTTCTTTTATAATACAGAAATGCCTCAATTCAAATTGCTCTTTCTCTTTCACAAATTAGGAATGACAGCTGAAATGTCAGTTTTACCTCTCATTTCAACATACAAGAACTGAGAAGTTCTCAGACTACATACAGTAAATGTGGTATGTATCACATTCTTGCAATAGTGACTAGCTCAAATATACATCAACACAAAACTGAAGGATTCTTTGTCTATAAATGATATACAATTCTTGATCATAGCCAGGCTTAACACAAACAATATTCAGCCTCAGTATTTATCACCTTTCACTGACTGTTTTATTGACATCTACCCAGCATGTGTGTATTATATGTGTTTGTGTTGATGAGAGAAAGTGTGTGTGTGTTTGTGTGTGTGAGAGAGAGAGAGAGAGAGAGAGAGAGAGAGAGCACCTGGGTGTGTGCATGCGTGTGTGTGTTTTGACCCAGTCTCCTGACATGAAAGATCTCAGTCAATGTCTATGACTTCTGTGTCATCATCTTTCACCAGTTTTCTGCTACATAACACATACTCCCCCCAGTGCTGCACCCTGTATAAAGCCACGCTGTCCAGTAGCCACTCTCTGTTCAGGGTCATCGCGCTGTACTTCTTGTAGATTTCTAGAAGATAAATTGCCAATAAACATGTGAGATATGTGAGATTTTGTAACAGATTTTCATTCTTGTTCAAATTCTGGCTCAATAAGCTGTCTTAGTTTAATAAAATGCCAGCTAGATTCAGTTACTAGATCAGTTCTATACATAACAATATACCTGTCCAAAGAAATTAAAAAAATAAAGCAAAAAGAAAAATGTACTAAGTAAGTTTCTATTTCATAAATTTTGCCTGCTAAAGATGGTTATATTAAATAAATAAAATTCATTAGAAAAAGAAAGGTTTAAAACAAATTTACAGTGTAAATGATATTGGCAACTAAGACTGGGTTCCCATAGATCAATCTAACAGGATCGATCCACCCCCGAGGGGTTTCTTGCTAAATTGCTTTCTGCTTAAGCAGCTTAGATGTCTGGCCCGTCTGCTGAGCTGTTTAACTATAATTAATTACCCCCTAGCAGCTTCAGTAGGCATGGCAGACATCTAAGCCACATAAATTAATTGCAATTTAGCAAGAATCCCCTCGGAGATAGATCGATCCACAGTTAGTACGCTAGGGTCTGGAAATGGTCCCTTACTATCACACTTGTTCCTGTCCACGCCGTGTTCCGAGGGCTGGATGAGGACCACCCTCTTACTGCCAGGCTGAAAGCTGAACATGGAGGGATCCTGTACAGTGGCGCCACCACACAACTCAACCAGGTTCTTCAGGTCGTCTGGTGACAGAAAAGTTGGTGAAAGAAATGACTCAATGTTTTAAATGGGGATAATTGTGAATTTTGCAGATATCGTTTTTTTTACAACATAAATTTCTTTATAGAACATTCTTATTGAGTTGTAAAAAATACTATATAGAAAAAAACTGTAACAATTTCAAACTGATGTTTAAGAACATGTATATGTGCATGTAGGTACATTCTTAATAAAGTGTTTAGGAAGAGCGACGTGATGATTATGTACACTAAATCTATAAAAAATATCAACTAAGCTAAGACTAATACTAATGAATAAAGTAGGCACAAGGTCATAAATCACCTACCAATGGCGAGTCCAGTATAACCCCCCGCGCAGCAGATTTCATAGCCCCTAAGTAACAGCTGGTCGTCTGACGTCTGCCTGGCGCGCTGAGGTCCGCGGTGGTTGACGCCATTGACCATGTCTCCTCTGATCTCGTACCGAGTCTAGAAAGATTTGGAAGGTATTGACTGAATTACCATTGTATCCTATTTTCTTTTTTATTTTACCCTATAAATAATATCCATCTTCATGACTATACTTAATAAATACGACTGTATAACATATGCCAAATGGTAAAGATTGATCTTTAAAAATACAAAAATGTTAAATTATTATTTGATAGTTCATCCTAGATTTAATGAAACCTATTAATTTCACTCTCTGCCTGTTACAAAATAGTAAATTTTGCTTTTCAAGCTGTTAAGTTTTATCCCAAGAATAAATCAGAAGTTAGAGTAAATTAAAAAATATATAAACATATGTGCAAAATAACAAGCAGTTGGCTACTTCTTGGCATAATATTCATCAGAACATTTGCATCCTGGGAGAGGCTCGTAATTTATATTATGTAATTTTATATGATGTATAATATAAAGTTGAAAACTTACTCCAAACAAGTAAAAGGTAATTTTTATTGAAAGAGAACCTCACCTCTGGGATGAGCTTGTCTTGGTTCAGACAGTCCTCTATCCACTTGTAGCTAACCACCCACCGTCTGCCAGCTATCCCCATGAAATATTTCAGTGTCCTTTCACAGGCCAAAGGATGCTTTACATCTACAATATGTTCAACAGGCATTAATTCATTTGAATACTTTGTGTGATGTCAAAGAGAAATGAGTAAGATTTTTTAAAAGTTACTAAAAGAGATGATTCACAAGAAATCTATGGCATAAAAGTCAACAATAATCAATGTAATGGATCAATAATAAAAACCCTATAATAAAAGACCTACAAATCCTGTCTTACCAGGTTTTACTATAACATGTGTAGTACCGGAGTTGAACTTTGCCCAAAATTTCCCACCAAATCTGTCACCAAAATTCTTTATTGTAGACTGAAAAAAATTGTACAGTAAGTTTATACACATCATTTTTATCTGTGGACTTGACATTTCCTCCAAATAAATCCCAATAAAAGCTTGATACTACTGCAATGTGATCACTTAGCAATGGTGAATCTCAAATCATCTATCAACTGATTTTTTTCTTTTAAAAAAATTATATTTACTCTAAATTTCTATGATTTTATATAGTTATTTTAAATAAATACTCTTTTCAAACCATAAAAATCTCAACCAAAACTATAAAAAACCCTCATATACTTGTCTGAGGAAACTTACTATTTCATGTTTCCCCAGTCCCGTTGCCACAATGGACATCACCTTTCCCGTCCTGCCGCTGACCACTTCCTTCGTCCATCCTGAACACAACTGACCACTGGTCTCTGGTTTTTCTTGTCCACCATGGTTCCTGGTCCTTTCTTGGTTTCCACTACATTGCACTCTGTTTGTTTTCAAAGTCTGTGGATCGTTCTGTCTAAGACAGGTGCTCTCTTTCCTAAAAGGAGAGGATTCTCTGGACATTTTGCAGTCTCCTGACCCCTGGGTATTTTTACCAGACCCTGGACTGTTCCTGACTGACCCTGGCGTAGTCCTATCTGGGGTGTCCTTTATAACACAGGGTGATTTACTTTTTCTTGTTTCTGAAGAATTGTTTGTGTTTGCTGAAGAAAAAGATAGACATTGGCAATTAATCTTCAAATCTAAGCATGAAAAATATAAATCAGATAACCTACTAGTAAGATTTTTTTTTTTTTTACATTCTGAATAAAAAATTGTTTGACCAATTTTAGGAACTTACATATATATATATATATATATATGTCATATTACTGAAGCAATATTTCTTAAAATAATTCTAAAAAATTAAACAATGAATAAAAAAGCAGATTAAATAAAAGTTAATTCCTCCTCTTAAAAAGAAAAAAAACTTTCAGATAATAAAAACAGTATGTGAGGAAAAAATGGGTCTCTCACTAAAACTGAATACCTTGCTGTGTTGTCTTAGACACAGTGGTGCCATCTTTGGACTTGTAATGATCAATGAACTCAGTCAACTTCTGAATCTCCGGAGTGCGCTCCACATGGGATGTTGAAGAAGTTTCCTTGGCAACCTTCACAGGAGGTGGAGAGGGAGGACGTGGACTGACAAACAGATCATCCCCACTGTCATTTACTGACATGTTGTCTGGTTCTTCATCTGAAGATCTTATATTATCCTCTGCCGCGTCCTTTTTCTTGTCTGAAAAGATGTGTTAAAACAAAATTATTATTTTCACTCATATATCATACCGATTTCATCCAAAAAACAAGTTCTACTTCTGGTTACATACAGGATCGTCAACACATCAAGTGGACTTTGGTAAAGAGCATATATGGATATGCAAGAAAAGGTACACATAAATGTAAAGGAGTCAAACATGCCTGTCTGAGACTGCACAGCATCAGTTCTAACACCTTGGTTCAAAGCTGCCTTCAGGCGTTCCATTTCTCTCTGCAGTCTCTCCAACTCTGCCTCTGTCTGTCTTTGTTGCTGAAAGTGTAAATAAAAGATTCAATATATTATACTGTAAATACTGATAATATACCTTTTGTGATCACAATCTCAATATTCAGTCATCATTAACCACTTCTGCTACTTCATTTGATAGGGATTTAAATTTTTCATAATATTATCAGTGTAAGTGATATAATGCCTAATTTTCTCCATATAATTTCAGTCCTTTAGACCATGTACCAAATGAATATTTTACACTCAACAAAAACTGCACAAAAAATTCAAAATATTTCTGAATTAAGCGCTGCAATCATAAGAAAACACCAGGAGAAAACTTCTTACCTGGGTCGTAAGCAGGGCCTCACTTTCACTAGAGAAGGAACTCGTGGGGTAACGATTAGCCGATTGACCTTCACCTTGCATGTCTTTCTCGGTAGATACTGAACTATCAGGATACCGATTGTCCTCTTCAGTTTCCTCAACTGCCTTCTCTGCAGTAAATAAATCTTCTGAGTAATTCCTTTCTACAGGTGTTTCACTCTCAGAAGTATCCCTTGGATACTTCGGATCATGTTCTTCAATGTGTTCTTCATCATCAGACAGGTTCTGTTGGTTTGAAAGTTTGTGACCTCTGCCTTTATTCAAGGAATCAGTGCTTGGGTACGGTGAAGGTTCAGGTTTTTCTAACTGAGAAACTTTTTCTTTGGCCAATGGGCTGAGAAACTCACTTTTCTCACCAGATGGTGTATTGCAAGACACCCCAGGGCGAGGACTCTGGTTCCTGGTACCACTGGTCATCAACAGCAGAGGTGACTTCAGTCTTTTGCCAATAGTGGGAATACCCAATCTCGTCACAGGACTGACAAAATCATTTCTCCCAACAGATGGGGCATTACAAGACACTCTGGAACCAGGACTCTGAAAATCATTGCCATTTTCCATCATCGGTATTTTTCCACTTTGCTTCCTTGTTGGTGTATTACTGTAAGACTTGGAAGTGGAAGCACGGGGGGATTTCTTGGATGGGGGATGGATATCAGGAAGTTCGTCATCATCAGTTGTATCATCCATGGTGTTTTCATTTTGTAATCTGAGTTCCTTATTTGTTGGAATATGCCCCAAAGGCTGTAAAATGCTTAGACTTTGTGATTGTGGCCAGGTGTGGGAACCTTCTGGAACATGGCTGAATTCTATACTACTAGTTCTTTGGTGGTCAGCTTCATCTTCATCATCGCTACAAACAGCAAGGTCTGACAATTTCTTTCTGTGATTTCTTGAGCTGAGCCTAGAACTTGGGGACGTGGTTTTCATGCTCTTAGTTTCCCCTTGACTGGCAAGATTTCGTGATCCTACTTTTAGTTTGTCTGATTTTGAAAGCACTTCATCTTCCTGTGAGGCAAGGTCTCCAATGTCTTGCTTATACCTGCTTTCATTGCACTGGGTTTCTAGTTGTTTTGCTGATGCTTCAATGGTTTCCTCCTCCTCAGCTTCACCATCTTCTGAGGAGCTGTCGCTCTCTAAGATCCGTCGCCCTCTGATGTTCACCACTTTCGGTTTCCTCTCTAAACATCCACCAGAATGTTTACTATCTGAAGAACTATTTGAATCGACATCAATGACCTCATCTTTATCTTCCACAGGTTCAAGGTCATTGTCCTCAAGGTCAATAACCCCTTCATCAAGGCCACCGACCTTGACCCCATTATCAAGGTCACCATCCTCTACATCATCTGCTAGAGATCCACAAGTGGAGTCATTGTCCAATTCTTCATCCAGTCCAGTGGTGGAGGAAGGCGATTTTTGGTTTACTGGTTCCAGTATTTCACAAGATGGATCTACAAAATTAGTCATGCTGATACTGTCATATTCCTTTGAAATTAGGTCTTCCAGCCTCCCCTCTTCTTCTTCTCCTTGTTCTAGGTCATCTGATATGTCCCCATTTTCATCTGTCAATTCAACTTCAATATTTGGAACTCTGGCATTGTTGCTTGCATTTGGCTCTTCTGAGTTTATCGTTATTTCACTTTTTGCTTTAAAACTATCTGGTATATCTTGTGGTGAAGTATTACTCGATTTATTTTCATGCCTGGAATTCTGATGCAAAACCTGTGACTGCTGAGTGACCTTAGACCCATGACCTAGACTTGACCTTGACCTCTTACAAGACTGCTCATTATTCGTATCTTCACCTTCTGTTTCAGATTTTCTCTTTTTGGATTTGGATCTTTTATATCTGTCATCTTCAACAGAACTATTTTCATACGCATCCATATGAACAGCTCCCTGATTAAGCTGCACAGATATCGCAGGGGAGACCTCAGTGGAGCCAGATTTTTCATACAGTTTGCAACATTTAGCAGGTGCTATAAAAGCAGGCGATTCATCCCGAGAGGCACCCTCAGTTGCAGGAACAATATCATCTGAGATCACACACGGCGACTCAAAACTGGCATTTAGTCTATTATTCTCTTCATTGGCTTTTGGCGCAATTTTTTCCTGGCTGAAGCCTGATCCCTGTGACCCACGGGATGTACCGTCAATGACTGTACTCTGCTCCATACACAATGTCACTAACTGTACATCTTTCCCCATGTTAGAACCTGAACCCTGAGAGTCTTGGCAATCTTTGAGGTTCATGTCACAAGTTGCACCCAGTTTCTCACTTGGATTAGAACCGTGTATGTTGTATTGAGACTCGCCCACAGAGGGCATTTCCAGGTTATCTCCCAGTGGACTGAGCAGGGGGGTGTTCTCAAATAAACTGTCATCAAGGGATGGCAACACAAATTTACTTGCTGATGTCCTTTTAACTTTCTCACTTCCTGGTTTGGATGGTTCACTTCCTGGTTTGGTTGGGGTGACAGGATCCAAAGAAAATGTTTTTCTGTTGGATTTTTTAATGTGCAGAGTGACATCAAGATGTGGATACTCCAGTTTTTCAAGAGGACAGGATGCAGTGGTACCAACTTCTTCTTTCTCTGAACAGATATTTTCATCTGACTCTGGAATGATTTTCACTGGGGACTTGGTCTTCTCAGAAAGCTCAGCCACAACATTTTCTCCTACTTCAGAACAGCTTTTATCCACATCTTCTTCAGCGTCAACCATCTTTGCTGGTGCGTCATGGTTCTGAGAAGATTCACCTTTCATTTGATTGAACATCGAGGGGTTTGGTACACCTGCAGGTGCTTGATCTTCCTGTGTGACCAAAACCACACAATCCTCCGTCAAAGGTAAGTCTTTGGTATTGGAATTTTGACCTTGAACTTCACCTATATGACCTTCAACTTGACCTTTGATTAGATGACCTTGACCTAAGTGACCTGGACTGACTGCCTCATCCTGAGATGACAAAGATATAGTCTCCACAGAGGAAACCTTCATACATGCAGGGTCTATTGACTGTTGCCGTAGCAACAGCAGCGACTCACTCTGTTCTGTTTCTCCGGACTCTCTCTTACCACTGGCCTCAAGGTCACCAGACTTGGCGGTGCTGACAGGTTCTGGATCAACATCTGGAATATTTGATAAAACCTATCTATAAATCATGAAAATACAGTGAAATTAGCAATGTGTAACATTGGAATAAGATATTTCCTCCAAATCATCACAAACTACAAGAAAGTGAAACAACATATGCAAGTGTGCTGAATAATCTTGTACAAAAATATTTTTTTCAGCTAATAATAGGAATTTTTATCCATAAAACTAGCAATAGGATTTTTTCTTGATGGTATAAATTAACAAAATAGTTTTCTCAAAAGTTTGAGAAACAAAACTTACAAAAGAGTTATGCAGGTAGAGGCTTTTAATTAATATCCTAAAACATAAAAGATAGGAACATGGATGTTCTTACCTAGGTTGGATTTTTGAAATTCTACTTGGGATAGTGCCAAATCTACAGATTCTGTGTCTGAGCCCTGTTCTCTGTCATCTTCATTCATATCTTTAACTACAGAGGACTGAAGTGAAGGTGAAACGGTATCTGAAATTAAAAATTAATGAAGGAAAAATAGAGCACATTTTGTATTGCATTGAGTATTTCACATTTGGTGAAAATATTTACAAAAAAATTCATACTACATCTAATAAATGATTGGAAGTTCTCTGCATCTAATCACCTGTCCTGAACTGCAAAAAATATTTTGCTGAGAGGGAAAGGAACCAAGTCTAAGCTTTACACACCACTCACCAAACAGAACATTTTACGTTATCATAATGTTTTTGGTTAAAAAATTATAATAGTAACATTAATATAGTGCTGTTCTGTGTTTGCTGGGAAAATGTTTATATAAACTACCCAATATATCGGTACTTTTGCTTATGAAAACTTTAATATCTTAAGAATTTCTGGACAATTTCTAATAGATAAAAGGAAATTTTCTTATACTAATTACTCTTCTTACAAAGAAATTATACTCAGACAACAACAGTCCATCTTCAACAAACCTTCATCAGTTACTGGAATACAGGGAGTCGTGGGATCCATGATTTGTACTTCCTTCTCCATTTCTTGACCAGAGTTTTCCACGCACGGAAAAGAAAAACTCTTTTTAGACAGCGACGACTTATTCCCATGAGTGGCAAGCTTCAGTTTTGTTGGAGTTTTCTTTTTCTGCAAGTCTTTGGCCATTTCTTTAGTGCTTGACCAATCAGCTGGTGCAATTTTTTTCACTGCTGAACCATTCCTGTTACTACTCGTTGCTTTTTGTATTAGGCCCAGCTTGTTGGACTTTCTCTCGCTGGCTTGTACACTTTCTTTCAATTCTTGTTCACTGTCATTATTATCTTTTGAGCAGAGAGGTTCCTGGCCATTAGAGGGGAACAAAATAGTTCTTCTTTCGTTACATATATCAACTGAAGGTGGCACCACATTTTCACTCTGTGTCTCTGTTTCTGCAGCACCAGCAACACAGGCCTCTTCCACATCTGCTTGCTGTTCTCTAAAAGCCTGACTAAGCATGAGTTCATGGGATTCTGCTTCACTTATTTTATCAATCATTTTCTGTACGTCTGATTGGGTGGACTGGCTATCCTCAGGAACTTTTTCCGGTCTATTCTTGCTTCTAGGTCTCCTCCTTCTTTCGGTGCCCTTATCTTGTTCCTTCTCATCTGGAACAGCAAATAAAGTGGTATCTGCCTCCTTTAATGTCTCAGCTTTTTCCCTGTTAAATTCTTGTTGCTTCTTTGCCTTTTCCTGTCTCTGTGACTCTCTCCTTCCCCCACCTCGTCCTCTCCCTCGTCTTCCTTTAGGCTTCCTAGGAGTGTGTTGACTGACTACAAACTCGTACGGGTCTTCCTGTGTGAAAGTCACCTCCTGAGCAGCAGACATTTTCTGGAATGTGTCCTTTTTCTCATCTCTTGTGATAAATCTAGTCCTGAATATTTTCTTTGCCAAGGAAAGCGTAGAGGTAGCTCCTTGTCCTGTAAATTCATTTTGGTTGTCAACATCATTGGAAGTTTGGTTCAGTGAATTCAACTGATTCTTGGTTAATTCATGTCCATCATTGCATTCTGATTCAACCTGACCCTGGGCTGTCATGGATTCAGTGCCATCTTCAGTACTTCCCAAAGCACCTATCCCATAATTGCCACTATCTTGTGACACATCATCTTGCACATGATTGGTCAACCAGTCCTGGACTCTCTCAATGGACTGCCTTCTCTCCAGGATACCTGCTCCCGTAACTCTATGGCAGGCATCCTCTACCAGTCTCTCCTCTGTGGATTCAGAAAACATTTCTTTGTGAGGATGCTTCATCATTACAATTTCATCTGCTTTTCCCTTTCTGGAAGAATTCCTTTCCTTGATGTCTACATTTTTAGTGATGGGCTCTGCATGTAAAGTATGACTGTCTTTGTCAACCATTTCCAGCTCTTCATTTTTAGACGAGGTGCTGTCCATCTCTCCATCAACAGTGTCACAAACAAAATCTAGATCTCTACCTCCATCTCTCTTTGACTTCTCACTCTCCTGTTGAGGTGAAAGAGTTGAAACATGATTTTCTATAACTGGTGGACTGTCTAGAAATTCTTCTGAAAATGAGGTATTTTCAAGATAACTTCGTAAAGCCTCTGGATCTTGTCTGAACTGCCTAGATCTGGTTGATCGCCTGTTCACAAGAGGATTTGCAATGGGCTTGTCTTGACTGGTGACTCCGCCCAGTGGTCCATCTACAAGGTACTGTGCAACCTGGTCAATAGATGGCACCACATTCTCCTGATTTCTGTTGTTTGTTCTGCTTCTCCTTCCCCTTCTGGTCGCTGTGCTACGCTGTCTGTTGTTACTGCTGCTGTTACTGTTGTTGCTGGCACCGCTGATGTTTCTGGATCTTTTTCCTTTGGTTTGTTTAGCTCTGGGAAAAGATGAACTGAAAAAGCAGGAGATGATTCAGGCATTCAAATGTATCAGCTTAAACTGGACATAAGTGAAAATTTGGGCAGAGAGGTGGGTTCTGCACAAGCTGAAACAGAATTCTAGAATTTTTTTTATTTGGGATTTTTGTCATCATTCATTTTCCAGTTTTTCTAAATATTAAAATGCTTGATTTAGTGTCTCAAATGCATGAAAGTTGTCCTTTTATTTCACAAAAATAAAAACAAAAAACATTGTTTCCCATCAAATAAACAACTAATTCAGTTAAAATTTTAGGAAAAATGTGTGCAGAAAAATACTTTATCTGAAATTATGAGCTTAAATAAAAATTGAATCCAATATGATAACAATAAGAGTTTATACATGAAAATTTTCAAACAAGCCAAAAAACTTCCGTACCATTAGCTTACGGCCAACCTAACTACTTATAACAATAATAACAACAACTACTCACATCAGTCTGATAAAGGCCTTCGACCAGGTTGGCCGTAACCTAACGGTATGGAAATTTTTTTGGCTTGTGTTTGAGAATTCTCATGTATATCCTACAACCAAGCTAATGAACATTTTTGCTCATTAACAATAAGAGTTGTTTTTACTTGGATATATTAAGACCCAGAATAATTCTGAGCACAAAAATCATGGAAAGCACTTAACAAGATAAGTCTCCATCTTTCAAAAATTTAGTGTATATATAGGTTAGAATCTGGGCATCTGTATATTAATAAACTTACTGAATGTTGGTGTTTGCTACCACTGTGTGCTGGCCACTCTCTTCATTAACACCATCTGAAATCAAATCAAATATGGCATAATCAGGCCTACCCAACTACCAGACTCCGCACCGAATGATCCCGAATTCACCGGTAGATCAGACCACACTACCCGTTTTCAAGGTGTGAGTCAGTACGCATTTCACAGTATCATACCCCAAACAAATTTTGAGTGGTGATGCAATACTTTTCAACCCCGCTGAGAATCGTCACTATCACATCGCGTACTAGGCAAGAGCAGTGTCGCGTCTGATACTGTGTAATGCGATCATTCGGTGCCGAGTCTGGTAGTTGGGTAGGCCTGATAATAACTAAGCAAAAACTTTTCTGAAAGTCATAATAAACTATGGCATTTCTGTAGCAGTTTGACAGTTTAGTAAGGTGGGTAAGTAAGATGTAAAATATGATGAATTTTAACATTTCTACATTTCTTTGGTAATAATCATCCTCATATCATTCTGATGCCTATCTGGGAGAACTGAATATTTTCCCTTTGTTGTAGCTCAACACTGAAAGGTAACCATAAATACTAGAAGTGAGAAATGGTCCTGTCCAAGTCTACCCCCGTGAAGATATTCACTGGAATAGATCAAGGGAAAAATGGTTAATCTGAACACAATCTAATACAAGTCGTCAACCTGCATAATAACCAGAAGTGGTCAGTTCTAACCCTGATACAAGTGACCTGTCTTCAGCCTGACACGTGGTCAGCTTCCCAGTTCTGAGTCATAAGAACTGACCTTCAATATACACAAGGTCCTGGCCCTCGGCCTTCTTCCGTTTACCATAGCGCAAGTTCTTTCTATTTTTCTCATTCACAACATCTTCTTCAGCCAAATATTCCTAGAGAAAATAATCAAAAATCAAATTAATTATAATCGGCAGTAATTTGATAATAAATTTTATCTTGAACTTTGTAAGACAGATACTGAAACTGATATTTTTATTTCAACTCCAGTAAACCTTCCCCAGGAATAAGATTAAATGCCTTGTGATACTGATCTGCCTGTTAGAATTCCTTGCTGGAAAAGTCATCGTTTCACTTCAGATTCTCGATATAATTGGGACAAAAAACTTTTGGAAAAATGTACTTTTATTCAACACTTAGATTCCTATTGTAAAAGCAGTACATGGTCAAATATCTTTCCTATTTCTGCCATGTTTTATCCAGAGATACAGTACACTATACCTTCTGCGGACTGCTGCGTTTTCTGCCCCCCGGTGATGTGATCCTGGGACTTCCCTTCATCTGCGGGGTGCAGCTAAACACGTCACTACCAGGTCCACGGGGTGGAGAAACTGAAGAAAGAGGTCATACTTAATATTAGAGAGCTTTCGCATCTGTACGTTTAGGCAGACGACTACGTTTAGGTCATCATATGTTGCTGTCTAGTGACGTGTACATATACGGTTAGAGAGAACCTTATCTGCGGCTAGATTGCTATCCGTCAATGAAAAACGGTTTGACAAATCAGCATAGTTTTATGAAATCAAGCCTTTTAAAATTGATCGTTTCTCTTCTAAAATCATATTGGATATTTCATTTTTGCAATATACGTGAAACATTTTGTCTCTGTCATTTTGTCTCTGTCATTTTGATACTATTGAAATATAGATTTTACCCGTAAAAAGGGCATTTTCCACTGACCACAAGGCAGTCAGAACTGGCCTTCCGCACGCGTGACTGATTGTATGATAAGACTGTTAGGTCATCAATTTGTGAGCAGTTGTTACGAGTACACATGTCTTTATAAGTGGTCTGTAGACTAGCCGTCTGCAGTTGACGCATAAGACGCAGGATATCCGTAAGGTAAGTGCCGTTTAGTAAGATACTACTAGTAGCTCGATTTTTTCCTGTAGTTGACAGGACATGTCTCTTTGACCTTTAATGCAAATTTTATGAAGCCTTATTTCGAAAGTCACATGTCGTCCTGTTTTGTGTATTTGAATGAATGAATAATAAATAAAAGTAAGGACAGCGCATCTTTCTATACATGTAAGTGTCTCTAATAGCAAATGTTGATTAATATTTATTATATCAGTAGCAAAAACTGACGCTGCATTAATTGGTGATACGCTTATTTTTTCAACTGAAAATTGGGACAACATGCCGCCTCTTAAGAAGAGCCGTACTGATTCATCAGCAGATTACGTCAGTTACCTGAAAGACAAGCCTTCTAGAAAGAAGGCTTTGAATTAGAAAAGAAAGAGCCAGAAGCTCAAATTGAGAAAGACAAACAAATGATGGAGATGAGAAACTGAATTGACATACTATGCTCTTGCTGCCTACAAGATACACATGGGCTGAATCTTTGTTAAAACATTGTTTTTTATTCAAGATTTCAATTAAATAAATGTTTGCTTGCGGTATAAATTTTACATTCTACTGTTTAATTTTCCATACGCACAATGTATACGTGTACAGTTCATGCTAAATAGTCCTCCAAGGTGGGAGGATCTAGATAAAAGTACCGACTCGTCTGATTGCCATACACACAGGTATGGCAGTTGACCAGAAGACCAGTGTAACGTAACAGAGAGTCCGCTTCCCATTCACTTGTACAGGTGAGCCTCGGCCTAGATTTTGACCACTAAGGTCAGGCCAGCCCTAACCGTTAATAACTATATGGGAGGCGGACTTTCTGCTACACGAACCCTGAGTTTCGTTACACCTGATCTCCATAAATTGCATATGGAAGACCATTCCAAAATTACCTAACCTGTCCAATGGCGTATGACCTACGGTAATTGAACGTCTCTGCTTACAGCACGTGAAACATGTTTCAGCTACTGTGCAATTCGACTATCCGTAAAGGCTAACCGGGTCTTTCTGCGAAATCACGAAAAAATAAACGTTGGTCATTTTACGGTTACGGATAGCTAAATGTAGTCGGTCGCCTAAACGTGCAGGTGCGAAAGCTCTCTAATATTGTCCATTAACAGGCCTGTATCCAGCAATTTCAAAGTGTGCATTCTTTTTTTTTTTTTATTTAATGGACCTTTTAACACTAAAACCATGTGTACCATGATAAAATTTTACCCATTTTCATGGAATCCCTCCCTCCCCACCCATCTACAGGTGAGATTCAATTATATATAAAGGTACAAGCAGCACTTTTAAATTGTGTAGACAATAATTACAGTTACATTGTTGATACATAACTCTTTCCTCGATAAACCAAAATAGATTCTTAAAGTCATAATAACTCTTCGTTTTGGCCAAAAATTGGATTTTCCTGGAAAAAACGGCAATTTTCCCGTACTTACCAATGGTCAACGACCCCATTCCTGCATTCAAAGTTAATCCAGGGTTTTTTTCCTAAACGTACGGTTTTTTGTTAAAATCTCTTAAGAGATTTTAAATGACGGAGCTCTCTCTGACATTGCAAAGTCACTGGTGACCTACTTAAAACCGCGGGAAAAGCAGACAACAACAACACTATATAAGATTCATGAGATATATTCCTCTTTTTGTTAAAAATGCATTTATATCCACAATGTGTGCCATTCTGGGCTTTTCGTTATCCGACGCACTGTACAAAAACTGGCAACTTACGTCTGAGGGTTTCCCGCCATGTTATTTTGGTCTCGAATGAACGCGAGAATCCGCGTGACACCATTACGTCATCAGCAACGAATGCCTTGATGACTGGGAAGAAAAGCATCGTAAGCCCCATTGACAAGCACAGATTTTAGTTTTACTACAATAACGGCCGTTTTAGTGGTAAAATACAATAGAATATATTTCCATGCGTTGTTTACAATGTATTTCATGCGGAATTTTGAATCTCAACGGAAGAGTTATTATTGCTTTAAATTAGATACTAAATAACAGGACTCATGCACTACTTTTTGATGGTGGTTCATAGATGGTGCAGTGTCTGATTTGTTACGTAGTTTATAAGTCACAAATAAATGTGTTTCACATTTTCACAACTTATTACGAGAGGAAAGAAAGCCATTTGTACTGCTTACTTTAGTCTTCCACAGTTACATTAATACCTCTTCACCACCCTCCTATAATAAATATGTAACCAGGGATTTTAATGCAGATGACTTTGGATGATGTTATATAATATAAAGCAACTTACAGAGGATTCCTGAATCTTCTTGAAAAGCTTCCACAAGTTTTCTGATTGCGTCCACAATCTGGGACAGTTTATTTCTGGCACTGAGGCTCCTAAAAATAGCGGGGTTTGAGTTAAGACAGATAGAAAATTTCTTTTAATGTTCACTCTGAATAACTTAAAGGGATAATAACTCTTCTTAAGATCTATATTTCACAATAAAAACATTGTGAATAACTCATAGAAATATAATATTTTCTGTTTTACCACAAAAACTGCAGTTATAGCTCGAAATTCTGATATTTGAGCTTGTCTTTAAACAACGTGACCTCCATTGATGGCTATACTCTGTTAAAATCTCTTAAGAGATTTTAACAAAAAACCAAACTTTTTAGAAAAAAACCAGGGACTAACTTTCTATGTAAAAATGGATTTATTAACCATTGGTAAGTATGGGGAAATTGTTGTTTACTCCAGGAAAATTCTTTTTTTAGCCGAAATGAAGAGTTATTATCCCTTTAACTTTTCTAGCTAAAAAAGTACATAACAGATATAAGTCAAACTAAATAAATTCCTTCATTATCTTTTGCAGCTCAAAACAAAAAAGTAATACCAAAATAATGAGATAAATTGTCTCCATTTCTATTCTATTCATGATATAAGTGTTATTATACTACTAAATTACCTTTTTGTGATGTTTTTCTTGCAGAGTGGACATGGAGCCGAGGGTTTGTTTCTTAAGTATTCTGTGACACAAAACCTGGAAAACACACATGATGACATCAAATTTTAAACAATGCCTTTGTGTTACATTTTATGATATAAACAGCTTGATTATGATCCCAGGTTATAAAATTGTATGTCAACTTTTCAGAGATCCCGGTCAACCACAATTTTATAATTGATCTATCTGTGTGTCTCCATGAGAAAATGATTTTGAACTCCCCATTAAAAAAAAATGGTTTACCCCTACTTCCAGTTCACAAAGATTAATCTAAAACATACATGTTACTATTTTCCCTCAAAATCTATTACTAATTTTGAGAAAAATATCATAGACAAGAAGCATTTTTTTGCAGATCTAGAGAATCTAGAGCAGGATTATGTAAATCTGATTGTTCCCTTTCATGTCCTACCTCCTTTAGAATTTATTTTCACAAAGACTATTATAATACAGAAAAGAAAGTAGAAAGATTTCAGACAAAACACAATAATGTTCCTTCAAAATCAAAATGAATATTCAGTTTACCTGCAGAACTGGTGATCACATTTGGTTGACACTGGGTTCTTCATTAGCTCCAGACTGAAGAAGAAAGGAATAGACTCATTATATTTCATTAATACATTAATTAACAGATTTATCTGTTCATCATTCACTACTACTAAGAACATGTTATGGGTGGTGTTAGCATTAAATTTGCCAAATGCTAATGATGATTCACTTTTCATACATAAAAAAATCATAGTTTCTATATCCACTTACTTATGTCTACAACCCCTGGCTGTAGTATTTAGAGGATCCAATTAGACAATTCATCACAGTAGGCAAAAAGTTTTCAAATCTTATCTTATTTGAGTGCAATTTTAAATGCTTAAAAGCATGTACAATAGGAGAAATCTCTATGCTTTTCATTCAGCTGCTACTAGTAACTAAAGCATGTTACTAACATACCATATTGAGCACTCTAAGCTTTTCTGCATCAGTGCCAGTGTCTGCTGCATCTTGTTCAGTCGTCCAGGACTGCTACTGCTCTGACTGCTAGACATGGTGCAACAACCTTCAGCAGAAAACAATGACAGGATTGAAAAAATTATATATGATATTGTATCATAAAATAAACAGTACATATACTTTGAACTTGCTTGTGAGCAAAATAGCAAGCATGGATGCTAAAGTCAACATATGGTTTTTAATTATAGACCACGGTGTTATTGTACCCTCCCCCCCCCCNTTTTGTTTGTATCAATAAATAGGGCCTACTTCTTAACTTTAAATCTCTATTTTTCAAATATATTCCTGAAGTTGGCATGGAAGTCAACTGAAAATTCTTTAAGGGATTTCTTAAATATCAACAATCTGTGTACTCACAAGGCTACCCAGGTATGTTGGTTAAAAGTTCTCTCGTCTTAATTGTTTTAGGATCTGGTTGCTGTCTACGGTTACCGCAATAAACTACTTCGGCAAGACAGACCAAAATATTATTAACATAAAGTAAAAAAATGCATAAATAGTAGCTAAACAAAATTATACCTAACACTAACAGATAAACTTGACCCACAATACAAAGGACAAAATTTGAACGATCTCCTCTAGGTTCTTACAACAGCGGTAGTAGGGCCTAATTGGTGTATCTTGAGAACAATAACCAGGTAAGATGTGATATGTATATGTGGGGATCGGTACTGTACAGTGCCTCTAAATTGCGTAATAAAACCGGAGAACAATGGCCAGGTAAGCAGCATGACCAGCGCGGCACGACGGTTTATTCACGACGACGGTTTATTCACGGACTGCTACCCCCTCGTGAATAATCCGTCAGAACGGTTTATTCACGACGACGGTTTCTTCACGTGACACCGGGGAGCAACACACCGGTACCTCAGATTGGTGGGAAGAGGGGGTCTAAACTGATGTTTTTCTCTTTATGACAATATACTGACCCAATACAGGGATCCAAATTCCAAAATCAGATACTTACAAAATATTCCAACTTGTTATAGAGTAATCCAAACCGCAATTTCACTCAATTTGTGAAATATTCCATTGTTGTGTAAGCAGCAAATGCGTCTCGCGCCAACAAACCTCAATTTCACATTTCCCGCGAGATGGGGCCTTCATTAAAAACGCGATTTCTTTTTTTAAATGTTGAATATTTTCGCACCAACACCACCAAGCAATGTCACAGAGAACGCATATATTAAAGAATTATGAGGTAAATCATGTTATTTAGGTACGTAAACTAACTTTATCCATCGTAATTTCGCACTCGGGAAAGAATTCGTCACTGAACCGGAAACAGCCGAGGATGGCCGAGTAAGAAACAACAAATATGGCAACCCATGTTTTGATGAGGAGGGGGAAGCGGGCTGTCGCCGAATACATGAAGGCGGAATGTCTGCGACCGAGCGGACAGCAGCAATTAAACGAACTCTTAGAGCATCTGCTTGATCCATCAAAGACTTTGGATGATTTTGAGACGCTAGATTGGTGTCGGTGGCTGATGGCAGGGGGGACAACTTTTGACGATTTCGCCAAAACAGGTGGAGCAATATGTCACTGATATACATATGCTGTCTTCTCTGATACTGTATTTTTACTGACAGCTGTGACTCTGTTGTTGTTCAGGATTTATAATAAGACTCGTCAAATTCACTTCAACTTTGTTAGGATAGGGTCATAGATATGTGATTATAGATAATATGTCATAATTATGATAATATCACTTTTTCTGCTTGCATTTATAAACAACGTCGTTTGTTACAAGAGAGTTAGAGTAAGAATGTTCTGTCTAGTTTGTTATTTGTAGAGGGAGCCAGATCTGCTATGTTGTTCCTAATTATCTTATCTTATTGATTGAACACTGCATGTTTAATAACTTCACCATGTTCTGCAGGTTACTGCTGTGCCATAGCAACATAAATTTATACAATATTACAAGTACAAGTAGGATACAGTATTAGTATAAAACTGAACTTTAGTTTCATCACATGCACCCAAAACTCTGGTAGTATCTATAATTGGACTATTAAAAGTGAATATGTTATTAGTTTGAAATATTGATTATCTGTGCTGGTTTTAAGTAGAAATTGAAATAATCCTGATGTTATATTTTCAGTGAGACAGTACGACAATGCGACAACATGTGGTTTAGTGTGGACGTCAAATTTCGTTGCATATCGCTGTAGAACATGCGGCATCAGCCCGTGCATGTCACTGTGTGCCGACTGCTTCCAGGCCGGGAACCACACGGGGCATGATTTCAACATGTTTCGTAGCCAGGCAGGAGGAGCTTGCGACTGCGGGGACATCAGTGTTATGCAAGCTGACGGGTAAGTGCATGTGTGTGTGTGTGTATGTGTGTGTGTGTGCAGTGTATGCCTACAACTTTTCAGTCTACTTATTTAGACAAATGAACCACAGTCTTAATCTAAAACAACTGCTAAAATTTATACTACTACAAACAGACTCATAACTTAGAAAAGCCCAATTCTTTCTCTCATCCACTGACTATAGATTAATATGCAAATCTAGATCAAGAAATATTGAAAGCAAAATTGAAAATCTATTTTGGGAGGAATGGTGTGAGTGTAGTAAATTGTTTGTTTCCTAGCTAGGACTGCATGGTTAAGCAAACTGATGCTCAATTGTTCTCAATCCACTGTGTTATAGACCCCATTCTCATAGATTTTAGATCGATCTATCCCTGTGGGGAGTCTCACTAGATTACTGTCGGCTTAGCCGGCTTAAGCGTCTGTCCCGCCTACTAAAAGCTGTAAGGGGGTAATTAACTGTCATGCGCGGTCGGCTAACTGCAATTTAGCGTGAACCTCCAGGGAGTTAGGTCGATCCAGTGGATGGATCTAAATCTCTGGGAATGCACTCATAGTGTGTAGGGATGTTATCACTGGTCAGCTTTATGTGGGTAGATATGCTGTAGTAGATAACATCAGTCACTAGCTGGTCATGATGGTTAATTTTATTTATTCATTCTGAATTGGAAATATAATCTTTATCTGTATATTGTATGTGAAGTTATCATGTGATGTATAAATATGGCATGTATTTAATCCTTGCATATGTATAGTTAATAGATTAGAAACCCTGTCAATGTCACCGCACTATACATATTTAGTGCTCAGTAAACCTTTTATTTACATTTATTACATCTGATAAGAAGGTTATGTTTTGCCTTTGTTGGCTCGTTAGTATTAAATAACAAAGCTCAGAAAGTTATGGACAGATTTTAATAACATTTCCGGGATACACGAGAAATGATTTATTAATGGGTTTATAATAATAATAATGATAATAATAATAATTATAATGAGAACTTAACAGTCTTGAGATGATTGTTTTTATAGTTATCTATCGATTTGTTTTTGACAAATATTGTCATTTTTCTTAGAAAAAAGTGCATCTGTTATTGATATTAATTCATTATTAATTTATGTCATAATATTTTGATTATCTTGCAATTTCCCAGCTATTGGACATAATACATGTTTATCTTAGAGTGAACTATGTTGACAGCTGTGAAGTGATTTAAATCACTGTATGTCTCTGTATTTTATAGGTTCTGTAACCGCCACGGTCCGGGGAGAACAGACTCCAGTGTGGGGGCGCCACAGGAGCTGCTGGCCGTTGCTGAAGCCATGATGCCTAAATTGTTAGTAAGACTTGTGCATCATCTCAGGAACAACTCACAACCAGGTATAATATTACGTAGTCCTAGAGTCAGTATATATATACTAGTTATATGTATACATGAAAGTGTATTATAATATATATTATTAATAACCTTAATAACCTTATTATTAATAACCTGAGGACTGAGGGCCTATGCATAAAACACTTACCTGTCATTTAATTTTTTTAATTAATCAAATATTTAATTATTTATTTCTTTTTATTTTCCCCTTATTTTGTCTTTCAGAGATGCTAGACACCTACCTTCTGGCGATGCAGGATGCGGACATGTTCCTCGGCTTTCTCCACTCTCTCAGTGAGATGGGTGCCGCCATGAAACAAGTCCTGACAGGGGCTCTCACCAACCCTCAGGTCTACAGAAACTTTACAGAGAGTAAGTAGAGATCATGGATGGGATGACTTGGGAAGGTTGTAGAAGTCTGGGATAGAAATAAAAAACAATTTATTCATGCCCATTCAAGCTTGCATTTGTTGATACTCTGACACTTTGTGGGTTATTTATGTCAACGAATCCAATATCCAAGTATATTTTTTCTCCTATTTTGACCAGAGTATATATTCTTATATTTTATTCTTCTAGCTGATGGTGAAAACAGTCGCTCCAGACTTAGTCTACTACACAGTCAAGACAACTACCTGTCAGCTCTCCAGACACTGAGGTGCCCCAGTATACCAGAGAACTTTACTAGTAAGAGGGGATTGATTCTTGTTCTTATATTAATAAAATTAATAAAAAATTAAAATTCAAACTAAAATTCAAAAAAACAAAGTGACGCAACCAAGAGCAGTCCTTGTCAACAGATGATCTGGTGATACCATTTAGTCTTATTTTCAGTTAAAGATAGGTCAGATCTGAATGTCCTATTTGTGTTTGTTTATTATAGCTCTATTTAAATATTGATAAAGTATATTGTTGTCCTTTCAGATATCCCAGGATTAAAACAAGAACTAAAGCACACCACCCTCCTTGAGGAGCTTATGTTTTGGACCGTGAAGTTTGAATTCCCTCAGAAAATTGTCTTTTTGCTGCTTAGTTTACTTCCAGATGAATATTTCAAGGTAACTGCGAGGGGTGGGGTTAAAGAAAAAGAAATAAAAAAAAAAGAAATAGAAATTAAATGTTGAATTAATACAACACTCAAGTATTCCATCTTGATGTAAGTTCATTTACTAGAGTAGACTTATGTTCACAAAAAGATTAAACCTTGAGTATTTCATTATAATAAGCTATTTGTCCTGTCATTTGAGGAAGAATATATATAGGATTTGCATTCATGAATCAGATAAAATAAACACTCAGTCTGATAAATGTAATTGACACTAATATAGTCTGTTAAAATGTAATTGATACTAATATAACTTATATCTTTTATTTATAGGTGTGTTTCATCAAGGCGTTTGTCCAGCACTACAGCCGTAGCTCCATAGCTCTGGTTAATTCAGTGGACAGGTCCACTATAGCTAACAAAGTGGTCCACATCAGTGTCCAGTTATTTAGTAATGAGAAGTACTCCAGAGATATGGTGCTAGAACATAACCTGCTACACATCATGGTGGTCAGTTTGAAACATATGATAGGGAACGTGCTCACGGGGAGTGACATGCAGGGTGAGAAGTGTGCAGATACATGGAAGTGCGTGCGCGCACACACACACACACACGTACAGAAGGATGTGTGCACAGACAGACACATGTACACGCATGCACAGACCTAATGTCTGTGCATATACGCACATAATCACATACACATTAACATGTATCTTTATCATCTTTACTTATTCATACACCCACGCTTTCAAAAGCATGCAGACACAAAACACACATCATCGTCACCATCATCATCTTTGCTCATATGAGAGTAATATTTATTCATTAAACAAAATTTTATTTTTGAAAAAGAAATCCCAAAGCTTGCTCGATCCTTTGATACATACAGTAGTTGCAATATTTTATCAGGATGACTTTAAGCACACATACTGCTTGGTTTAGCAAAAAAGATGAAGATACTGATAATTAAACAACATATTCACTTATATATTTATATATTTATTTACTTGTTGATTTCCTCAGATGCGGAGAACAACTTCCATGTTGTGGCGGACTGCGGCCAGGAGATCATGAAGGACCACTGCTATTGGCCAATTATCAGTGACCTCATCAACGTGTTGTCCCACCAGTCGATTGCACACATCTTTATGGACAACAAGTCACTGATAGAGCTGTGGATGGAGCTGATATCTCACTTTCAAGGTGAGGGGGAAAGTTTTCAGGGACTTCTGTACACACACCTGCTGGTTACTTCTTATTAGGTGTTGGCTTTTCAAGTATTGCACCCAGTTTTGTTCTGAAATGGATGACAGTAAATACATTTTATTTAACATAAGTAAAATATTTGTAGTCTCTGTAAACAATGTTTGTAAAAAGATTAAGTTGAATAACTACAGTGGGCACAGCAGTTTTTAGACTTTTGGAAAAATCAGATGTCTCACTCTCCAGAACTCTTGTCTTGGAGAATCGCAGATATTTTCTCCAAGAGTTCATTTTATCCCTAAAATAACAAAAGATCAGTTTAAAACTCATTATAGTAAGTGATGATTATAATAATCATTGATTGAAACCTGATGGTAATTATTTATTGATCTATTTGTGTTTTTACAGGAATGAATCTCAACCAGCGCGAGCTGACGCAGCACGTGGAGTACGAGCCAGGCACGTATTACGCTGCATTCTCTGCGGAGCTGGAAATCTGCGCTTCTCCCATGTGGTCCATGGTGGGCCACCTGAAGAATGAGGTCAGTTCACACAGAGACCCATTTAGACCGGATGAGGGGCCAACTTGTGTCATCAGATAACAGTCTTATATATATAATAATATTGTTTCTATTCTCTAAGCAGACTTTGATTACCATTTAATGAAAATGGTTTTGAAATTTTAATGGATCTTGTTAAAAAACAAAATAAAACGAACCAGTTTTTTTGTGAAAATGTAATTTTTTATTCTATATAGGGTGATGCAACAGAAGTATTATTCTTGAAGTAGAAATTACATATTAAACAAGTTCTACATGACATTTAGATTCACCTTCTATGTTGATCACTTCAATAATGATTTTACTCCCAAATTGTTATTACATCTCCCCTATTGTTTGGTGGAAATTAGCTTATTTGTTTAAAGCTGTGTGTTAACTTCACACCAGAAGGTGCTGACAGTTTTATTTCATGAAAGATATCATTTATTGCTTTAACCTAATCCATCTGTTTTGTATTGGTGAATTCAGGCGTCCAGAAAACTGAGCAGAGATGTTTTGTCTGTCATCTTAGATGAAGTGGAAAGCTGGTTTGATGCCATCAATCTCAGAGGAGCTTTCAAGGTGAACTTAGTGTATGAATGATTGTGAAATGTGTCCCTTAACTTTACATATTAAGCTTTTATTATATTTATTTATTTATGTATTTATTTATTTATTTATTTATTTATTTATTTATCTTTAAACTGATGGCCTCAATACTAATATGCTGGTTCCTGTATTTGTGTACTTAATGAAATGTTTAATTTTTTACACACAAAGGGGTATCAAAAGAATAATTTTGATAATGAAATAATCATTCTTTATGTTCTAAATTGAGCTTATATCTGTTCAAATCCCCCTCAGAAACTAATTTTAAAGAAATTGATTATTTAAACTGTCGTTATCATAGTGGATACTTTTGCCATGATGCAAGCAATTTGAAAACCACACAGTATTTCTCTTTGTCTAAACTCTTTATTGTGCACTTTTCTCTTCGTTTTCTCTCATTTTGTCTTCAGTTTATTCTTGAGTTCATTGATAAGTCTGTCTTAGATGACTCTGACACCTATATTTCAGGTGCCACAACTGTCCAGGTCTTTGCTTATTAGTTTCAAAGTATGTAGATCTTTGGTTTACGTGGCATGGATTGGGCCCTTCTTGTTTGACCTAGATATCTGTGCTTCTATGTCGTCTGCCTTGATGCCTGTCTCACATGTCTCAAATGACTCAGTTCTTAATAAAAATGGACTTTTATTGTTGTCTTATTGTATGACATTCTTGCTCCAGCTCTTATTTTCTTTCCGTTTTCTTTTTTCTTACCCTCAAAAGTCTGTAGCATTTGCACGTGTTTCTTTAACACATGCTGTATGATTCTTAAGTGGAAATTATTGTCATTATGTGCTTTGTACCTTATGTCTTATACCGTTATTCTTATAATCCTAGTAAGAAATTTTTTCTAAGTCAAAAAATCATTAGTCCAAGAATCAAAATTAATAATATGAAAGACTAGAGTGCGCTCTAGAGTTAAAGTTTCTTCTGTTTTGTGCTTTATGGATCTAAATAGTTTGAAATTTAAAAAAATGTTCTTTAAAAATCTTTTTCAAATAAAGGACGTACTACCAGACAAATGTGAGGTGGATTTATGTGCATTAGATGTAAAAAGTAGTATTTTGTCAAGTTTTTTCTAGCATGATTTGAAACTCTGAACAAACAAACTGATCAGAGTTTGGATATTTGAGTGCTTGAACACAAATTGAAAATTGCATGCATAGACATCTTTCATTTGCTTCTTAATATATTGATTTGTTTTGTTTTCCCTCGATTTAGCATTTTCATTTTGTGCTTATGATGTTGGGAGCACAGTAGAGTAAAAGAAAATATTGACACGTTTGAAATGAAAGAGAAATATTGTGTGTTTAAACTCCCATTTGGCCTTTTACTTCCAGAAAAAAATATAAATTGCTAAAAAAATGTGCTAGTAAGTAGAGAATGCAGCTAAGTATAAGAATGAGCTAGAAACATTCTGGAAAAATAGTTAAGACAATAAAAATAATAATAAACAAATTAGTAAAAGGTAACCGGTACTGTTTTGAAAATGAAAAAAATTCAAAATGAATGAAGACATAAACTTTATGGACTTATGTCTTGCATCAGAATACCATATATTTGTAATGCATGCATGGATAAGTTAAATGGCAATGTATATGTCTTATTTAGGCTAAGATTAGAATATTAAGGGGTCTGCTATCTTGTATAAGGAAGAACATATCACTTAAAGTAGTAATGGCTCTTTTTCAAGATAGTAAAACCATTTTACATTTCAATATTGATTAGAAATATGATAATTGCTGATAATATGATAATTATCATGTAAGAGGAGTAATAAAAACAACAAATAGATTGTATTATGAAATGCATCTTTCATCTCTCATCCTGTCACCAAAACCTTTGACGGTTCATCAAACAAAAAAAAATTTCCAACGTTCTGTATCTCATCTTCCAGCCTAACCCCATGCAGGTGTCCTTCCACATTCCTCTCCATCGCTACCTGGCCATTTTCCTCAGTAACGCGGTGCGCGTGCAGGGCCTGCAGCTGAAGGAGCTGCTGCCGAAAGAAGAGTCCCTGAAACTGATCATGATGCACCCGCTGCAACTTCAGGTGAGAAAATGGGGACATATATAGAAAAGTATATGTGAATACACTGTACATGTAATTAAAAAGAATGGATTTATCACTTACTATTTGATTGAACAAGAAATATTATTGAGTGTCAAGTGTCAAAAAATATGGAGTGTGTAGATGAAGATCTCTCCAAGGGACAAAACTAAATAATGCACCCCCATCGAACTTTTCAGTCTCAATTTCTAAAGCTGTTAGTATTTGTAATCCGGTCAATTGTCATTCTTCTATTTCGATCTTTAAAATGAATAATTATGCAATAGAAGCATGTCTTAACACTAGTGAATTCTAGTATTTCTCAATGTTATCTCCCAGGTGGCATGTTGTGAGATATTCTGTGGACTGTGGGTGAGGAACGGCCTCCAAATCAAAGGTCAAGCTATGACCTACATCCAGTGTCACTTCTGTAACTCACTGGTAGATGCTGACATGTACCTACTGCAGGTAAGATAAACATACAATACAATACATCCAGTGTCACTTCTGTAACTCACTGGTAGATGCTGACATGTACCTACTGCAGGTAAGATAAACATACAATACAATACATCCAGTGTCACTTCTGTAACTCACTGGTTGATGCTGACATGTACCTACTGCAGGTAAAGATAAACATACAATACAATGCATCCAGTGTCACTTCTGTAACTCACTGGTTGATGCTGACATGTACCTACTGCAGGTAGCGTTAATTTCTGATACAATACAGTACAATACTAGTGCAATACAATACAATTCAATACAATAAATAGTACAGCATACAGTACAATAAATTATAAAACTGAGATGTAAAGCACTTGTGACTTGAAAATGCTTTCTTTGACTTTGATGACTTTGAAAGGAAATAATGTCTTTTATGTGAGTAAAAAAGTGCATAATGATAATGTAGATCACAGCTTGCATTAATTAAAGAACAAAAAATATGTCTGGAAAGATCTTTTGTATCAATTTCAACATTTTCAGATGTTTTACCTTGCTTTTCCATCTTCACAATTTTTTCTGTGTCATTTAAAAGCATTATGATGATTTATGGCACTTAAGAAGTATAATCATATCAGATAGTTAAGAAATATAAATAAATTAAATGCATATGTTAGATACTTCCAAGAATCATGGTATTTTTCCCTTGCAGGTGTGTGCATGTGGCCTTGACCCGACCTACTTTCTGCACACCGTGATAGAGAGGTGAGTATACACTTAGACCAACAATAAAGAAGTATTTAATTGTCACCTTTCAGCTATATGTTTATAAGATTTTGATTCGAATCTTATTTTGAAAAACAATGTATGATAAAAAAATAAATATTCTCTTTTCAAAAAGCAGGTTTGAAGTTTTATTATTATTATTATTTTTTTTTTTTTTCTTTTAGGTTTCACATTCAGGATTGGCTGACTTTATCACCAATTCACCACAACCCGTATCTGGAGGCTGAGAAAGAACCAGCCATGGTGGAAGGCATGTTGAGTTTCCTTACAACATTGCTGACTACCAGGTTACATACAGGTCAGTTGAAGAACAGTTGTAGTTTCTAGTTCATTATGGATATGGATGCATCTTGCAACTGAAGTAGAACTCGGCTATGATGAAAGGAATGTACAATTTTTGCAGATCAGTAGAGAAATTACTTCAAATGAAATAACTGGAGAACATACACTTTTAGGCTTTTTTTAAAGCTTCTAATTCAAGTTTTTTAAACTGATTAAGTTTAATGTATGTCATTTGTTTTATGTAATGCTTCACTTTTTTCCTCTCTGTTCACAATTGCCAAAATAAATTGATAATAGGAAGATGAATTAAACAAAATTGTAGTTTACACAATTTGCATTTTGACGTGGCTGACTAAACCTATAAAGTCCCTTGTACATGCAATGCATAATATAGAAATAAAATTATTATGACGTTAACTGCTGTTGTTCATCGTGTCAGGCATGGATGACAAAGAGACGACCCGTAAGGAGATGGTGGCTCTGTTGTGTGTGGCAGACAGGACACACAGCCAGCTTATGGACCTGATGCCTGAGAAATGTGGACTCACTGGGCAGACCAAGGACTTTGAAGCCACTCTTAAAGAGGTATATTTAAAACCTACCCTCTCTCTCTCTCTCTCTCTCTCGCGCATGCGCGCACACACACACACACACACACACACACACACACACACACACACACACACACACACACACACACACACACACACACACACACACACACACACACACACACACACACACACACACACACACACACACACACACACA
>NW_019775733.1:116563-128576 GCF_001039355.2 Lingula anatina | reverse complement strand
CCCCTCTACACCAGATAGACCAGTAGGAATGGTAGTTCTACTACAGGCTACTAGTGGTAAGTTATACTATATGAAGGCTTAAATCTTATTTAATGCTCAGATTATAATATTTATAACCAGACCACCCCCTCTATACCAGATACACCAGTAGGAATGGTGGATTTATTGCAGGCATCTTTTGATGAGTAGAAGTTGAACATGAGCTAAAAGTAAAAGAAATTACACAGTGTAATATTTAATATTTCTGTCATTACAGTTCTTGGTCACCGTCGTCAGGTGGAGGAGGTCCGCACCATGCCGACCAGTGAGGAGGAGATGAGACAGGTACGAGAGAGTACCAACTGTGGCCAGGTGCAGGCACAGAGGCTGAGGAAGATGGTGACGTATTTTGAGGAGGTGAGACATGAAAGGGAACATGATTTAAAGACTTTGGCTAGTTATTGATACACTTGAAAGATGTAAAAGTAGATGAGAAATTATGAATTTATTACCTCATATTTTGAAGAGGTGAGACGTGTAAAAGAACATTCTTTACACTGAGATTAAAAAAAACTATATTTATTTAGACATAAAAGAATATTTTTTATCCTGTAAAGATACCTAACTATTGTATTGTTACTCAAAGAAGATAAAAATTTGGTCATTTATAGACAATATTCACTTAACAGATTTTAAGACCAATCAAAATTAGATTTAAAATGTGTGAATTTATCATTGTAACTGTGTTCCTCGACCTCCATTAAATAATACTGTATATTCCAGTCATCTTGTCTACAGTCTATGAACATAGGCTGGGAGGGGGGCGTGGCAGCACAGACATGTGGTCACTATCTACATATAGACTGTCATGGCTCATATATGGAATCTGTGGTAGGTTTTTGTGGTTAAATGTATAAACACATGTTTATGTTTGTGTTTGAAGAGTGGTAAGATACAAAGAGAGAAATTTGGTCCAAAAGGCAGAAACAATGCGAAATAAAGAATAATTAAAGATTGTATGCATATATTAATGTACTAAATTCACTTCTCCTCAAACATAAAAGAAAACTAAAATGTTGTATCTCAGAAATGATTTATAGTGCTGAAGGCTGTTATGATGCTTTCTATTTTTATATCAGATACAAGATCGTAACCTGGCCCATGGTCTGGTGGTGTACAAAGGCGAGTATTGGTGCCCTCTGTGCCGGCAGTTAGCTAACGCCGTCTTTCCTGTCCTCCCTGACGTGGGCAACGTATCTGTGACGAGACCTGTACCTTCACATCCTCAGCAGTTAGTACACAGGGTGGCTGAACTCCTGGAACATAGAAATATAACTGGTGTAAGTTGTAATATTAGTTATTATTAGTAGTACAAGACCTGTACCTTCAGATCCTCAGCAGTTAGTACACAGGGTGGCTGAACTCCTGGAACATAGACATATAACTGGGGTGAGTTATTATTAGTAGTGCAAGACCTAATTCTTCAGAAAACTGTTATTTCAGG
This sequence comes from Lingula anatina, assembly GCF_001039355.2. The sequence goes on along the minus strand of NW_019775733.1, from coordinate 127,093 downwards.
GTCTCAGTGAGATAACCCATGTGTTATATATAAAAGTAAACCTGTTATTTCAGGGCTCCAGTGAGATCACACATGCCATGAGTGCTGCCATGGACAACATTACCAATGGCACATATGCTGAGTACAAGAATCTCACCAAGTCCCAGATCCCAGAGTCTATGCAGTGTTTTGTCTGCTCTGTTGCTAGGTAAGACAACTGTGTGTGTTATAAGCAGGCTAATATAGGGGATTATTGCAGTGTGTGAGAGTGTCACATATGTTATTGATGTATGTTTCTGTAAATGTTTATAAGACAGGAGGAAAAAGCCTTTGTTGAATAGAATTTTAAATAGTATGTCATGTATATGGTTTCTGTGAAGGGTTTTGTTCTCATGTATAAATCATTTACAAAAAAAAATTTGATGTTTTGATTTTCATTCACCTTTAAAGGAAATAAAGAAGTATTCCTATGAATCAAGGTAAAAATAAAAAAAATCGATTTCTTAAATATGCTTTCTTTTTGTCTTCAGATGTAATTTAGAGTTAGAGTTACTGCAGAGAGGGGGTTCTTTATGTGGCCAACAGGGGGCAGCAGCAGCAATGACCAAGAGGTCCGCATTCTGTAAGTGATTGTGACTCAGTGGTACAAAGATTTGGGTAACTATGACTCTATCATAATGAAACTTATGGAACTTAAAGGATGTGCTTTTGTATAAACTGATTGGGAGAAGGAGGATGCCTTGGTCATCACAAACACTGACATCCTTATGTACAAGTTTGTAGATTGTTGTGGCCTAACAGATATCAGTGTGTATTTGTTGTCACAATGTGGTGGCCCAAGTTAACTACACATCTGAACACAGCAGACAAGGAGACCTGTTCCTCTGTTTCGTGAACATGCACTTATAATTAGGAATATGCTGTTTGGATATGTGCAGTTATCCCATGATGACAGTAAATGTTTTTGTGTCTTTTGTTAAAGGAATTTTAATCATTAAACTATAATAATTGTGATATTCTACCAATGAGCTGAAATTCTCACTATTTCACTATTTTCCCTCTCTCCAGTGCCTCTGTTTCACGTCCTGAGCCTGCACAGTAAAATCCTCACTTTGAAACCTTACACAGATCTCTGGCAGCAAGTCAGTGGCATCAGCCAGGACTCCAACACAACAAGGTAATGAAACCTGGCTCTTCTGGCTGGAGTGACTCTTATTGAGTGTTTCAATTTTGTTGCCCTAAAAACTTACCCGATGATAGAAAGTTATACGCCCCATTATTAAGTTGTACATTGTACCAGTTATATTTCAGTAGGTTATACATTGTTTTATTACCATGTGTGATACATTGTTATATTTCAGTGTGTTATACATTGTTATATTCCATTATGTTATACATTGTTATATTATACTATGTTATACATTGTTATATTCCAGTATTTTATTTCAGTGTGTTATACATTGTTATATTTCAGTGTCACAGTGTACCAGAAAGATGTCCCACTTTTGCTGAAAGATGTCACTGCTATCTTGATTCAGTTTATGCTCAATATGCCAACAGCTTTAGAAAAAGGTGAGAACACAAGGGAACTTGAATTTTTGAAAAAAAAAAGTTTTATTTTGAAATATTAGATAAGAAGGTAATGTATTTTTGTGTTGATAAATTTGAGAAAAGCACCGATGTGTTTGATGATTTATATAATTATAGTCAAAGGATGGGGTCTTTTTAATCACTTTGTTGATTGAACTTGAGAAATGACATAGAACATAGTTGGAATTTAGGAGTAGGCTGAGAATAATGTTCTCTTATTTCCAGAATATTTCACTTGTCTGGTGCAGGCTCTGTACAATCTAGTCTGTATACAGGCATTGGCAGTGACTTCCTGCAAGTTTCCTGAAGATGAAAGAACAGCATGGAAGGAGAAAGGAACAGGGGTGAGAAAAAATTGAAACCCACACACGTATAAATTCAAAATTTGCTGCTAACTGGGATAAGTGTGACTGAGTCTCTCTCCTTCTCTCCTCGTACCCCTTTCTCTTTCTCTCCCAATCTTCCTTCCCTGTCTCTCTCTCTCACTCTCTCTATACCCCCTATTCTTTGCCTCTCTATCCCCCCTTCTCTCTCTCTCTGTCCTTCCCCTCTTTCCCCTCTCTCTTTCTCTCTCTCTCTCTCTCAGCATTTCAGTCTGAAGTCACTGCATTACAGAATGTTCAGAGTTGGGAAATTCGGGAACTGAAAGTGTTTCCTCGCTATTTAGTATTCTACATTTCCATCCCAGCATCTTGAAATGTTTTTTCTGATGAAACAACTTATAATTTTGCAACCCCATATTTCAGGTATCAGTGGACAGCCTGGAGGGTCTCCTGAGTACCATCATCACCCACCTGGGCCTGGGACGGTTATACGAAGACGTTGAGATGGACACACAAATTCCAGCTGTAAGTCTTGTATAGCACTTCTTTTAGAAGTCTAATACAGGATATGCTCACTGTTACAGAAAGGTGTTCAGTAAAATTAAATATTTGTGAGAATTTAATATCATTTTTGCAATGTAATACATATATTTCACAATGGGTGAGGCCTGTGAAAATTTGCACATCAAATAATTTTTTCATGCCATGGTGACATTATCTCAGTTTGTAGTTATTCCACAATGATTCCCATTCTGTACATGTCCCAGTCACATGTCTGATCAATAATTATATCCTAATGAAAAATCAGGAAGGGTAAAAAAGTATGGAGAAAGGTAGCTCATGTTTGTTCTTCAGGCCAAGTTTACTGCATAAATTTCTTTTAAATGTTCACCTCTTGTGGCATATGTTTCCAGATCTGTCAAAGCGTGTGGTCCCCTCAGACTGTGGAGAGTTCAGTGCAGGATTTCTGTTTCCCCTTCCTCCGACTGGCTGCCCTACTGCAGTGCCATCTATTCCATGACAAGCTTCCTCACAGAATTGTAAGTTTACAAAGTTTTATTTTAGTTAAAAAGTGCCTCAAAGACATTTTGAGGTTGGCTTCTGTGAAATAGAGACCCAGGCTGAATAAAAAAAATTTTATATAATTACCTTCAGCTGAGTAGATTCAGAAAGCAATTTCAAAATATTGATAAATAACTTTATCAAAAGATACAGGATGTAAAAATTTTTAATCCATCTCTAGGACTCTGACAATGAATACCAAGCACTCTGCCAGTTCCTTGGTCTTGTCCACGGAGAAACTCCACGCACGCCATCTTGTGGCAGCCGTTTTGTGACTACGTCAGCCCTGAAGTGGTATTGTGAGAACCCTCGCAGCCTGCTCAGAGGCTGGTGCCGAGCCTTCAATGACTTTGTGAGCACTGAACCCTGTGTAGGGAGGGTAAGTGATGGTTGTGAACACTGAGCCTTGTGTAGGGAGGGTAAGTGATGGTTGTGAACACTGAGCCCTGTGTAGGGAGGGTAAGTGGTGGTTGTGAGCAGTGTTGTGTAAAATGTCACAGGCAACTAAAAAGAGGGGTTAGAGCTTCAGTGATTGACTAACATCAGGTTTTATGCCATGGATTGCATGTATGTGTGTTTGTTTAATAGAAGTTTTCTTTTAAGGATCTTCAGAAGCTTTTGTTCATACATTTTCTTTACTTATTTAATAGTTCATAAGTCATGTTGACAACATAATTTCAGTAATTTCTCTTTTCTCCTGCAGTACTTTCTCCTGGTGAACCCCACCTGGTTCTCCCCCCGCCTGCTGTCCCTCCCCAGGGAGTACGACAAGATCTTCCAGTATTACAGGAAGAAACCTTGCCACACCTGTACCAGGGTCCCCAAGGAACCAGCCGTCTGTCTTATCTGTGGCCAGTTTTTATGTTTCAAGGAGAGCTGCTGTAGACAGGATCAGATCCATGAGTGTGTACAGGTAAGGGGCCCTGCAGGAGCAGATTAAGAACATCTTCTGGGTCTTCCAGAAGACGGTCAGATTTTTCAAGTTTATATTGATGGGTATCTATTTTTTCTGTTGGAAGACAGTCAAATATGGAGGATGGATGAACAAAGATGATTTGGAAGACTGTCAGAAAATATCTTTGGATCCTCCCCTGCACTGAGGTGGTTGCTGGATACTGTGGTGATTTATAATGTCATTTGTTTATGGAAATACTCAGTCTGAACATATGGGGCTTGTTTAATTTGTTTTTCAACTGCTGTAATATTCGAGAGCTAAATTCAGGATATGTATTTGGCAATTATTTTTTAACCATTGATAGATGTATGGTATTTCAATAATAAAGAAAAACAGAATTAATAAGTAACTGATGAAAAGAGCAACATAGGCAAAATCAGATGCATAAATGTAATTTTCAGTTATGAGAATTTCCCCATTACCCATGATTTTCTGACTTTTTAGGAGCCAGAGATATCATTGGCCTAGGCAGCCCCCTGGACTTTACTCCATATTTTCCAACTTTTTCACTAAATGGCAGTTTAAGCCCTGAATTTTATTTATTTATTTATTTATTTATTTATTTATTTATTTATTTATTCATTTATTTCCAGCATTCTATCCACTGTGGTGCTGGTACGGGGCTGTTCCTGTCTGTGAACTCCTCAGTAATAGTGGTGGTACGAGGTCCCCGCGCCACCCTCTGGGGGTCAGTCTACCTGGACGAGTATGGGGAGGAGGACAGAGAACTCAAGTATGGCTGCCATCATTCTAGAACTTTGATCGTAACAAGAATACTCATTTACTTCCAAGGGGCTGAGAAATTCCATTTTAACTTTTTGTTTGTAAACGGAATATTTTGTTTAATCCAAAGGGTAGAGAAATTTTATTCTGGAACTTTGTTTTTTGACCAGAATATTAAGTTTCTTTCAAAAAGCTGAGAATTTATTTTAAAATATGGTGTTGAAGAAACAATTGTTGTGGAAGTCATCACTGCATAAACTATAATGTATAAAGCAATTATAGAATTAGATCCAATATCCCTTTCACTACTTCCACTTTCAATTTTTAGGCGAGGCAAACCCCTGTATCTGAGTAATGAGAGGTACAAGATACTGGAGCAGCAGTGGATCACCCACAGTTTTGACCACACCTGCAAAAGATGGATCTTTCATCAAGACAGGCTCTAAAACATTGACAAAACACTTGTTAAATTGTCCAGGAACATTATACCCCTCATCAGTGCACTCTTTTTTTAAGTTCAGCAGTAGGTCAAATAATCCATTGAGGTTGGGAAAGTGGCTTTATAACTTGACCTTGACCTGACCCATCAGAGACTGTGACCTTAATGTGACCTCAATTTGTCCTTGACCTGACCCATCAGAGAGTGTGACCTTGATGTGACCTCTGAAAGTTTGGCCTCTGTGAGACCTAACAGAATGTTACATTTATTTGACAGTTCATATATTGGAAAGAAAAATTGGGGAGAAGATTTTAAAAACATTTACTTAGTTATTTGACTGCTGAAGGAAACAATGAATTATGTGTTATATTGTTTTAAATTTTGCTTTTTCTGTTTTGCTAATGTCCACAGAGTTTTCAAGAGAATATTTTTTGGAAATATCTGCTCTGAATTCAGAAGGAATTTGTTTTTGTAAATACTCTCTGGATAGATTTGTCATGATTTGACTGATGAAACAAAGACACCACATTTCACATTATTTATTTTAAAACAATTTTTACTTGATAACACATTGTCAACACCTGTGGCCAAAACATATCTTCTTTGGCAAAAAAGTTCTGTTGCTGTTTGCACCTACATAGCTCTATGGTGGACATTTAAAATAACTGTAAAAACGCTATTGCTTGAACACTGTGTTTGAAGCTAAATTGAAAGTGTCACAGTGTTTTTTTTTTAATAAAAGGTGAATATCTGTATCACTATTTCTTATAAATTATTATAATTTATTCAGTTTGAAATATCTTCACGTTGACAGGCTCTCAGAACTGACTAATCCATTATTACATATATTTAGTGGTTGTTAATTCTCATAAATTTTTCACTAACTGGTTCAACATTTAGCTGAATGATGCTGCGTTTTATAAATTATTAACTTATGAGCATATGATTCAGTCATTTTTGGATTGTTGAAGGAATAAACATTTTCTAAGTTAAGTCTCCGTTTTTCGTCCCGTTTTAATATGTGTTGGACAGAAAAGAAACCGGGTTTCAGCACCAATTGAAATGTAGGCGACACTGCCCAGGATGTTGGTATAAAATCCAATGTATGTTTCCTGACCAATAACTTGACCTGTCCAGTGAAGGTCCGCAAAGCGTCAACGCTTGGTATGTTAGCGCGTTTCCTTATGTTAGCGTGTTTTATTACTTCCTCATTATAGGCCATTAGAAATTCTGCCTTTCCGGACGATCTTGAGTAACTGGCGCACGGATGCCAGGCGTTGCCGTTTACGACAGTTGTGGCGGTACAAATTTATGGCCCTGTGGTGCAACCGCGCCCTGATGAAATCGTCTTTGGTAATACTTACTCCAATGCGATAGCTGTGACAGAAGGAGGAAGAGGTTTTAGACCTTGTAATAGAGGGTACCGGAGGAGACAGGATTTTGCAGGAAGTGAAGGACCTTGTGAAAACCAGGAAGTAGTTCACTACTGACAACTGAATTATATGATCTTATGTGAGTTATCCTAGCAGAGCCCCGAGCAGGGTACCCTACACCAGTGCCGCAGATGGATTTTTGACTAAATATTCACATACATGTCTCCGGCCTTTTATACCACAATTATGAGGGCACAAAAAGTGCACATTATTAGCCACAGGCATATCTGTGAATATCTAGACTAGTGAAAATTCAATCTGTGGCCCTGGAAGTGGATATCGAAGAACAGCGGGGTGGGGGTGGAGGTGGGGGTTTGAGGTCGTAAAAAAGTGTAAATAAACAAAGGGTGAATATTTTTCTTTTTAAATAAAAGCATTGACACGATGTCTGAAAAAAAGGAGAAAACCTGCTTAAGAATAACCGTTGAATGCAGTAAAAGGTTCATATAGTATGACGTACTTCCATACTGGGTGCGCTATGCAATCAAACTTTAAATTTGAATACAAGTAAAATTGTTGAATCCAGCTTTAGTAATTCAAATGGTCTATTTGCTTTATATGTTTATTGTTATATTAAGAATGCCTTTATTCTAATCATTCAGAAAATTTTGCGACGGGGATAGGAAATTCTCCTTAGCGTCCAGCTTCCTGTATTTAAGAATTCAATGGTTGAAATAAAAGAAAAGGGGTGTCGAAAGTATCCAAGATTTAGCAGACCAAGGTGGAACTGTAGCATAAGACGGGGCGTGTTCTTACGGATTTTCACCGAATTCATTCTTTCCTTTGAGAGATACTGGACCACCAGCTTTGTCCGTGTTTCTGATTTTGTCAACTGTTATTTAGTAATATCCCTATGATCCAAGGGCGCAAAGATAAAGCAAACATATATATCTTGAAGGTTTAAAACAAATAATAAGACGACCAGCATAGAAGGCACAGTTTTTATCCAAATACAGAATATCGGATGAGGCGTTTTGCCCACCAGAAAATTTTCCAGCTAAAATAAACGATAGTTTTCACCAGTCTGCATTTTTCTGAATGAAAGCAAAAGTGGCTAATTTAAATACTTGTTTATATTCAACACCGCAGCTAACTGAAGAGTCATTAAAATGTCCATGTACAGAACGCATCCGTGTGGTGCTGCGGCGTGATGACGTCATCTGTTACTTTTGAGGGACCGCTGCAGGCCTGAAAGAGAACGAAAATGTCAGTTTACAATGAAGCGTCTGTTCAAACCCTTGTGGAGTGAAAGATGTAAGAAGCATAGCATCCATTTGACCGTGTTTGTCGACAATTATACATGTAGTATTGTGGTGGTTTTAACTGTCTTTGGGCGTGTGCCGAATCCTGGAATCTTCTCTGTGGGTCACTTAGTGCAAACGGTGTTAAGGTCTCTTTTAAAATTCTAGTCACGATACCAGCAGACATGCCAAGATGGAGGCCAGGCAGAGAACGTGAGTTAAGCGTGCACACTCCACACCCCCGTGACCAGCGGGCGTGGTCGTGACTTCAGCGGGCAGCAGGCAGGCGGGGGCGGAGTATTCAATGACGTAGCCAGGCCTGTGGACGAGAAACACCCTCACTGAAGACATACAGTGGAAAGATTCACCGATGCCGCCGTCCGGAATGAATTATTTATACGTCACATATGTAAGCATTGATTTGTGACGCAATTCTAGAAATGTTAACGTTTGGGGAGTTTTTTTTTTTTTTTTTTTTTTTTGAAAATCTGACGATTTGTGATAAATGTTAAGATGTATATATTTTTTCAAAAGCATTACAAAAACACTGGGATATGTGTGTCTGAACTATAGACACGTACAGTGGAGGAGTCAGAATACACTCCGCCCCACTTTAAAGGTAGAATATAAGAGTAGGGCATCGAGATGAAGGATATTTGTGTGCGATCATTCATACAAATACCCCCCATCATTGATAGTACATAAACACCTAATTAAATTCTTGCGATTAAGATGCAGCAAGTTACTCTACGTTGATATAGAACATAACCACTCTTTGCTTTGAAAACAGAATCAAAATTACCATTCGCTGCAGTTATGCCTCTTGGTTAAACTGTTGATTATTGAGATTTCGAAAACTGAAATAGTTGATTTAATATCCTGAATGGTCTGCAGTACACTGCTATCGCCACTCTGTTAAGATGCTATTGACACTCTGTTAAGATGCTATTGACACTCTGTTAAGATAAGAACCCTCCTCAAACCGAGCGGTATACTTTATATTACACGTGTAGTCTGTACCGGTACACTTTGAAAGATAGACGACTTTTAAATATTAATATAGCCTGGTTGTAAGAGAAGAAAGTCACCTTGACGGACCCCCCCCCCCCCCTGCGATCGACGCGGCATATATAAATCTACTTAAGCCCAGACAGCAGAAATTATCCAAAACTGTGAAGGGGAGCAAAGCCCCTTTCGTGTAATTAAATTTTAGGACATGTTAAATGTTAGGACCTGACAAAGTATATCGGTACAGACTAAAGATTAAAGTAGAACGCTCCGTGTAAACAGGAACACAGAATTTACTACAGTACTTACGGCGAAAGTTTGCAATCCAAGTACTTGTCTATCAAATCATCCAACAGACACTTGAAAAGATATTGCATCAACTTCAGTTTTTCAATCTGTCTGTCGTCTGCTTCTTCTTGGCGCCGGCGTCTGGTTATATTGTACGTGGCCTCGGGAACGTAGGTTGGGGGATACGAAGGGCAATACTTTATCATGAGTTCGTCCATCTTGCCGATCATAAACTGTGTGTAGGCTATCTTACGCTGGACGTCCCTCATAGCGGCCTCATCTGACTGTTGGGTGGTGGTAGGGGCGGGTGCCGCAGTGGTGTTTTCGCTTGGCGCAGGCGTGGTGCCACCTGTGTAGCCAGGCGTGGTGCCCCCTGTGCCAGCAGCGTCAGTGGTAGCGGAGGGAGTGGTGCCCCCTGTACCAGCAGCGTCTGTGGTAGCGGAGGGAGTGGTGCCCCCTGCACCAGCAGCGTCTGTGGTAGCGGAGGGAGTGGTGCCCCCTGCATCAGCAGCGTCTGTGGTAGCGGAGGGAGTGGTGCCCCCTGCACCAGCAGCGTCTGTGGTAGCGGAGGGAGTGGTACCCCCTGTACCTGCAGCGTCTGTGGTAGCGGAGGGAGTGGTACCCCCAGTAGCACCAGAAGTGGTGCCCTCTGTGGTGTTCCCTGCGGTGCCAGAGGTTGTAGGGGAAGTAGTCTGAGAGAACGCGTCACGCGTCAGTAACACCAGAATAACACACAGAGTGACCAGGAAATACCGCATTGTTTCTAAACTACGGCCACCAGACCTTGACGTTGGTAATATCAGTGATTTAAATCAGTAAATGAGTTGGTCCAGCAACTGATGACTGGAGACACTTAGAGCGATATTCAGCACTGAACTCTACTGATGACAGTGTTTCGTGTAAGTTACGCGTACAATTGTTTATATATGTATGAAGATACAGATGTAAATTACACCATCAGTGCCTCAGAACACAGCCATTGCACTGTTTGTTTTCGGGTATTGATTGTTCAGTTTACCCGATCATGGCGTTTGCATGATGGCAGCCCGTTCTTTTCCGGCCAAACTGGAGGCCAGGGTGGTCAAATGAACCTCGATTTTGGCCGGAAAAGTCCTCACTGACTCAAAATTTAATCTAGTTTCTATGCCCTTTCTCAGTTAGAGTTGACTGAGGGGGTGAATCGCATCACTTTTTACAGAGAAAGAGCCCTCTTTTTGAAATTGCTGACTACATGCCTGTGGATTGAAGGTCCAGTTATTGTGCCAGTGGCGAAGGCTGAGAGAGAGAGAGAGAGAGAGAGAGAGAGAGAGAGAGAAGAAAGAATATTGAAGACATGCCAGTGTGGGGGCGTCTCGATAGTCCGAAGGTTCATTGGTCCGAAGGTTCATTGGTCCGAAAAGTGGTAACATTTTTATCGATTTTTTAATCAAGGGTTCATTGGTCCGAAGGTTCTATAGTGAACATTCGGACCAATGAACCTTCGGACTAT
>NW_019775733.1:48874-104451 GCF_001039355.2 Lingula anatina | reverse complement strand
TAATCCAAACATCAAACGCTTCACTAATCGTTTGTCTGATAGTCTTTTGTGAAACCGGGAATCCTTTTTCATTTTTCCATCAAATAACCGAAGGAAAAATTAATGTCTTAAAACTAAAATCGGTAACATCCAGTCTTTTCGATGTTATGTCACTATACGTGACATTTTCTAGGTGCATATCAAACGTCCCCGGCCTAGACGTGACTGACACGAGTTTACTCGCCACATCCTTTCGGCTTACCTGAAACGATACAAAAACACATAAACAAGTAGCGAGCATGTAGTACGAGAGAGAGAGAGAGAGAGATGGGGGTTGAGAGAGAGAAAGATGCAGCGTACGAGAAATCGGGCACAGTATATGCTATCATGTCAACAGTACAGAAGAATAACAACATGCGTTATATGTTGTAAACAACAAAATATTCACGAACCAATCTTCTCTGGCTTGAAACTGGCATCCCTCTTAAACAAAAGAGAGCCATCGTTCGGACGAATCTGCAGCCTGTAGCCAGCATGGCGGATGAAGTGGTTGGGGAAGTTCACCGACTCGAAGGCCGTGTACCCTTGGAAGAAAAGGTTAGGTCGAGGAACGAAGGTGGCGTCCTCGTCAAAGATGTTAGCATTCCTTGGATTCTTCGAGCTTTCGAGGTTCAGGAAGTAATTATAGTGACGGAGATAGGAGCATGGATGTTCCAGGGACATGAAGGAGACGGTCTTCTTCCCGTCCTTCTTCCCGCTTAACCCTGGCACAATGCGAAAGGCATGCCCGCTGTAGCCCTGGTTGATGTACGCGTCGCCATTGTCCCTCAGTCCCCAAGTGTGGGCCCCAAAATTTTGGGACCGAAGAAGCACAACTGTAATGGAATAAAATATATAAGTCATTATTATTCTGAAATTATTTCCCATCCCCAGAGTTTTTGTTTATTTGGATATAAGGGAGAAAATAGAAGACAGATATTTGTCATTTTAATATTTAAACTATTTAAAAAAATTAAATTGAAATCAAGTTTTATTTTAACGGTCGCAACAATGTACTTTGAAAGTAATATGTTGTAGAATGCTCTATCCAATAATACTAGAATTCACGAAATGTCATTATAGACAGTTTCACCCAAAGTCTTTACGTGGTATTTGGAAGCTTAAATAACAATTCAATTTCATTCTATTTCTTGATTCTTATTCCTGGTAATAATACTTGTACATGTGCATACATTTCATGGCATTGTGCAATAATATAACGTAGCACACACATACTTGCCATAATGCAAAGTAAATAGAATAATTTCTCTTCATTTTGAATAAAACATGCGAAAATAATTACTTGAAATAGAGAGAAGATTCAATTCTATTTATTTATTTATTATAATTTTACTACAGACAAATCGGATAGAAAAGATCCCGATAATCAAAGTCATGTACAGGTGACTTACTGCCTTTCTGGGCGGCAATCAGCGGCAACAGCAGCACAGCAATGGCAGCAATGCGCAGAGAAAACATCTTCAGTTGTTCCTAGAAGATATAATAAAAGCGATTTTCAGGTGAAGAAATTTTGGCTTACAAAGATGATCTTTAAACAGGTGAATGAACTAAAAATAGACACAATATAAAAACCAAGGGTAGTAGTCGTCCGGTGTAACGAAACTGAGGGTCCGCGTAACACCAAGTCCGCCCTCCATATCCATTGTAGCTATAATGTTTAGAGTTAGCTTGACCTAAGTGGGTCAAAAACAAGGGCAGGGCTTACCTGACTCAATTGATTACGAAGCGTACTCTCTATCATGGGGGACTCTCTGTCACGTTACACCGGGATATCCTAATTGTCTGCACAGTCTGACGTCATACAAGACTAGAAATTTTGCCAGAATCCATGAGACTCAGCTAACCGTGCAGCAATAAGGGCGAAGTACTACGTGCGGGGGATGTCTCATGAACACAGTACAAATATCACGCACAACATAGTGAATACATACTATTGTGCAAAATACCGTGATTCTACAAAACGTTAGACTGGGCTCCATCTCCATACTGAAGCTGTTAAACGATAATTAATTACTCCCTGGCAGCTTCAGTAGGCGTGACAATTTAGCGAGTATCACACTCACATATATCACGTGCACAGGTCATATTGAAAACCAGGCATGAATTAAAATCCGCCTAGGCGAGTTTTCCGCACCTAACTGATCTGCAATCTAATAAACACCGAGAGACTGAACCATTTTTTTTTTCTGAACTGTTTCATTCAAAGTGTCACGTAAGCAGCAAAGAATTTTCAAAATGTTTGTCGAAGTAGACACAGGCCTGACATATAGTTAAAAGAACCCGTGTGTGAGACAAAACAAAAGTAAATTATTCGTAATTCTCCGCATGCACCTAAGTTAAAACAAGGAGTTCTTGATCTGATATTCTTTACATAAAATGTTTTTACGAGGGATAAGATTATTCTATTTAAAATTATCTGTAACTTTTAATATCGATCTGACCTAGGCGGTTTTGAATTCAGCCTGTATTTCAGTCTGGCTTATGTAATATACAAATATTTTTTAAATACCTGTATGTTGTCGAGAAATTAAAATACAAATACATGCTTTGCATAAAATATGACCTACCTGTTTGATACCGTTATATGTCACTGTATACCACAAGTGTTTCAGAAGTCTTGCTGTCTCTCTCGCTTTCTCTCGATCAGTCGAAGAGAAACTCACTGGGTAAAGCTAATTTCCAACTTCTTATTTATAGATCTACCGAAAACGTCTGTTTATGGATTTTGTCAGAATATTCCTTTTTTCACGCCGCTGTGCCGCTGCTTCAATCAAAATTTTTGGAAAAGGTCCAAATAGTGGTAATTGTGTGTCATTTTCTATGCAAAAACGAATGTCCAACTGATTTTAGATGTATAACATGGAGGCCATTGATAAATTACACCTCTATGTCATACATTTTAAATCAGACGGGTTTTGATAGACCTCAATTTGTAACATTTGGTTATACATCTAAAATCAGTTGGAAATTTGTTTTTGCATAGAAAATGAGACATAATTACGGACATTTGAACCTTTTTCAGCAATTTTGATTAAAGCAGCGCCACGGCTGTGTGAAAAAAGGAATATTCTGACAAAATTTATAATCAGATGTTTTAGGTAGATCTTTAAATAATAACTTAGAAATTAGCACTACTCGGTCAGTCTCTTCTACTTTGACAGACTTATTCAGTTGTGGTCCTCTACAGACAAAATCCGGTATAGGGACAATCCGTTACGTATAGGGACAATCCGTTACGTATAGGGACAATCCGTTACAGACGATTGTACCCTGTGAAAACTTTTTTACAAACCTGGTTGACGAACTTGAAAACCGTTGGGGCAGTTTTTTATATTCTTTCATGGTTAGAACACCCCCCCCTCCCCCCCAAAAAAATCTTCTCATACTTTGTTTACGCCAAAATAGGAATTATTTTAAATACAACTAAATTCCGTTTTCTTTGGCAGTTAAACTCCGCAGATATAGGAGCAATATGTACTGTGGAAGTGATACCAACCGGTTCGGAATATCAGCGTATTACAACGTAAACGACACGATTTTGTCTATAATCATAGTTTTTTTTTTGTTATTATTATCAAATTTGCAACCCGAAGGTTGGTTAAATACCTTCTATGCATCATTGTTGAATAAAACCACTGGCGAATAAGATCAAATGAATATTAAAAGACATATGTGAACAAATTTAAAACAAAATAACTAAAATGAAAGATTAAAGCTGAACTAAAAGTCTATCAGTCAATTTTATAACTTGTATTTCGCACTGGTTAAAAAGTCACTCATTGATTATTTGGTTTTAATTTTAATCTCATACATTTAAGTTGGCTATAGAAATAGGAAGGTGGATCAACAAAAGAAAAAAAGAGAATGAACGACTACAACGGTGCATTAAAGTACATACAGAGATTGTTATCAGTGAGAGTGAACAATGCTATTGAATCATTTATTTTCGGAAATTCAGCAATAACACACAGGAACACGCACAGGCACACACAAACACACATGCACACAAACACTTGCATGCACACGCGTAGAGGTAGGCCTACATGACACCAGCACACTGACAAGCTCTTGGGATATTTTAAAAGGAAGGGGCAGATTACAAGACAGGCGGGCGAAGATAACTAATCAGAAAGGAAAACTACCCCAATGTAAAAATCAAGCTGTCACATCACACCACATCTTTGTCACCAAATGGTAAGCCTACACATTTTGAGATCAATCAAAACCCGCCTGATTTAAAATGTATGACATCGAGGTCTAATTAATCAATGGTCTCTATGTTATACATCTGAAATCAGGTGGGAATTAGTTTTTGCATATTTTAACCATACCAGCGGCACAGCGACGTGATGACAAAAGGAATAATCAGACAAAATTATATACACCTACGTCTTTGGTAGATTTATAAATAATAAGTAAGCATTACTCAGCCAGTTAGTCTTCGAATGAGAGAGAGAGAGAGAGAGAGAGAGAGAGAGAGCAAGTACAACGCTTCGGTCCCACAGTGTACGGCTGTCGTAGTTATACATATATCTTCGTTGTGGCAAATGGCCAAAAATTACATACATGTAAAATATTCTCGACACGAATATTGGTTTTAAGAAATCTGCGTTAACAAATTTTTAGTTATTAAACATGTTGAAACTTTTATTAACAATAAAAACAAACAATGCCAATCCTTGTCACAATGCTAAACAACCCAGCAAGATGACTAATTGCAGATATATATACAATGATTGAGGTAAACACAACATCACTTAGCACCAGGCAAGATGTCGCTTACTGCATTTAAAAACTAAAATTCTTACCTACAATTTTAAAGTCTGACATCGAAAGTCCAAACTACGAGTAAAATCAAAATTAATTGCTAAAACGTATAATGACACTTATTTGTTAGATAACCAAAATTGCCGGTGATCTTAGTGCAGGATACACTTCCCTGAGGGTAGCGACGATGAACGACGACGATGTTTATCTGAACAACTTACCAGCGTGTCGAAGGACATGTATTAGTTACGAAAAGCCCTCTTTTCAACAGGCAATTATATGCATTTGTATTTTTAAATACTTCACATCACAAAGTGGATTTTTGCAGGCAATATCTTATTCAAGCAATAGTTCCAAGTAATGAACCAGAGTGAAATACAATCCTTATACTGTTTAGGTGACGCCAACTGTACGATACCGGTGACGATCTTACAGCTATTGACCTCTAAATATGTCGAATAATTTGAAGTGACTAACGCATAACCCAGGCTATAATCCACGCACGTGCCAATTTTATTATCCTCAAAGCATCGAGACCCTCCCCCTTCTATTGTCCATAAAGGGGGCGATGGCAAGCCTGTGACGGCCCGATATGTCCGCCGGGCGAGATATGTCCGACAAAAAGGAGCCAGATATGTTCTATTTGACCAGAGAATTATATCCGATATAATACCCTGATTTGACAGATCCTCTTATTTTGGCATAAAACAAAGTATGAGAAAGTTTTTTTTGTTTTGTTCTAACCATAAAAGAATATAAAATGTTGCCCCGGTCGTTCAAGCTCGTTAAACAGGTCAGTGAAATTTTCCAAAATAAATACAGACTTGACATTTAATATGGAATTTTTTTTCCAAATCATTTTTCATTTGTTTTTTTTTTCTATTTTGCTGACTGATAAATGAAAGTAAGGATTAAAATCGTGTTTTAATAACTTTTTATTATCTCTCTGATCTCATGGTGACTTCAGTTCATTGATTGAATTCGCCAGGTGCAGGTGAGGTGCAGGTGAAATCTGACCTCAACAAAGAAAGTCACGCGGTTTCAGTGTTCTACCCAGAAACGGTCATGCTCCCCAATTCATTAGAGAAACAGACGACGATGTTTTGCTGTTTATAGTAGATTTCTCGGAGGTCGTCTGGTATTCTTACCTGCTAAAACCAGTTTGGTGTTCGATAGGGGCCTTGAGAAACGCGTTTTGGTGGCAATTTGTCCCTCATTCTTAACAGACTGGGTGGTTTTTGTTTAGTTGCAGCAGCGTATCCCGAAAGACAGTGGATCCTGTACCCTGGTGGTGAGATTTCTATACATGCAGGTGTGGCCTCTGTGTAGGTACATCAGTCTGGGCATTACTCTATAAAACTGTGCGGACCGTTTTATTTGGCGCTATAATCTGTCTGGCAATGTCTGTCTTTTTCGCGCCATTCTGCCACAGATTAACAAAATCGTAAAGCACTACATGGCTCATTTTACGCAGTGCAAAAACCGAACGCTTCCATGCAAAAGCCGACATATGGATACTTTTTTGAAAGAACCATGCTTTGCCAAAGCCTAGCTTTGACCAGCCCAAAGGAGCACCACCCAATTAAATCACTGCATATTACATAAGGAAGCAGCGCAACAGGTATGGTAGTCAGTTAATTGGTAGCGATACACCTGACTACACACTTCTCCGTTCATATATCTTATATGAGATCGGAGTTTTTTGAAAAAAGAACGCACTGTTACCTAGGCATACCTTCGAAACTGAAATATTCCATATTAAATGTCAAGTCTGTATGTCTCGGCCAAATGTTTTCAAAAGGTACGTACTTCGTCTGTACCGGATTGTTAGGTTTAGGCTGCGTTCACATGAAAAATCTATTTTCTAAAAATCTATTGCGGTATCTTGTGATCACGGTCTGTGCCCTGAATACCTCACGGCGTAATTACTGGCAGCGCCGAAAATTAATTACAGCTTTGGAAGTAACTGGCTCGCGCTGCCCGATAAGATACCGCAAATAGATTTTTAGATTTCTAGGTGCCGCTCACAAGATACAGCAAATAGATTTTTAGACTTCTAGAAAATAGGTTTTTCATGTGAACGCAGCCTTAGTTTACTTTTATTGAGGTTGAGGAGCTGGGTGAACCGGCTCATCTAATGCAATGGACATCCATTTGCATAAACGTTAACTTTTCATTCAGGATGGTACACCATGAGTTTGCACTTTATTTCATTCAACACAGTGTCTCCGTAGAAGTAACACATAGTATACTCTTTCTTTTTGGTCAGTTATTTTCATTTTTGCTACTTGAAATTTATAGTTAAAGTAATGGCAGAAATGGTGAGTTTTTAATACTGTTTATTATTTATTATTGATTACTGGTGATGATTGAAATTTTTCTGTTTATGTGTAAGTGAATTTAAGCAATTAAAAACCGGTAATGAGTGTATTATTATTATTTCTTTTCTTCTTTTTAGTTTTTACGTGTCTTGTGAATTCCTACGTGAAATAAAACCGAGATCCAGTGAACAGCTTATGCTTTTCCTTGACTTTAACCTATCTGTATATAGCACTTCGTGATATACGGATTTCGGCTGTACATGTGACCACGCCCGATTTTAGGAATCTTCTTGGAATAAGAATGCTGACCTTTTTATCATTCTTTTGTGAAACCAATTCCAAGCCTTTTATCTCTTATTTTATATATTTACACATATTTTTATAAGTTTATAATAATAATAATAAATTTATTTTTAGTTTAAAATCCATTTAAAATGTTCAGTAGACTTTACATAAAATATCATAAATAATACTACATAAAATATCATAAATAAAATCTAGGTAAAACAGCCATTATTCCATACAATTAAATGCAATTAATACAAGATTTATAAAACCAATTAAGAGTTAATCAAAATATTTCCTAAAAAGGTATGTTTTAAAAGATCACTTTTAATCCTAAGTAGAGCTGACTCAGTACTGTGTCTGGCCTTGTATGCAGATTGCATTGGCTCTATAAGATTGTTTTTCTCTAAGTGTGCAACCAGTCTGGCGGCAATGACCCTTTCAACCGTTTTTGATAGAAACGAGAGGTTAGACACAGGTTTGTAATTTCCAAGTGTATCAGGGTCAAGAGATGGCTTTTTTAATAAAGGTTGAACCACAGCTTTCTTGAGTTAGTCAGGGAAAGAACCAGAAGCGAAACTAGCGTTGATGTTGTGAGTTATCAGGTTGATGACAGCTGGGAGTATCTGGGCCATAAGCACTGTCGAAATCGGATCAAGCATACATGACGTCTTCTTGGACTTGGTAATTATTTTTGTGACTTCATCTGTAGATGCTTCTTGGAAAGATGAAAGGGTTGAAATGGGCTTCGGCAGCAGATCAGATAGTTGAAAACACGGTGGGGTGGAGATTGTGTGTTCCAGTTCCGAGAGTTCAACATATATATTCTCAATTTTGGATATGTAAAATTCACTCATCTTGTCTGCAAGAGTTTTTAATGAGACTGTCCCAGGGTGGGTGGTATTAGTTGACTTCCCTAATAAGCTGTTCACTGTGTTGAACAAAGTTTACATTTAATGAGCACATCAAAGGGAATGGACATCAAGGAAGAAGAATATTTACCAAATAACACACCCCTTCTTGATTTCAGATGTATGACATGGAGGTTAACATAGATCATGTCTTGTAAATAACAAACCTTGTTACGAACATTTTAATAATTAATATCGAATTAGTTATTTATATCAAAAATAGCATATAAATACTAATCAAATCTGATGATTTAAAATTTTAATAGCATTATCGGATAAATCAAAGCTATCGTGAAGAACGCTAAGTAATTCATCGACAGCTAGTGTTATGTAAACATGTGGCAGTTGAAATGGTCAGTTCCCGAGCGCTGTATCTGCTATTTTCTATTTCATATTGAAATAACTTATGTGCGAGATTGTGCGCGTGTGTGTATATGCGCGTGTACGTAATAAGAGTGTATGTGGTGGTGGAGTTGCGGGTATGCCAGGGGGTGGGGTATACCAGGGGATTGGGAAATATATAGGGAGTTGGGGTATACCAGGGGTGGGTAAATATAAAGGAGGTGGGGTATACCAGGGGTTGAGGGGTTACCTGGGGGTAGGGGTATATACCAGTTGTCAACCTTCACTGGCAATTATGTTGATGTTAATGTATTTTATTTTGATCATCGATGTTACTACATGTATGTGTATCATATTGTGTTAGTTGGGACTACTATTACTACTCATTTTGTTCACAGTTTTCGTTTATACAGTGATACGTGTGCTGTGCGGACATTATATCTAATTTCTAGCAGAGATAAGATATATGGTTTAAACTATTAGCCTATGTATAAGTTAAATTCTAATGAAATTCAATGATTAATAAAAAGTGTCTCTCTATTACGACCTACAGTATCTTAATGCAATTGATTTCTGCTTGTAGCTTATTACGATCGCTAATTACACGTTTCAGATATAATTTTTAACCAGTAATGTAGGCCTTAGGGCGTGGTGCTTTACTAAATATAGTACTTTTTTGTCATATATATATGTAATTTTTGGTATGGGTATGTTGGTGGTATTTTTACAAATAACAGCGGGTTTCAAGTACGAATTACGCTTAAAGTGCGTGTGTTATACATTTGAAGAAATACCCTAGCTGCTAAGTTGTTAGGAGAGACCGGGGCTAGTTGGACCCCGGGGTAAGTTGGCCCCCCGTCAATTTATGACAAAGTAACTATGGGGTAAAAGAATTGATCACATCATTTTGTGAAGTGACCGTATCCAATAGTGCTAAGAAAGCATCGGCAGTGAGTCCAAATGAAATAATGTAGCATCTTAAAGTAACTTTATTCAAGAGACGTGATATGGGCAACTAGCCCCGGTTTTTTCCTAAGTAGAACTGTTGGTAGAGAGAATATAGATTAAGACAGTAAATTTCACATATTTATCTCCATTATATTTTATTTTCTCTTACTTTCACCATTTTTCTAAAGGACCTACGTGAATAAAGAGCTTAATAGTCTGTTGAACATTTTCTTTTTGTATAAGCTTGTGGCTCTGCTAAACCAGGGGTGGGGTATGTCAGTGGGGGAGGGGGGTGGGGGGTGGGGGGGGAGGAGAAGACGAGGGGGTGGGTTTTACAAGGAGTGGGGTTGTACCAGAGGTGGGGGGTATACCANAACTTTACCTTTCTAGAAATTTCAAGCTATAACCTAAGTGAGTTTAACAAATCCCCCTTCATTTTAAGATGCCCCGAGAAACGCTAGTCTTAGCACCTGTGAGCCCATTCAGCTCCACGGAGGTGGGGAGACCATCAGCAGATTAGTTGGCTCTTCTTTCATGAAGGGTCCGCCATATTTGATCTGTGGATCTGAATGGCCTCTTTGACCTATTTGACCTTGAAATGTGGAATTGAGAAACCTCGCTGCATTCAACATAAAATCCGTAATCGGTCAATTGTACTTTCATAGAAGGTTTTTAGTTTTTTATGTCTCCTCCATCCCAGTGTACCACAAACTTTCATAATCCCATTCATAACAAGAGAGAAGGCAACAAAGACTATATCAATTGTTCGTGATTTGGCCAAACAAGGCCGCTTTTATTATATAAACTCACTATCCTAATAACTTTAACAATAATAGCAATGTGGCAAATTGTTGCCTGCATTAAATGTTATGGCCTTAGGGATAAAAATTTTAAATGAAATATTCAATAAGACTCATCATCCTAAAAATTATGATGCCCCCCTCAATTGGGACCACCCCTCTAGGGTAGAATTGAACATGTGCAGAATGCGCATGTGCGTAAATTAGCTCTGGAGATTGTTGTCGCCATAAAATCTCGTTTGACTACGCCAAACTTTTCTATTTTCTTTTCCCTTAATGTTGTCTGCATGGAGGCTATCTTCTATGTTTGAAATACACTATATTAATAGCGAGAAGCAACCTATTGCGTCACTACTATCTCATGCATATTAATGAGTACACTGCTGAACGCGGAAGTCGGACAAGTACAGCAGTCTGCACGTTGAATTTCAATGGCGAAGGAAGGGACACCAACGGTTTCCTTCGTTAGATTGACCGAGGATGATGTCCCAGGAGCAAAATTTTCCTATGAAACAGCAGCTGAACATTCCAATATTCAGTTGAAACGTTGGCTTGCCTGCAGGGGCTTAAAATCCAGTGGAAACCGGAGTGAACTGGTCGCAAGGTAGGTTCAGTGATATTTCTTGTGTCTGTAAAACACGTGTATCGGAAAGAGCCGTTCTTAAATATTCATGTATGTCTATATATCAGTGAAATATGAGTAACTCGCAGTTGCTATCATCGATATCACTGATAGGTTTTCGGGGATGAAATGAATATAGGCCTACTATAGTTAACATATTACGTGTGTATCAAAATATGCGACCGGACTTACAGTGTCATGTTCAGAAGCCTTGTACTATCGTGTTAATATAACTACGGTGCACTAAAAATATCTTCTTCCTCTACTTGTGAGATGGTTTAGTCAATGTGGGTACTAATGTCCAAATTTTGACTGTGCTATCAGCGTAAGTATAACACGTTGCTCTTGTATCCTCTTGTGTGTGTATAAACAAAATGAAAATGGCGGTCTCGTTTCACTGGGCCCACTGCAAGGGGATAGCTTGAATGTTTGTATTGATTTCCAGGTTGCATTTATGATTTAGACTTTCAAGGTTTATTATAGGCCTGTGATATCAATTAGATATAAGTAGTTTTAAAAATGTACTGAATTATTTTAGAACATGTCAGTTGATTGAAAATTTTGTTGAACTGCAGGTAGGCCTACACTAAGTTAGAATGTGTCTTAATTTAAAGTGCAAACATTAGTTGAGTATGAGTAGTTATTTACTGTACTCATACTATTGAATCAAATATATTTTTTATAATGTTTTACACATTTCAAGTTTTATGACCAATGTTCTTTTATACACACACACACACACACACAAGGAAGTCATTGTTTTGTGTGGTATTATAGACATACAAGTTGGTGCAGGAGAGATTTATTATTGGGGCTGATCATTGTTTTTTATATCATTTCCCTCCAATAATAACTTGTCTTTTGGTGTTCGATCATTGCTAATGTTTGTTTATTGTTTTTAAACTAGATGCAATGATTGCATAGCAAGTGGAAGGTCCGTGGACATCGATATTACCATTGATGGGGGGAAATGGTACCAGAAGAAGGCAGGCATCTTGGTGGAAAGATCTGCCAACAAACCTATCCCGCCAGTCACAGGATGGAAGCCATTGGTAGCCACTTCGTTGCCAGCACAATACAATTATGGGAATGTATATCACTGGTTGGTGGAGAGCATGCCAAGCCTTCCAGGGGATACGGATAACCAGAGTGTGGTTACTGGAAAACCTCTAGTACGGGGACAACAGTATGTTCAGTCTGGCAATGTGGGTTGTGTAGAGACTAAAGTGTCTGACAGTATATTTCATGTCAAAGCCAAAGTTTTGCCCTCTATGAGAAATGAAAATCCATACACTGTGACTATTGCTCTGTCTGTTGTAAGTGGAACTGTGTTGGATGCCACTTGCCATTGCAAGTCTTCAGCCCTAAGTAGATGCAGCCATATTGCTGCTGTTCTTTTATCACTTTGTGACTCTGCAGACAGGGGTGCCTCTGATCCAGCATGCACAGACCTGCCGTGCCAGTGGCATCGTGGCAGCAAAAGGAAAATGCCTGACAGCATCAACAAGAAAGTATATAACTCCAAGCGAAAGCAAACTAATGTAATAGCCTTTGACCCTCGGCCCGCAGGGACAATTATTACTGTAGAGGCCAAAAATAAGTTTTTGACTGACTTAGGTAAAGCAGATACCATATGTATGTGGCAGACAACTCTTCAGTTTACATATATAGACTATGACCTAAGTAGGGAAAGGAATGAGCTTCTGTCCTGCATGGCAGTCCACATTCTGAATAATTTAAGACCTAGTGTGGATGAGGAAGCAGCTCTCATGCCAAACACAAGTAACCAGTCTGCATCCACAGAGTGGCACAACCAGCGAAGTGTAAGGATGACAGCGTCTTCTGCCAAGGAAGCTGTGATGTTGTGGAGGAAGGAGAGCGTGGATCAGTCGTCAGTTGTAAGTGAATCTTCTTTGAAGTTTGTTCAAAGAAAAGTGTGGGGACTACATCAGGTCGTCACTAGGTACATGCAGGAAGGTTTGGAGAAGGAGGAGCAAGCAAGAATGGACTATTTTGCTTACATGAAACAGCAGTCTCCACTGGTAGAGGTACAGCCCACTGGATTATGGGTAAATGTTGTAGAACCCTGTCTTGCCTGTAGTCCTGATGGAATAGTAAATGACCCATCAGAAAATCCCAGTGTGGGATGTGTAGAAATTAAGGTGTTGAAGATTTTTAGTCACAGGTCACCAGTTGAGTTAAAAAGTGCTGTTGAGAGAGGGGAGATGAAAAAGGAAATGTCGTCCCAATGTTTCAAGGTCAACAATGGCAATTTTACATTGAAAAGATCTCATGGATACTATTATCAAGTTCAATTTCAGTTGGGTGTTACAGGTCTTAGTTGGTGTGATTTTGTTATGTGGTCACCTGTAGGGGAACCTGCTGTGGAGAGAGTTTACAGAGATGATGTGTTTATTGCTGAGATTATGTCTGCAAACAAGAAATATTGGAAGGCAGTTATTGCCCCTGAATTGGTAGAAATGAGGGCCCCACGAAATCTAAAACCTTTTAAATTGAAGGGTTAGTTAACAGGTTAATTTTAAAACTGACCTGGATGGTTTTGAGCCCTCTGGTGCATGTTAGTCATTCTCATTTTTGTGATTTTATTTACTTACATTTTGATATGTAATTTTTTAGAAGACTGCATTATATGTGATTAAATTTGAATGCTTTTCATATCTTGTCCTATCATTGTATTTCAACAGCACAGGTGTATCAATGAGAGGACTGATGGTAAATAATGAAGGTGTTCAATTTTTTTAAACTGACACGAATAGTTTTGAGATGGCATCTTTAGTGTTTATCTTATTCATGCTCAATTTTTGTGGTTTATGTGCATTTTAAAATGTATTAGAACAAGGTGATATAATAAACTATGAACAATTGTCATATGTGGCATTATCATTGCTCCCATTTCAATAACACAGATATGTTAATAAGAGAACTTCTTGTATATAATTATACTATTAAGTTGTTCAGTTTTGCTTAATAAGTTTTAGTAGCATACAAAGATTCACGTAAAAAAATTGGAAAGAAGACATGATTAGTCAGGATAATAAATATTTTTTTCAATAAACATTTTGCATAAATGATTATTAGTGTTTTCATTTTGTCCATTTGCATATTGCTTTTATAAGGTTCAGGGGATCTAGTAAATACTTCACATCCATTCATTTTAGCAAAGGAAATCTCAAAAGTCAGCTATTTTCATCTGAATAGCCAATTGTCATCTAGTTTTTTTTAAACATATTGTTGCATTTTGATATATCACCTATTATTCGTAAAATTTTACAGTCTATAATTAACAGAAAAAAATTCTCAGTGCACTATTTTCTTAATCTAAATCATAAAGGGGCTGTAAGGGACAGAAAAGGTTCCAAAACCCATACAAAACTAATTTTTTTTCTGGCAAACTATATTTCCTATACCAAGCGGTAAAGGTTGGCAGTAAGTTGCATCTTTCAAGCAAACTAGGATGTAACCTCACTTTTAGGGTTGACGATAAATAGGGGAACTCTAGACGTAAATGGAAATAAAGAACATTTAAGAGAACAAATTTTGAGGTGACTCCCAATTAGATCTGAACACTGCAGATGCATTCAAGTGATGAAAATAATTGCAAATGTTAATGTAAATTTGACAAACAATAACCCATTTTTTTTATATACGTATAAACCAATTTATTGCACAAGTCATGGAAAATTCTTTGTATCATCATGTATATACTGCTTTCCTTTGTAGGTTCAATAAAAGAAAATACATAAGTTCACAATTTTCAATTAAAAAATTATTACTCTTTCAACACCCAAAAAACATTGCACAATTAAAAAACCCTGAAATTAACTATATACAGATATTGTTTTCTTAACCTAATTATGTCTACTACCTACTATACTTATTTTGCCAGAGGGTCTTGGAAATTGACGAGGCAACCAGCTACAAAGACAGCCTGTGATGCTAGTTCTGTCATATTCAAAGGCATTGTACCTGCTATAAGTTTGAATTTTTTTAGGCGTTCATTGTACCTCTCAACATGGATTCGGGCTTTAGAAAGTTTTTTACACAGTAGCTCTTCCTGTGGTGTTAGTTTTTCTCTACCTTTTAGAAATGGAGGAATGTTCAAAGAAACTTGTCTAGAAAGTAATAAATCTTCTACAGTAAAACCTCTATCTACCAAAAGAATGTCACCCGGTTCTAAATAATCTAAAATTCCACACTTTGAAAAAATTTCTCGGTCACTAATGGCACCTTCATACAACTCAGAAATATAAACACATGCACCATTTGGCGCCACTGCAATAAGGCATTTGAAAGTATGGTGATTTTTGTAGTTGGAAAACAGATTGCCTTGCCTTGCAAAATTCCTAGGCATCTGGACAAAAAACTCTGTACAATCAACTGAACATCTGACATTTTTAAAGCCTTTGAAGCTCTTTGGCATAAACTTTCCTAAAGTTGACCGATCTGGAAACATATCGGCCTTCAAATCAGTGAAATGAAAATAAAGAAATTGTAACCATGTTGTAAAAATGCAGCGTACTGAAGTAATTGACAAATTGAATAAAAAACTAAGCATAAAAAACCCATAACCACGACGCAATCTAACTAACATAATAAAAAGTTCATCAATAGGTTTGAGACTCTTGCAAGGCCTATGGGAGAGGTTCCAATATTTGAGATTATTGACAGCAGGCCCAAGAAAATTGAACAACGACATAAAGTGAACCAAAGTCAATCCAGTAAAAAACTTCATCTGCTTAGGGTTGTCTTTGACAGAAGCAAAAGACAATGAAGGCTTTTCCTTGCTAGTGCTCCCAGGTGGTGTAATGGGGGTTGATAAGGTTTTCAGTTGGTTTTTCAGCAGCATGTTTTCCACTTTACTTTGAAGATACATTTTGTCATAAGCAGTCTGTGAAGCTGCATCGGTTACTGCCTTTTCATCAGCCTCAGTATTTTTTGTCAAGTGACACTGACAAGCAGCTTCAGTCTGAACCCCAACAGAAGCCATCTGGAATATACAAAATAAAAAAGTTGTCATAAAGCAAGAATAGGTATTTTAAAGTAGAACAGGTGAGATAAATAAATAATGTCTAGCCCTGGATCCCTCTTTTGAAGTGCAGGGCAAAAAGATAAGAATCTAAATAGAGTGATGTAATGATGAATACAGGTGACCAGAACTGCACTAACAATGAAGAAAGACTGGAGATCTACCTGTAAAGTCAAGTGACAGCTGCAAACAATACTAGAAAGGGGCAAGTGCTAACTACATGTTTTATGCCCAAACTTATTGTAAGGTGTCAGATAAAAATATGGCATAAAAATACAGGATCTAATTAAGATGACATTCACTCTCTGGAAAGAAAGCAGAGGTGCAGAGGTTTTATCAAGATAACAAAGAAAACATTTATTACAAACATTTGTAATTTATATAAACATATTTAATACCTTTGGTCTCTCATTCAAGTTGTCCCCTTCGTCATGTGTTGCTTCAGCATGGTCCACCAGTGTATCCGACAGCTCATTCAGTTGGACCAAGGCCTCAGCAGCTTGAATTTTATCCTGAATATTAATAAATAAAACCATGAATTGTTAATATTTTCATGCAGAATATTTTCCACATGACATTGTGATAAAATGTACATACATGTTTTATCTTGAACAGAACCTACCAAATAACACCTATCTTTAACATGTATTTATAAGCTGATTGATTTTTTAATGGATTTTCTATACCTTTATGTCATTCTTAATGTTTCCCTATGCATTGTCCATCTAATTTTGAAAGCAGTTTGACACCTATACAAATCATAAGATTGTAGGCTAGCATAACTGCTCAT
This sequence comes from Lingula anatina, assembly GCF_001039355.2. The sequence continues at coordinate 87,579 of NW_019775733.1, read as the reverse complement.
CCCACACTTTCAACAGCCTTATTGACACCTATCCTAAAAGATTGTCATCTACCACACCTACAATTAAGGTGATCACACCTGTACTGCAATGAAGCCTGTCATGGTGGGGTTCTTACTATCATTTAATCTGATTTTTTCACTATTATGTAACCTATTCAATGCCTAGTTGACTTTTTCCAATGATGGCAGTAATTAGCTTGTTTTATCACAAGCCCTGAAATCTGACATGTGAACAGTTAATCTTATCTTCAAAAGCTATGTCCTTTCCCTCCTCTCACTTTAAATGGATCTAGCCACTTTCAAATTAAGTTGTCCTTATACATAAAAAGTAATATATTTAACCCTACACAGACATGTAAACATTTTGTATGACATTTTCACATATATAACTTTTACAATAGATGAAAACATGTGCTAGATTACCTGGTCTGCATAGCTGCTATCCTCTCTTTCATGTGTTCCAACACCCTCTTCTGTGCACGACGAGAATTCCCCGAGCTGGAGCAAGGCCTCTGCAGCTTGTAGTCTGTTTTGACGTGCCACTGGAGGCTTTCTCCTAGGGCGACTTATCTTCCTCACCTACATCAGAAAATAATATAAAACGGCTCATTTCTACATTGTTTAGAGAAGAATCTTTAACAATAACCCATTTACTAGTAAACCTCTTTTACTGACCGATGGCATGACTATGCAATAGATTCTTTATTGATACACCTTCACAAATAACGTACAATCAAAGACAATACATCTAACTATAACAGTACAAACAAGTAATGAAAAATATACATGATTTCAATGTTTACTTGTAGAATAATACCAATAAGTAAGTTTATAAAAAGATGAAATGTATAATGATAAATGCATGTTAAAGCAACCCAGTTGAAAAAAAAAAAAAAAAAACGAAACCACTATACAGTACTTACTCTTTCTGCACTGGCAGTAGCAGGTATCGGGTCTGGGTAATCTTCTGTTGGTCCACGACCGCCGACAAAATGTTTACTGCAAATGTACGTGGACTTTGTTATTTTCTCAACATTGAATTGATCTTTGGGTCGCCCGCATGCATAGATCCACTTTTCGCACTTCTCCCGTTGAGTTTTAGGCTTTGGAAAGTTGATGAAAAACACCCCTTCCATCTCCGGTCTGTTAGGGTAACGCGAGTCATTTCTGCAGGTACCATAACAACAATGTTTTGTGCAAACCATACTCAGAGTGTAAAGCACTGAAACGTTTGTTTCTCTTCGATGAAAGTCACGTCACTGTCCCTGTATACACACTGTCACACTGTCTGACTTCGTTTGTTTGTACGACCATGATAACTAGGTCAAATGTGACGGACGATCTGCGCGCGCATAGATTCTAAAAATAATCGACTTGCTTCTTGCTATTCTCTCTCACTGCACTACATTCGGGCATGTAGTGTTGATCTGTGTTGATCAGTATTATCCATTCAAATAGATACAATAGAACTTACAAAAGAAATAATTTTTCGCAGTGTGGCGCATGCGCAGTCGTTAGACTACTACACTGGCTAGGGAAGCAAGCGTGGATCCAGGCGAGATTCAATTCCAGGTCACAGAAAAAAAATTTATGCTGGTCAAATTTTTGTCAGATTCTCTCAAATTTCAAGCATCTGAGGCAGCAGACCCGATTGAACATTTGGAAGATTCCGTGAAAGGTTGGACTTCCTGGGCAGAGTCTTTACCTAACAATTTCTCCAAAGAAACTTTACGATGTCAAAAAGCAACAGATTCTGGGTTGTGGGTGTTCTTTGCATTTTATGATCCACGAGTAAGAGGCAGAGAAGTAAAAGTAGTATCAGCGGCATGTGAACCTGTAGAAAAAAATGCCTATATATATATATATATATATATATATATATATATATATATATATATATATATATATGGCTATATTTGGGATGTGATTTATGTAGCTGTCACCTGGATTTGAATCTCGCCTGGATTTCAATCTTGCCTGTGACACACACACATATATATATATATATATATATTTTCAGCTGACTCACATTTGGATTTCCCTGTTCAACACATTGCAGAAGATCGTGCACCCCATTTACTGACTTTAGGTATGTGCTTCTTCGTTTCATCATACTTTTTTTAATTTAATTTAATTTGATTCGACATAAATATCATGTATAATGAAGCGATGGATCTCATTTCAAAAAATATTTCATTTTCTCGCGTTATTACAGCTGAATGCTTGCTGCTTGTCGAGCCGGATAACTCCCCTTCAAAACTGTCGAATGTCGGGTTTTCTCCCAACCAAAGTCGGGACACAGTAATTGAAATGCTCAGATTGCTAACTCCAAAAATAAGATCTCAGTCTCTTAATCAAGTCCAGCCATTCTAGCCTCAGGTTATACAAGTTGATATATATATTTTCGTGAGGTTTTCGAATATTTGTTTCTTTAATCATTATCTCGTTAGTGTTAATGATAGACTAGGAACATAGTATCGTACATGTAAGTACTGATGGTATATAATGTTTCCCGTGGTGCACTTTAAAAGCCAGCTATAAAAACGCTACATTAAAGATGCATACAAAGTCAATTTTTAGTCACAAAAACCAACCAAATTCCAGCATATAGTTTCAAGTAGTATAACTAAGAGAATTACCAAAAGGCATCGTTTAATTTTACCCGAAAATGATGTTTGAACAGATTTTTCTGCTGGCATTCTAAGCTGTATGTCAATGGGCCAGGAAAGTAGGTCACGGAAGTAGGTTAATTTATTCCTTGGCATGTCAAATGAGTTAATTAAGAATATAGTAGAAGTGGTTTACATGTGTTACTGGGAATCCACGCTCCACCGATGCTCGGTTCGTATGTACCTTTAAAGTACAAGATAAATATCACACTAAGATGTCAATTAATGTATGCTTAAGTTTGTGAAGTGATGAGGGGGAGGGGGGACTCGATCGGGGATCGAACCTGCGACGCTCGCTCACGGTGGGAGTGCTGTATCCCACAGTTATCGAGTCTGGGTCTACTCCGCCTTAATTATCACTTTATTATACATTTTAGTGAAGGTGATTACAGTGGCATACACAAATCCCAAATCGCAACAGTAAATAAAACTTTATTCATATCTCACCGAAAAAGCGAGGCTGGCGTATAGGCAATCATGCATGACTCTTTCACAAAGGAATAAAAACTTGCATTCACGAGTCATGTTTATAAATTTTATTCCAAGGAAGCTCGCAAATTTAAGTGACAGGCAATTAAACATGATGTAAAAATTATTTTATTATTATTTTATTATTATTATTATTATTATTATTATTATTTTGAAGTAAATATCCGATCACAGTATATCCATCCATATGCTGAGAATGGCTACACCAGTGGAAGTGAACACCAACTCCCTAGCACGATGGTGGATTCTTCTCATGTTCTTTACTCTGACAACCAGTCTCAATGACTTAAACAAGATCCAGACATTTGCCAATCTGCTTTGTGACTATTATATCTTGACGGAAGAACAGCGTTATAACGTTATCTTCATCACCAATCCTAAGCTAAAAATGGCTGTTATACTGTCGTGCGTCTTGTCCTACTTGGATACTCAGCCAGAGGGACTGTGTCGCGTCGCGTTGGAAGATTTTCTGCAAGCCCTTCGCCAAGTATCACCGTACCTAGCTGTGGTGACAGAGTTTGGAATCACCAGTACTGGACTGTCTGTGGAGTGTACGGAGATGTGAGGGGACGACGGTTACTTGGTGTGCGGCTGTCAAAATAACACATGGTGTTGAATATGCAATAAGCAAATCGAAAGTTAATATTTTTGTCAGGTTAAAACCATGTATGTCAGCTTCGCAGGGCATACAGCTTAGTCGTATGGGAGTCAAATGATTCAAAAAGATTCCTCAACACCAAATGCCACCAATTACTAGAGAGTTAGCATCCTTTACAGTGTGATCGACTGAACAGTAAACCGTGACGACGGTTGAAAAATTAGACGAGTCAAATTGTTACCTTCTCTTTGATCCATCGAAAGTTCTAACCTGTTTAAAAACAACGTTTTGGCAGTTTTAGATGTTCATATATCATACACGAAAAGTCAAATAGCTCAAGTATAAAAAACTTACAGCTTATAATAGCGATTATGATTTCATGGCTTAGTAGCGATTATGATTTTATACCATTCCATTCCTTGTGAAGTAATTTCCAGGTTTTCATTTTCTCAAGGATTAAGGAGTCGGCTGGAAGGGTGAGGGATGAGCAGATGCAAGTCATCTCCCACCCATAACCAGAAATTTACAGGTACATTTTTATACATTTGAAAACTATGCACATGGTTATGTTGTAATCAGCGTTTTAAGGCGCTGCTGCTGAAATTGTATAGGTCTAATTTGCTTCTAACTAACATTCCTGACATACTTTTACTATTTATTCTAGTTTGTATTGTTGCTGCAATTTTAAATACAACACTGTATTTATCTGTGATAAGAATAAGGAACACTTTTGACCGAAAACATTCCATTATAGCTTGTACGGAAAGTAATTTTTTATCATGAATAGGGGATCATGTTTGTTTTACGTCTTTCCATAAAAAAAACTATTCTGATTTAATCTAAATTTATGGTGTGAATGTAAAATGTATTGCTGTGTAAAATGGTTACGTCTTCATCAATTTGAACCACAAAGGCATGTTAGAATTTTTTAAAACAATTTACACAGAGCCACTGTGGAAAAGAGCTGCATGACAAATGTTATGGAGAAAGAGTTTTAATTATTCATGTCCCACTATTGTGGAATGAATGTCTTTTTATATAAGATCTGAAAGTCAATTTGTCAGTGTTAAAGTTTCTCTTAAAACTCATCTTCTTAAAATTTTCATGATTAATGTGTTTTTTTTTTAATTTTTCAATTTTAAAGCGTCTGCCTTTTAGTGTTTCAATTCTTAAGATTTTCATATTATAATTACTAAGTGCAATGAAATGTTAGATAATGCCAAATAAATGTTTATTACGATGTTAATTTTTTCATATGTTTAATTATGAAAAGAAAAATATTTTATCAGCTTTTACAATAAACAATCCATTATATAAGAATGAACTGCTCACTTCAAAAGGCGGTAACTTACAAATAAAACATTTCGCCAAGGTCGCTAAGATTAACTCTCCCCTGACGACCGTATCACTGATTGCTTTCCACCCTGTTTATGATTTATAATTCATAATCAGATGCTTCTAAGTATTTTCCAACCAGATAATAATAAATAAATGTGACTGTTGACTGTTTTTCGGGAGATTAATAATCATAGCGCCGGCGGAAATATCGCATACCGCTTGAAAAACTTTAAAAATAACAATAATGATAATCGCTGTGAAGGAATAAAGGATAGTTTCTTAGCTAAGTACTCCGCATGAAAATGATTAATTGGTGTCTAGATATCTGTATGCTGAGATAATGAGGCCGAGGGGTCTCGTCTCGTGGACTCAAGAAAGAAAACTGTGGGGTGGACTGTGTGTAATATCCTTACTTTCTTGATGAAATGTATTTTTGATAAAAGTTTTCATCAGCCCCATGTCGCCACACCTTTACTGCCTAGACTTGCCTGGTAAGGCACATATAATGGGCAGTTAACTAATTAACATTGGCAAAAACCCTTGACAACAGACGCGTGGCTTAGTAGTCACTCTGCCTTTGCACTAGCAGGTTAAAAAATTCACTAAAAGAGACGGTTTTGGTCTTGACTATGCTGTTATTTCAGGCATGGGAACCCAGTCTACTAGTCTGGATTTGGGATTATTTAGTGTGTGGTAAGGTACACTACATAGGCCTATTTGAAGTAAGATTTGAGTATTTCCATTTAACTCAGTCAGGTTACTTGCCTTTGAGGTCAATGCATCCCTTAGCTCTCCAGTATCAGGTTTCACTCCTAGCTTAATGTAATGAATGTCCCCATCTTTGTTGAGACTCTGTCTTGTTGCCCACTGCAAATCTTTTACAGGTTTTCAAATCTTTTCACATAAGCTTTTCCTTATATCCAGTGGTATGCCTTTGACTTTAAAAACAAATTTCACATTGATTCAGTTGCATATTTGTAGCTGGTATAGATATTTTGGTATAACTTTTTGAGAGCTCTATGTCCTCCCAGCCGGCCATCTTGTTTATTGACAATCGCCCTACATCCGGGCATGATCAAATACAAATACAAGAAGTAATCCGCAGAGTGATAAGGAATTACCATAAACAGTTAGATATACATTATCATGTCTAAACTAATGCAGGGAAAGGAAAGAGAGGTGAAAAAAAAAGCAAGTACTGCACATTATAGATCAATACAGGGATCACCCCTCCCCCCCCCAAAAAAAAAAAAAACAAACTAATTCAACTAGAATAGGCTACACTAAACCTTATATTAAACTTACTGTTGATTAGGGGGATATGAGAACTGCATCGTCAGTTTATCTAGGTTTTATTAAGCATGGGTTCAATTTTCATATCCCTAGCTTTAAAACAACACCCATGTGACGTCATTCCCACTGGGAGAATGTTCGGTTATTTCAATTACGTTGGGATTCGAAGTAAATTGGCCAGGTGAGTGATATAGTTGAAAACGTTTCACATACAAACATTAATAATTATGCGAATTCCCGAAAAAAAAAAAACAGCAACAAATACTGTAGTTACTTTTCATATAGAAAATATTTATATATAATGTGTTTGAGAAATTTTCAGTACATTTATTACGACCGGCTTTAAAATAATTATTTTTCTCACTGACATTCCGCAATGTTTACGTATTGCCAACTGGGGCTGAAATATAGGTCAAGGGGATTTCCCTTTTTTAATACAACCAATTATAAGGGCACATTAGAGGCACATATAGCACCTAAACCCAATATTCATTGTGGAGGTGCATTTCACAAGCTGAAAAGCCACAAGTCTCAAAATATAACATTTAATGAATTTGAAGTTGTATTCAACTTTTTTAAAAGTGTACCGATATATGGAACGAAAACCCACGACTGTCTCGATATTACATGCTTAACACCAAAACCCAATATAGAGGTGCAATTGATGTCACTGGCATGCTCTTAAAAATATTTAGTGCTCAGATTGCAAACTATGTTTGATTATTTTACGCCCACATGAAGAAGTTTGTATCAAAGATTCACTCTCCTGGAACCAAAAATTAATTCATCGTCTAACCCCAGAAAGGAATTAACATACGTTACTGTCACACATACAAAACGTCTAGCAGTGAAACGTTTTACTCACTTTGAAAATTCAGTCATCACTGGTTTTGGTCTTTGATTTATCTCCTACTAGTATAACGTTGTAAAAAAAATTATAACTATCTTCTGTATAGAGCAATTTTTTGTCTTCTGGCAGCTTTAGTTTGCTTGTCGCTGAATATTAAAAACGGGGAAAATGCACCCTACTGAAAGTAAAATAAGCATTAAATAAATTATTTTTTCCCTCGTACTCCAAATATTAGAAATGTCAAACTATCATGGAATCAAAATATATTGTTCGATCAGCAAAAGAAAACATTGTATCTCTTGCCCACAAGTACTTGAACAAAATAAAACATTTTGACATTTTTTCTAGGGAACATATGCTACTGTAACCCAGGTTGGTTACTTATTTCTGAGCAAGTAAAAACTTTGCAAACACCGAAGACATCAATGGTACCTCATGAAGATCTTTATTAGCTGACGGGCTACAATCTGGCACACAGGCAGGGACAGTCACGACGATCTCCCGGGGTCTCTCTCTCACTAACTAAGAAGTCCTCATTTTATAGGGAATCGTTCTAAGTCCTGCGTGCCCAACAACTATTACTAAATGTGTGTAATTTATAGGAATAATAAAGGAACTAAAGGTAACATACGTGATTAATAGGATATATGATAAAACTAAATGCAGGGACTATATTACATTTCATAGTAGCCCTGAACACGGATATGTTCTCCGGGTCGGAAGGTTACCTAACGCTCGGACCTGGGATTGGCCTCAACTAAAACTTTCCCAGGTGTAGTGACTGTTTTGGGTGGAAGAGATCAAAGAAGCGAAATGACTTAAATGAGGCCCAAGGAATTTCTGCGATTTAGAGTCGGCACCGAGTTTCCATTTTCTGTCAACCAAAAGGGGTGTATCTTCAATTACTTAAATAAATTACTCTACCGAGATTTTTGTTTCTAATTTTGGTGTCTCTTCCGTGATTGAAAATGTAATTTAAAGACAGAGACAAATTGTATAACACTACCGTGTTATATGACCTAGTATAAGCCATGATGCGAAGCCCCTAGAGTTACAGTTTAAATATTTATAAAACGTCCTAACGTCATGTATAATTGACCTTGACCGAATAACTACAAAATATATCGGAACACGTTATAAAAATTAAAATTAAATGACCCGGAACATACGTTACCGTACGCTTTTGGAACATACTTTACTGTTAAGGGCTCTTTGCGTAAGGTAAAAGACATGGTAAAAATTAAAAATTGAAATGAAATTGTGACAGTCGTGGATTTTTGTTCTATACACATATTTGATTTAAAGAATTGAAGTCACAAGTCTCAAAAAATAACATTTAACATTTGAAGTTGTATTTGGCTTTATTTTTACAACTAAATGCAATATTTATCATGGCTACCATGTTATTTAATGGGGAACTTACCATCCAATTTACGATACCAAATGGTAACGTACGTGTGTTCCGTTAATGTAAGTTCTGGGAGATACTTTTTGTTTATTTTTTTATTTTTTATCGTGCTCCAATACAGGCGTATAGGGATTCAGCCATGTGGATAGTTGGTGAAAGGAGGTCTTTTTTATATTTAAACTGTAACTCAGGGGGCTTTGCTTCATGGCTTAAACGAACGTAGCGTATCTTCCCCGGGAAAATGTTAAAAAAAGGTTTTTCGTGTCCAAGTCCAAGCAATTACCTGTAGTGCTATAAGTACATTTAACAGGGTTTTCTATTTTCGACTGAAACATGGAATTTTTTAATTTTAAGTCACCACATGAGTACAGTGTTTAAACATAATTTTTATGCCGTATTTTAGAAAAGTAATTTAATCAGTTACATAAAAGAAGTTTTTTGCTTTGTGAATTGCCATTCAAGCAGTAGTGAAAAATATGAATTTTGCACAGTTCGTATATATTTTTGTATTGAGGCGGGACCTGATTTTTCAATCAACCCGGAAAGGAGTCCCGAAAAATTTGAATGCAATCAGGGGTGTTACCAATTCTATCATTTTTTGTTTTTGTGTGTGTGTGTGTGTGTGGAGGGGGTGATGATCAGACGCATTTTCTCTCCCCCCCCCCCCCCTGCAAAATTCTGTAACTTAAATAATGACCGGACCTTAGACATTCCTGCGAAAGTTTAAATTAGGTTTGATGCCCTGTACACATCCTTTATACTTCCTTCCTCTAGTTGTAATTTATGTTTTTGTGTATTTTTTGGGCAGCCATTTTTTTTTGACATGGAAAAACGGAACTGATTGGAAAATATGATGCATACATCTATCGATTTTTACATCATGGTTCTAGTATCTTACGTAAACCCCAGAAACAATTGGTCAAATCTAAAATTATACAAAATACTTTTTCTGCTATAGTTAAATTAAGGTCCCCTAGTTTAAGGGACAGGTAATTAAACCTGATGTAACGAATCAATCTCTATAACGTGTCTTTACATTTTTATAAATACTTTTCATTTATTCATTAAATAAATTAATTAATTTATTTAATGTTATTATTATTATTATTATTTTATTGGCCAGTGTTTAAATGAATAAAATATTTAAAGGTCAGTTAGGTAACCGGCTGTTTAAACACTGTTTATTAAACCCAGGGTTTTAGACAGATTATAAACTGTTCATATATTATTTACGAAAGGACTGATCATACGAGTATATTGCATAAAAACTTACACCAAGAAAATTAGGATCTTATACAATTTTTATATTATAATTGAAAAAAAATGTTCATTAGCCTGAATGGCTTGGTAATAAGATCATTATTATATTAGCACAAGCATGAAATATATTAGTCTTCCCACCGTCAGCTTGCGGCCAACGTGAAGATAGGCCTTCTTCAGACTGATGCTAGTAGATGTTATTGCTCACTGACCGCTAGGTGGTATAGCAGCACCCTGAGCTTCAGAGATAACTTGACATAGCAGGCACTATAAATGCCAAGTAGATAGATCCCCGTCACTATTAATATTAGCCATTTAAAGTATGTTCGAGGTTTGTCATAATGTGTGTTTGTGGGGGGGGGGGGATGCCTTTTTCTACCTTAACCACATATTGACAGATGGTGAAGTGCTATTGTTTTTAAGGCTTTGCCACCGAATCTGATGTTTTGTTATGTCCTTCCCTCTTGTATAATTGGCCACTAAGTTATATATTTTATTTTGTTGTTGCAGTTGTAAATCTGCGCCATTGTCACTGTGATATTTTTCTGTGATGAGAATTGAAAAGATTGTTGCAGGCAGCATATTTGACAATTTACTGTTTTTATCATAAGTAGGGTACCACGAAATAATTTATTTTATATTAATTTTAATCTATAATGTGAATGAAGAAGTGATTATTATATTGTGCGGTTTAACCGCGTTTTGACTTTGTTATAAATTCTTCATCACGTTTTAATTTTCAAATATCTGCTTTATTACGATGTGAATTCACATGTAAAGAGTAGTACATACTTTATAAAAATATAAAATGTAATTTGAAATTACAATCAATGACATAAAATTAAATAATTAATAAAAAGTGTCAATAAGTGGGTGGGGTATACCAGGGGGTGTGCCGGGGTAGGGGTGTACCAGGGGGTGGGTGTATACCAGGGGGTGGGGAGTTACCAAGGGAGTGGGGTATACCAGGGGGTGGAGGTATACCAGGGGAGTGGGGTATACAAAGGGGTGGGGTGTGCCGGGGTGGGGGGGGTGTCGGGTGCCTAGAGAACTGTATATAAAGGCTCATATAAGAAAAAAAATAACAGTATTTTATGTCAAACTTTATTGCATCTATCTCGCTTACACTTACAATATCACTCTATATGTTTAAGATATCACTAGAGACGTAAGGTGCTTTCTAATACAAATTTGATGCCAGCTTTAACACTGACTGAAATATTTAATCTTGAAGATCTGCAGAAAATAATACTGGTAGAACTTGCATTTTGCTGGAGTAGGAGAACGACTTAAGTATGTCATCAGATCTCAGCATCACATTTGTTATGAATTTTGTAAGGAATGAACAAGTGAACTTTACATTTCTCATTATGGAGCATCTAGCAAATATAATCTCTGCTTATATACCAGTAAACAGTTTGTCTTTCACATTAAAATCCAATGACGAACATGACACAGTGTTGAATAATACTAGTTATGTGGTAGGGCCTATTTCATTTTTTCCTTATTGTGTAAAATGCCTCTTTTTAAGACCTGGTTTTAGATTAATTTACTACTACAAAGACAAAATCTCACAGCTCAGTGAATGATGAGGTACATCACAAAGTCTGTCATAGTGAACAGAAGAAACGGTAAGCAGATAAAACAAATAATCATATTTATCATATAGGAAAAAAATGAACTATTTAATAAAAAATTCAAGATATAAATAATATACGCTCAAAATATCAAGCTGTCCGGAGTCCATGTCTTCTGTTCTCTGGTGAGAATTAACTCATTGTGTTAGGTGAGAAATAGGTCTCAATGCAATGGGAAATAAGACTTGCTTTCCGCATGCTGTGACAACACAGTTCTTTTTCTCCTGGTGATGATAACTGGATCAACTAGCTAGGACATAACGACTGCCTGAAATATATGAAAATACAGTGCATAAGCATGAAAAGCCCATTTTTCTGAATTCAAACACTTCACTCGGTTGAACTTCCTGAGACTGGAAATGTTCTGACTATCTCTGAATTTTCAAGTGGACAGAGGACAATTCACTTTTCTTGGTGTCCTGAACTATTCGCCGACTCTTCACTACATTACATAATGTGTGACCTGTCATCTGTGGATAATGGATATAATGGATCTAATGGATCTAATGTTCAGATTATGGATCAAGAACTNATTATTATATTGTGCGGTTTAACCGCGTTTTGACTTTGTTATAAATTCTTCATCACGTTTTAATTTTCAAATATCTGCTTTATTACGATGTGAATTCACATGTAAAGAGTAGTACATACTTTATAAAAATATAAAATGTAATTTGAAATTACAATCAATGACATAAAATTAAATAATTAATAAAAAGTGTCAATAAGTGGGTGGGGTATACCAGGGGGTGTGCCGGGGTAGGGGTGTACCAGGGGGTGGGTGTATACCAGGGGGTGGGGAGTTACCAAGGGAGTGGGGTATACCAGGGGGTGGAGGTATACCAGGGGAGTGGGGTATACAAAGGGGTGGGGTGTGCCGGGGTGGGGGGGGTGTCGGGTGCCTAGAGAACTGTATATAAAGGCTCATATAAGAAAAAAAATAACAGTATTTTATGTCAAACTTTATTGCATCTATCTCGCTTACACTTACAATATCACTCTATATGTTTAAGATATCACTAGAGACGTAAGGTGCTTTCTAATACAAATTTGATGCCAGCTTTAACACTGACTGAAATATTTAATCTTGAAGATCTGCAGAAAATAATACTGGTAGAACTTGCATTTTGCTGGAGTAGGAGAACGACTTAAGTATGTCATCAGATCTCAGCATCACATTTGTTATGAATTTTGTAAGGAATGAACAAGTGAACTTTACATTTCTCATTATGGAGCATCTAGCAAATATAATCTCTGCTTATATACCAGTAAACAGTTTGTCTTTCACATTAAAATCCAATGACGAACATGACACAGTGTTGAATAATACTAGTTATGTGGTAGGGCCTATTTCATTTTTTCCTTATTGTGTAAAATGCCTCTTTTTAAGACCTGGTTTTAGATTAATTTACTACTACAAAGACAAAATCTCACAGCTCAGTGAATGATGAGGTACATCACAAAGTCTGTCATAGTGAGCAGAAGAAACGGTAAGCAGATAAAACAAATAATCATATTTATCATATAGGAAAAAAATGAACTATTTAATAAAAAATTCAATATATAAATAATATACGCTCAAAATATCAAGCTGTCCGGAGTCCATGTCTTCTGTTCTCTGGTGAGAATTAACTCATTGTGTTAGGTGAGAAATAGGTCTCAATGCAATGGGAAATAAGACTTGCTTTCCGCATGCTGTGACGACACAGTTCTTTTTCTCCTGGTGATGATAACTGGATCAACTAGCTAGGACATAACGTCTGCCTGAAATATATGAAAATACAGTGCATAAGCATGAAAAGCCCATTTTTTCTGTATTTCAAACATTTCACTCGGTTCAACTTCCTGAGACTGCAAATGTTCTGACTATCTCTGAATTTTCAAGTGGACAGAGGACAATTCACTTTTCTTGGTGTCCTGAACTATTCGCCGACTCTTCACTACATTACAAAATGTGCGACCTGTCATCTGTGGATAATGGATATAATGGATATAATGGATCTAATGTTCAGATTATGGATCAAGAACTACAGGGTATAACCCCCCTTCATCTAATGTTTATATTCTAAATATCTAATCTAACTGACCAGATAAAACATGTCACAATGACAAAATAAAATGAATGTACAAGTAAATATCGCTAGACAGTTAAAAGTACACATAGTTAACATTCCTTTTCTGAAATTCAGAGTTACAAAATTAGGCAAAATTTGAACATAAGCAAATATATATATATATATATATATATATATATATATATATATATATATATATATATATATATATATATATATATGCAAATATTTATATATATACTTATCTATATGATATAATGTTTCTTGATCTCAACCTTTACATACAAGGTACAATCACAGTGGTTGAATATACAACTCAAGCTATAGACACGTAAATCTACAGGACATGGACACACACTTAGGTCTAATTAAATAAATAAAAATACCATTTATAAGTTAGCTTAAAAAAATAAATAAAATGTATAGTGGTAAGCTATAGGTGATGAACTTAAATACATACACTGAAAAGAGTAGAATGTATTAAGAGAGGGCCTGTTCCCTTTGTTGGAAGTATCTACATGTATTTATGAAATATTCTAAGAATATCTAAGTCTTGAGCACCCATAAGGACATTAAACAGTTTATTATTGCTGAGTTCAGCTAAGGGTAGGAACTCCGACAGCTGCCCCCTTCTGAATGTGTTCTAATTTACAACACTCGGTGTGTAATAACGTTGAGTGTAGGTATTGACCCTCATGATTTCACGTTGTTCCTGCATCGTTTGACCTAGCTACTAACCCAGGAGCCGATCCAGGATTATTTGAGGGGGGTGAAAGTTTTTGGTATTTAAAAGGGTGAATACGGTGCTATTTGGAAAGGTTTAGAACTAGGATCCAGCTAGTCAAAATTCTAATTTCCAGGGGGGCACCATAAATGGAAGGGGGGGGGGGGTCAGGATCCCTCTAACCCCCACCCCCCTTCTAAATCCGCCACTGAAGGAAGCACGTACGTATTGTTGTGAACCGTCTAAAATGACTTTAACTGTACTGAATTCCAGTGTATTGATTTCCATTAACGAATTAACTAATCTATGGGCTCCGATATGACTCCAGATTCGACTCAGTCTTTCACTTTACGTACACAGAGAAGCATAACAGAACAACCTCACATCTTCAGTCTCAGATCAAAAGTGTCTTTATTCTGGACAAGCTTCAAGTTATATACAGATTATCTACAGGGAATCTATGTGTACATGTGGCTGCTACTTATTTACATACACGTACATGTGGCTGCTACTTATTTACATGCTTATTGTTGTGCAATATTAACAGGTGATATGCATCTGTCTCAAGCATAGGCCTACCTATGGGCCTTTACAGAAAATAATATTTAAATGTATACAGGACAGACGCAAATTAGATAATAACATGTTGATTAACTATGACTACACAATGTGGAATTTATGCAGGATTCCACAGTATGGAATATCGTATTTGTTGCACTCTAGAAGGAGGTGGGATTCATCTTTCACTTTATTTAAGTGGCAGTTAACAAAATCTAAAAAATCTGCCACCCTGGTAGAGGTTAGAGAGAAAGTACAAGTCTACTCACAACTCCCACATTCCAGCACACTGTTTACAATGGTCGTATTGAATGAATCACTGGAAGCTAGAAGGTCAAACCAATTGTTCTTTCCGTAGGTCCGCAAGACAAACCGTTGCACCGCTCACAGTAAGCAGTCCCCTCCGCCAGAGATCTCACACTGCACGCCGTGCCTGGTACTCAAAATAGAAATAGGCAGTAGTTTACACCCTTGCCTGCTAGCTGACACCAAAATTAACCTAAGCTACATACAAGAAATGCCAGGAAAAAAAATTTAAAAGGGACTAATTCTCTCTCACTGCCTTACATTCGCGCATGTAGTGTTGACAGGTAAATCAACGTAGGTAACTTTTGCCAATGTAGGTAACTTTTGGAAATCAATAAAACAAGTAGAAAAAGATAAGTGTGGCGCATGCGCAGTCGTTAGACTACTGCACTGGCTAGGGAAATAGAGGAGGAATTGAAATTGTAAAATCACAAATTATTTAAAAAATAAACTGATACCGTATTATTTAAATAAAACGGATAACTGAAACTGCACATCAAGTTGGCATGAACCTGTACATTCAAGTTAAACTATAGATTTAAAGAATATATCGTTTTTAGAATGAACCCAGTTTCTCTATTAGTGGAAGAGTCCATTTCATTATATGTATATATACGTGCACGACCACGACAACAGCAGCGGTTGATCATCTTTGAACGCTTGTCGAAATATTTTTATGCATTCCTATGCATATATATATGTTGTTTTTTTTTCAGCTGACTCACATTTGGATTTCCCTGTTCAACACATTGCAGAAGATCGTGCACCCCATTCACTGACTTTAGGTATGTGCTTCTTCGTTTCATCATAATTTTTTTTTAATTTGATTCGACACAAATATCATGTATAATGAAGCGATGGATCTCATTTCAAAAATATTTTATTTTCTCAGGTTATTACAGCTGAACGCTTGCTGCTTGTCGAGGCGGCAAGCTCCCCTCCAAAACTGTCGATTTTCTTCCAACCAAAGTCGGGACACAGTAATTGAAATGCTCAGATTGCTAACTCCAAAAATAAGATCTCAGTCTCTTAACCAAGTCCAGACATTCTAGCCTCAGGTAATACAAGTTGATATATATTTTCGTGAGGTTTTCGAATATTTGTTTCTTTAATCATTATCTTGTTAGTGTTAACGATAGACTAGGAACATTGTATCATACATGTAAGAACTGATGGTATATAAGCCTAATGTTTCCCGTGGTGCACTTTAAAAGCCAGCTATAAAAACGCTATATTAAAGTACAAGATAAATATCACAGTAAGATGTCAATTAATGTATGCTTAAGTTTGTGAAGTGATGAGGGGGAGGGGGAGGGGGTCCTGACTCGATAGGGTAACACAGTGGGAGTGCTGTATCTCAGAATTATCGAGTCTGGGTCTACTCCGCCCAATCACTTTATTATACATGTAGAAGGGTGTATTTTAGTGAAGGTGATCACAGTGGCATACAAATGTCACCAAATCCCAAATCGCAACAGTAAATAAAACTTTATTCATATCTCACCGAAAATGTTGGAAATCATGAATAGCTGGGTATGACTTTCTTTCACAAAGGAATAAAAAACCGCATTGACGTGTCATGTTTATTACACCTTTTTTCAAGGAAGCTCGCAAATTTGCGTGACAGGCAATTAAACATGATGTAAAAATACGAGATAGTCTCTTTTTTTTTAGTTTCCTTAAGATCTGTTATTCTATTCCCTTTTTTTCCAATTCTTTTATTATTATTATTATTATTATTATTATTATTATTATTATTATTTTGCAGTAAATATCCAATCACAGTATATCCATCCGTACGTTGAGAATGGCTATACCATGGGTAGAAGACATCAACTCCCAACAGTTGATCCTTTCTATGTTCTTCACTCTGATATTTCTGCCAGCCCTTCGCCAAGTATCACCGTTCCTGGCTGTGGTGATAGAGTTTGGAATCACCAGTTTTCGACTGTCTGTGGAGTGTACGGAGAAGTGAGAGAGACGGCGCTTACTTGCCCTACGACTGTCAACATCGATCCATGGTATTTAATATACAATAAGCGAATCGAAAGTTAATATTTTTATGAAATATGCCAGATGAAAACCATATATATCAGGTTTGCAGGGCATACAGCTTAGCTGTGTAGGAGTTACATGGGACAAAAAAATTCTGGACTTGGACGTTGCCTCTAGGAACTACTCTACAGTGCCTGTTCTGCCCAGAGAGTCGCAACGACGGATGAAAAATTAATGAAACAAAGACTGGGTTTCCACAGATTTAGATCGATCCATCAGGATCGACCAAATTCCCTGGGGTTCACGCTAACATGGCCAGAAATGTGCAGCATTCACGCGATACGCGAGGGCGCAACAGTAGGGCTTCACGTGACTCAACTAACCAATCACAGCACAAGAATGGCATCGCACACAGACTCTGTGATAAGTGCTCAGCCCATTGTCAAGTAGTGTTAGTTCATGGTAACAAGCGTCTGATATGTGCAGAGAAGTTTATTATTATAATATATATTGTTCTTATTATTACATTATTAAATCTAACTCTGTATCCAAGTAGTAACTATACTGTACCAAATCAGGTACTGATGATGTGCAGAGGTCATATATTCCAGAATAAGCCATTACCACTGATTTATAACTTTTATTTTTGTTTAATATGTTATTCATGGAAGAGTTCATGAAAGATTATTTTACTTTGTTAAATCGTGATCTTATTCTTTTCATATTCAAATAATTGAATACTGTGGGTAAAATTGGTCTTCCACTTCTTATTTGCATTTTTCCTTTACTACAAGATGATTTTGGAACAGTTGCGGCATTAAAATTTTAAATAAATAGCAATCTGAAAGAAGAATTTTGCATAATTATTAAACGATGATAGGAACTTTGGATTAAGAGATTAGTTAAATACTGAGTAGTGATATGGTCAGTCAATTTATGTAGAATCTGATAATATGATTGAAAATACTGATTGAATTCTTGGCCTTGCACTGGGCAGTTTTACATTTGTGCCAAGTGCTCTTTTTGGACTCCATTGTACAGTGGTAAAAAATCTTCAATTGTCATGAAAGTTTTTAATCAGACTGTATGGTGCTGCTATCTGCTGGTGCTATCGGCAACGAATTAATTTGCCTTTGTTTCTGATTGAATCTACCGTCTAAAATCACTATTACTGAAAATATTTGCGTTTTGCTGAGGGTAGGCTAGGCAATACACGGCAAACTTCTTAGTACATGTGTACAACAGAATTTTTTTAAAAAACCCTAGCGATATTTGGTCAGGAGTTGCTTGAAGCATAGCACAGCGTTGCTGTCTATCGGCATCAGGCCGTTAGTTTGTCAATTCTCACGAATTACCCACGAATCGCGAACCCATTCATTTTCCTATGGCAATATAGCAACTCATTAAAAATGCACGCATGCTCAGTGGGCTAGGCGTGACGTCATGCAGTGCATTTCTGGGGATGTGAAGCTCGCAAATTTAAGTGACAGGCAATTAAACATGATGTAAAAATACGAGATAGTCTCTTTTTTAAAGTTTCATTAAGATCTGTTATTCTATTTCCTTTTTTCAATTCTTTTATTATTATTAGTAGTAGTAAATATCCGATCACAGTATATCCATCCGTACGGTGATAATGGCTATACCAGTGGTAGTAGACATCAACTCCACAGAACGACGGCGGATCCTTCTCATGTTCATCACTCTGATAACCAGTATCACTGACTTGAACAAGATCCAGACATTTGCTAATCTGCTTCGTGACTATTATATCTTGACGGAAGAACAGCGTTATAACATTATCTTCATCACTAATCCTAAATATAAAATGGCTGTTATACTGTTGTCCGTCTTGTCCTACTTGGACACTCAACCAGAGGGACTGCGCCACGTCGCGTTTGAAGATTTTCTGCGAGTCCTTCACCAAGTATCACCGTACCTAGCTGTGGTGACAGAGTTTGGAATCGCCAGTCCTGGACTGTCTGTGGAGTGTACGGAGATGTGAGGGAGACGGCAGTTACTTGTTATGCGGCTGTCAACATTATCTATGGTTTTTAATATGCAATACGCAAATCGAAAGTTAACACTTTTATAAAAATGTGCCTCACAGGGCATACAGCTTAAGCCCCCTTTACACTGGACGACGTCCTTTCTGCGTCCAGCAGTACGGCCCCATTTGAGAGTTTACAAAGGACGCCGACCGGTGTAAAGGGGGTATTAGCTGTAAAGGAGCTACATCAGGCATACCCAACTACATGACTCGGCACCGAATGATCCTGAATTCACCGAAAAATCGGACCACACTACCCGTTTTCAAGGTGTGTGCCATTACACAACAAAAGAAATGCGGTCTTCATTGTTGGGATATTCTATTGTTAGTTGCAGTTGCACTATAAAACAAAAAATGGGGTCTCCATTGTTGACTCACTATGGTATTCAATTCCAATTTATTTCTGTACTGGTACATAAATAGTCATGACCTTGTACAATGTAATATAATAAAAACAATACAATTAGTGCATTACCATTCTCTAATTGGTAATTGGATTGCCAGTTTGCGAGTGGACAAGCATATATATATACATACATATATATATATATATATATATATATATATATATATAATGAACAGATGTGCAACTTTAGTTACTAATTAAGTAAAATATTCAAGCTAGGCAGTGATATTTAACTTAGTGTAAATATAGATTTACCATAGACATAAACTGTGAAGCATATGGCTACAATCATAAGTTACACAATATGAATTTTCGAGGAAGGGAGAACTACACATAATTAAATAACATAGTTGAACTGATATAAGTATTGTGACCCTTGACCATGCGCCATGTTCAGCCCCTCTGCCGAGTCACTTTCCACAACTGTGGGACCATATACTGACATTTTCAAGGAATATGCTAGGAGTTACCAAGGAGAGCAATCATTTCTTTTCTTGAATGATTTTGTTATAAAATTGGAGAGGTAGACTAAATTCTCTTTGTTAACACTGTTAAATACTTTGCATAATTGACTCTAAGATACTCCGAAATCCGAAAATCGAGTAAGCCAAAGTTGCCCACTTCTACTATGGGGGGGGGTATACCAGGGGTTGGGGGTATACCAGGGGCGTGGGTGTAGCAGGGGGGTGGGTGGGTGTACTAGGGGTTGGAGGTATACCAGGGGGTGTATACAAAGGGGTGGGGTGTGCCGGGGGGGGGGGGGGTTACCGGGTCGGGTGCCAAGAGAACTGTATATAAAGGCTCATGTAGGAAAAAAATTACAGTATTTTATGTCAAACTTTATTGCATCTATCTCGCTTACACTTACACTATCACTCTATGTTTACGATATCACTAGAGACGTAAGGTGCTTTCTAATACAAATTTGATGCCAGCTTTAACACTGACTGAAATATTTAATCTTGAAAACTTGCAGAAAATAATACTGGTAGAACTTGAATTTTGCTGGAGTAGGAGAACGACTTAAGTGTATCATCAGACCTCAACATCACATTTGTTATGAATTTTGTAAGGAATGAACAAGTGAACTTTACATTTCAAATTATGGAGCATCTAGCAAATATAATTATAATCTCTGCATATATAGGCCTACCAGTAAGCAGTTTGTCTTTCACCTTAAAATCCAATGACGAACATGACATAGTGTTGAATAATACTACTTATAGAAACAAATGGTATTTCATTTTTTCCTTATTGTGTAAAATGCCTCTTTTTAAGACCTGGTTTTAGATTAATTTACTATTACAAAGACAAAATCTCACAGCTCAGTGAATGATGAGGTACATCACAAAGTCTGTCATAGTGAGCAGAAGAAACAGTAAGCAGATAAATCAAATAATCATATTTATCATATAGGAAAAAAATTAACTATTTAATAAAAAATTCAATATATAAAATATCAAGCTGTTTGTAGTTCCCGTCTTCTGTTGATTGGTGAGAATTAACCCATTGTGCGGCCTGCGAGATTCCATTTTCTCTACTTCTATGGATGACGCTTCCGACCAGAAAATTCCCAGCTAAGTGCGCATGCGCATCTCAAAATAAAAATAGTTGGAATTTCCAAAGGGGATTCCCCTTTTCCGACCGTTTGCATGTAATGAAATGGACTCTTCCACGTTTGCATGACTCCTCCGACGCACCACTCAAGAAAGAGATACATTGTGAGGATATACTGGCTGCAATATTCTTACTTTTTTTAGAAAATGTATGTGATACCTATGCCACGGTGACATTTTACAACTCTACTCGTCTGTTTGTTGATGATAAGTTGCACATTTTTTCATGTGTTTTATTATTAGTTTGTAACATCCATATTTATATGTATATACATTATTTTATACAAATTCATTGAAACAAAGTCGGCGTTACGTTACGCAAATGCCCCAATAAACAATGCATCGCACACAGTTGTGCAAACGTTACTGGACGAAGACGCAGGAAGACGTCGCCGGGAGCTCACTTTCGATGTTCACTCGACGGCAAAACGTCAAATGACCGATGCGCGTGCGCATCTTTTGACGTATCACGTTGTACTGAACGTAAAGTGAACTTTACATTTCAAATTATGGAGCATCTAGCAAATATAATTATAATCTCTGCATATATACCAGTAAGCAGTTTGTCTTTCACCTTAAAATCCAATGACGAACATGACACAGTGTTGAATAATACTACTTATAGAAACAAATGGTATTTCATTTTTTCCTTATTGTGTAAAATGCCTGCATCGTCAGTTTATCTAGGTTTTATTAAGCATGGATTCAATTTTCATATCCCTAGCTTTAAAACAACACCCATGTGACGTCATTCCCACTGGGAGAATGTTCGGTTATTTCAATTACGTTGGGATTCGAAGTAAATTGGCCAGGTGAGTGGTATATTTGGAAATGTTTCACATACAAACATTAAAAATTATGCGAATTCCCGAAAAAAAAACAGCAACATATACTGTAGTTAAATATATAATAATACATTACGCCGGCCTCTGCTACTCAATCACATGCGGCATACTAGGCATAGGCTACTATTAGTTGGGAAAGCTCCTCAAATCCGCTTGCATTGCTTGGTTTTGCTGTGACATTTGGTATATGTGTACTTTTCATATAGAAAATATTTATATATAATGTGTTTGAGAAATTTTCAGTACATTTATTACGACCGGCTTTAAAATAATTATTTTTCTCACTGACATTCCGCAATGTTTACGTATTGCCAACTGGGGCTGAAATATAGGTCAAGGGGATTCCCCTTTTTTAATACAACCAATTATAAGGGCACATTAGAGGCACATATAGCACCTAAACCCAATATTCATTGTGGAGGTGCATTTCACAAGCTGAAAAGCCACAAGTCTCAAAATATAACATTTAATGAATTTGAAGTTGTATTCAACTTTTTTAAAAGTGTACCGATATATGGAACGAAAACCCACGACTGTCTCGATATTACATGCTTAACACCAAAACCCAATATAGAGGTGCAATTGATGTCACTGGCATGCTCTTAAAAATATTTAGTGCTCAGATTGCAAATTATGTTTGATTATTTTACGCCCACATGAAGAAGTTTGTATCAAAGATTCACTCTCCTGGAACCAAAAATTAATTCATCGTCTAACCCCAAAAAGGAATTAACATACGTTACTGTCACATATACAAAACGTCTAGCAGTGAAACGTTTTACTCACTTTGAAAATTCAGTCATCACTGGTTTTGGTCTTTGATTTATCTCCTACTAGTATAACGTTGTAAAAAAAAATATAACTATCTTCTGTACAGAGCAATTTTTTGTCTTCTGGCAGCTTTAGTTTGANGTTTCTGACATCAAACAAAACGCATGCGGTGTTCTCCTCAGCTTAATTCGCACGTCTACGTTATTAAGCAGCAACTTGTCCTGGTTTGCCAAATCTATTTTTAACCCTCCATACATCTCCACATTTCTGCTTCGTTGAAACCAAGCGTAGCATGCTGTCAACCCATCATTTCCCGGATCACCATCAACATCTGTATCATTCATTTGACCTGCTGTGTCTTGGTACCACATCTCACTCGTCATCCACGTGTTTTTAGCATTACTCCCATGATACAATAGGTTTTCTAAATACGCTCGATAAGGGTAGGTGTTTTGACTCGGGGTTATCAAATAATCGTTCAGCTCCACGTCCACCGATGAAAATAACGAGTGAAGCGTGTTGTTCACGACGCATGTGTTTTGACCAGGATCAAGATCACTTCCATCTGCCTTGACGACTTTGCCTTCTACGAACAGGTTAATATGAGTGGGGTCTATGTATTCGTCAGGTGTGCCTTTTATGATGAATTCGACAACGTTGCTTGCGTCTGAAACAGCAGACGTCGGGCGGACCTCTTCATCGGCGGTAGATATAATATCCGTTTGATAAGTTTCTCTTATATTAGAAAATAGATCAAGTTCTGTTTTAACGATTGGGTTGTTCATGACTAAAAATTTGTATCTCGCGTCTTGGCTGGATGTGACCGTTTAGTCTTCGTTACTTTAGTTCTTCTGACTTTTTTAGGTGCACTGTTCTTATTTATAGTCATGGAGTTTAAAGTTTTTCTTACGACGTCACCTTTCACATATAAATCGGGTTTTGGTGCACGCCTTTTTGTTGTGGTATGACTGGTTGGTCTTTTTAAATCCAGAATTTCAGCACGTCGAGGTTGAAGTAGTCTCCCATAACCGCGTTGTGTCCTTGCACCGTGAAACTTGTGTATAGACCCCCCGCCTGCTTGTGCATCGTATCTTCTCACTAATGCTTGATAAACAGGATCCATTATAACAATAAGCTTTTTCGTCGAAAATGTAATGTTGCGATCGTCTTCCCACTATCGAAATGCACAAGTTCACCCGTGTCGCGACTTATATCTATTCGAATGGTATCAATGTGATGTTGACTCAAAGGAATGTAAATAGGTGAATCAAATGTTTTTGTAACAACTTCTTCATGTTTACTGTCGACGCCGACGATCCTCAGTAAATTTGCAGACGCATCCCCCACCAGCTGGTTTTGTATGATATCTGCATATACATAGAGCGAATTAAAACCCAGCGTCATGTTGGGAGGGTGAGGAGCTATCGCGTCCGAAGTTATCTGAGTGTCCGTTGCCCAACCTAACATTTTTCCTACATCGCCAGTAAAATCAAAACTTGCACCGGAACGTAAATGAACTGTGACCCGTCTCGATATAATATTATACCCTAATGTGATGTTTGTTTTTCCAATAGTTGATAGTTCATCATGGATTGTGGTTATGAGGTCATTGACCGTTCGATAATATCCACCAGGGATAGTTAATGTGTTTGTCTTCAAGCCATCGTAATACGTCACGGCACTGTCTTTTACATTTTTCCACGTTTTCGGGTATTGTAGTTCCACTAATGCAACTTCGTAGTCGCCGTCTAAATGCAAGGTTGATGACAATTTTGTCTGGAATGACTCGGCTCTGTTGTTCGGAAAATATTTAAAACTGCTGTTGGATGGTAGGATAACGTGAAAGGATGAGGCCATCGCTCCAACTGAAGTTGCGGACAAAACGAAATATCGTTTATACCGTTTTAACGTCTGATGCTTTGATCCAACTATTAAATTTTTTCGGGTAACCCTGCCATTGAACGAAATGTTCCCTCGATTTACCCTTGCCCCTGGATTTTATAATTTTTTCTACTCTATACACATCGTCTTTCTTCACGACGCGAATCATTTCAGGCTCGTACAAGACACCCTCTATCTCTTCTCCTTCTTAATCTTCCACCTTGTACACCGGCGGTGACCTGTTTAAACGTTGCTTTATCGTAAACAACTCCTGCGTCCAACCCTGCTCGTAGCCTTTTGCAAAGGGAGACCTATGTTTGCTCAACCTTACTGTGTCTCCCACCTTGAATTTAAACTTTGCTTTTTCAAAATTCATATCCCCGTAAAGTTTATTCCATACCGCGTCCGAATTTTTTTCTTTCGAGGCCTCTGCCGGCGACATGCCTATACTCCGGTGTTTAGCCGCGTTGTACCCCGTCAGCAGTTGATCGAATGCGTATATGTACGTCAGCGTACTGTTGGCGGTGAAATACTTTAAAAAATTAGATTTCAAAGTTCTGTTCAGCCGTTCCACGACAGAGCTTTTTCGTTCCGACTTTGTTGTGAAAAAGGTTATTCCTTGTTCTTTCAGGTATGCCTGGAATTTTCTATTTGTAAATTCTGTTCCGGCATCTGTTTGTAGGATCGCTGGTTTTCGACCTCCGGCTAAAATATCGCTAAAAGCTTGTAGCACGCTATCAGCAGTTTTTGATTTGATGGGTACGACCCACGCGTACTTTGAAAATACATCAATCACAGTTAACAAAAATTTCATTCCTTTATTGTACTTTGATAGTTTGCTGAGGTCAGCTAAATCGGCTTGCCATTGCTGATCCGTACGACCAACAACAACGCGATTGGTGCGAAATCGTTTTCTGACGTTAGCGTGTAGCGTATACGTATCTTGCTTGGTCAAAAACTCTTCGATTTGCTTAAGTCCGATTTTCTTTTTTATCTTTTCGTGCCGCTTTATATAATTTCAACGCGCTTCCAAAACTAGCTGGATTGGAAGGATCGTAATATATTTTTTTTTAAGTAACCATCTATCCTACTGTTTGGTGGTTCACTTTTTCGCATGATGACCTTCTTAGTTGTCTGCGTTTTGTTTCACACTACAAAGTAAGGTTTTGATGTAATGCCGTATTCTTGTACATGTGCAAGGTCGTTGCTCGGTTTCTTTGTCGCATTCCGTTTCATCTCTTTGGTCGTTGACTACATCTGTCTGTCCCTGACAACACGCAACTACACACTTAATATCGTCGCACTGGATTTTAACGGATGGACTTGCCATAACAGTTCTCTAAGAATGTAAGATGTTAAATAGACACTCTTATTAAATAACGGCTTTTTTTTAAATCCAGAGTAACTTATTTAACCAATCAGAAAAGAGTATAAGGCTTAGGCCATGGAGCCTGGTCCACCTCATCAAAACCTATGTTCAACAGTGTTTTCACTGTACTGGGTGTGTAGTTTTTTTCAAATGGGACAAACAGCTGCACTAATTCGTGTCGCTTTTCAGGTGTCAGTGGTACATTTAGCGGGTTCTTGAGTCTCTTTGCAACGCTATTCATGGTACATTGCGGACTGTGGCGCTCGTGTTCCACATCCGCCGCATCTCTCAACGGGTCCCAGTTTCTAAGACTGACCCGACAGTTAAAGCAAAGGACCGCGTCGTCTGTATTTGACGCCTCTTGGTCCCTGTAAAACCCGCTGATAGCTAGAGGTATGGGATTGATAAGAAGTTTGCCTGGCCAGTTTAGAAGACTGAGAATCCTATCTTCTTCTTTACAATAGGGTATTCGAAAATGCAAGGGCTGGTCTTCGGGAGCGCAATCGGTGAATACCTCGTTGTCATCCATTGCTTCGAATGCCTAATAAACTTGTAACGTTTGTTTTTATACTCTTTTCGTTAGCCAATCAAAAACGGTGGTAATATCTGTTCCAGAAAACAACCAGTCAAACTTGAAGTGTCGTCTTATGTCAACCAATCATATGCAAAACACCACTGTGTCGTTTTTCTGTCCTCATAACGGTCTACGTTTAATTTTCGTTTCAGATCATCGGCGACCATGGTTCGCTACAAATGTGAAATTTGTGGCGCATCTTTCAATTGGGCTAGTCACCTGAAATGACACCGGCTCACGCACAGTAAGGAAAAAGAGGTAGCATGCCCCGAATGCGGAAAGACCTTTGCTCGTCGAGACAATATGATTAGGCATCTACGCATCCACACAGGATCCTCGGCGAGTTCGAACAAAGACGTGGAAGCAGAGTCTTCTAATCAACCACCTGTCAAAGTCCCGAGGGTCCAAAGGGGTTCGGGATCGACCTTTTCTTCCGACCACCTCACCATGCCCGACGATCTTCTGCCCCCGGACATCGACCCGTCAGTCGCCGAGGCGTACGACAGTCACTGGAACAGCATACGGACCAGATCCTCAAGGGGTAACAAACTCCAAGACTGGTACAATATTAGATTGACCGCCCTTCAACCCGACGCCCTTCGAGACGACCTGGAGCGGATCTTTGAAGATCAACGCACGGCGTTCAAGATCAACGTGTCGTACGGTTTTTTCTTAAGAAATAACGAGACCGGGCATTTGAGTTACTACCACCCCAGCAGCAACAACCATTGCTTCTTAGAAGCGCCCGCTGTGATCCGCCACCGCCAGGATCTCGACGATTTTTTCCACAACATTTCCGCCAGAGATATCTTAGAATGTGCTCAACAGGAGCGTCCTAATTCGAAATGGGTGGTAGACACGGTCACCAATGCCACTTTTTACGTGACGAAGCTGAAGGGCCACCCCATCGGTTGCGGAGTCGACCTGCCTTCCTTCGTAATAAACAACAAAGGTCTCGTCGCTCTGCAAAAAAACAAGCATACAGGAAAAAGGTACCGCGACAATCTATGCCTCTTTCGGTGCCTCGCCTTGCACAGAAAAAGCGACCAAAAAGCTGTTCGAAGAGTACATCGCTAGCGGACGAAAACCCAAAAATTTCAAAGGCGTGGCGCTCCATCGACTGCACAAGGTGGAAGCCGTCTTTGAGGTTAACATCGTCGTGTACGAACTGCAGCAAAACGAAGATGGGGACGTGTTTGCGGAACTCGTCCGTCGCTCGACGGACAAGTACAGCAACACCATGTCGCTCAACGTGTACGAAAATCATTTTTCGTACATCGGTGATGTGGACAAATACTGCCATTCGTTTTGTTGTTCGAGGTGCAGCAAAATGTTCAAAACCAAATGGTCTCTTCAGCGCCACGAACGGACCTGCGACGTCCTTGTCGAGCACCGATTTCCCGGCAAGGCGTACGCTCCCCAGCCTACCGTGTTCAACCTCCTCGAAGACGAGGGCATTTACGTCCCTGAGGAGGACAGGTACTATCGATACCGGGCGACGTTCGATATCGAGTGTCTGCTACCTCGTACGGAGGAGCCGCAGCCGGAATGCATCGTATCCAACGACGATCCAGCGCTAGCCGTGCAGCAGTTCCTAGAAATATTGCAGAATATAAGCTGTGCGGCTGAAAAACTTCTAACCAACAAGTTTGCCTGGATTTTTGAAAAACTGAACGAAAAAATTGAACAAAACATTCAAAAAATGATACAGGAAGGTGAAGTCGTGGAAGAAGATGAAGAAACCTTAACAAAAAAACATTACTTATCAGAACTTAGCAGTAGATTTAGTCAATATTTAATGGAATTGCCTGTGTTAGGTTTCAATAGTGGGCATTACGATCTTAATGCCATGAAAAAGCTGCTTTTTCCGTTGTTGGTGGGCACATTGAAATTTGTTGTAAAACGCAACAACAATTTCATGGTGTTAAAATCGGAACGCCTAAAAATTTTAGACATTTGTAATTATTTGGCTCCTGGATGCAGTTATAGTCAGTTCCTGAAGGCGTTCGAGTGTACCGAGTCCAAGGGGTTCTTCCCGTACGAGTGGATGGACTCTTTGGACAAACTCGAATGCTCTAATCTCCCTCCCCACGAAGCATTTTACTCGAAGTTAAAGCAAAGTAATATAAGCGAGGAAGATTACGCGCGGTGCCAACTCGCGTGGGTTGAAAACGGTATGCAGACGATGCGCGATTTCCTCATCTGGTACAACAACAAAGACGTTGAACCGATGTTGGAGGTGGTGGCAAAGATGTTCGCCTTCTACGAAGTAAGGGGTATCGACATGTTTAAGGACGGCATCAGCGTGCCGGGTTTAACGTTGAAATACCTCTTTCGAAACGTAGGGGATGCATTTTTTACCCTTTTTGACGACAAAAACAGCGATCTGTATTACCTTTTGAAAAATGCAATCGTGGGCGGGCCCAGCATCATCTTTCATCGGTACCACGAGAGGAATAAGACCTTTCTTCGAGAGGCTACTTCCAAAGACCCCAAGCCGTGCAAAAAGATCGTCGGGTATGATGCTAATGCCCTGTATCTGTGGTGCTTGATGCAGCCCATGCCCACGGGTACATTTATCCGCAGACGCGAAGTGTCCGAGTATACGCGCGAATATTCTCACCCGCGAGGTCGCGTGGCCACGATGTGGTTGGACTGGGTCGCTCATTCGAACAATATACACATTCGGCATCAGTTCAACGGTACGGAAAAGCGCGTCGGGTGCCGTCGGCTGCCGGTGGATGGGTTTTGTCAAGATACGCAGACAGTGTTTCAGTACCACGGGTGTTATTTTCACGGTCATCGGTGTCATTTAAACCGAAACAAAGATGGCACCTACAAAGAAATAAACGACACGAAAAAGGTCACTATGGAATCTTTACGCATCGAAACAGAAATTAATAGCGAGTACATACGGGAATGGGGCTACGACCTCGTCGAAATGTGGGAGTGCGAGTGGAAAAAACTTCAACGCGAAAGCGATGAAGTAAAGCATTTCGTGAAGCAGTACACGCTCCCCACCGAGCACAAGTATCGGCTCACGTTCGGCGAGATCCTAGACGCAATTCGCAATGATAAGCTGTTTGGGTTCGTTGAGTGCGACGTAGAAGTCCCGCCCGATCTTAGACCAAAATTCTCCGAAATGCCACCCATTTTCAAAAACACAACCATTTCCCGCGGCGACATCGGACCTTACATGAAAAAGTTTGCCGAGGAAAATAACATCATGAGTGTCCCAAGGCGTTCGCTGATTGGTAGTTTTTTCGGTGAAAAAGTCGTTTTGGCGATCCCTCTTTTAAAATGGTACCTAAGTCACGGTCTCCGGGTAACGCGCATCCACCAGGTAGTCGAGTACACCCCAAAAGCCTGTTTCGAGCATTTCGGAAACGCCGTGAGTGACGCTCGCAGGGAGGGAGACAGGGACAAGACCAAGGCCATCGTTGCCGACACCATGAAGCTGATCGGTAACTCGGGCTACGGTAAAATGGTGACCAACAAAGAAAGGCATCGCGACACCGAGTATTGCGGCGAGACAAAAGCCTCCCAAAAAGTTAACAGTCACCGTTTTCGGCGTTTAGATAAAATTTGCGAAAACACGTACGAGGTCGAGCTAAACAAAAAAATCATCAAATTGGACCTTCCTCTACACATAGGTGTGATGGTGTATCAGTACGCCAAGCTGCGCATGCTGGAGTTTTATTACGACTTCATGCTAAAATTCGTGGATCCGTCCGATTTCCAGTATTGTGAAATGGACACGGATTCAGCGTACATCGCCTTCTCGGCAGAAAGCTTAGAAGACGTAATAAAACCTCACATGAGAGCACAATACGAAGCCGAGAAACATATGTGGTTTCCACGAACTGATACACCTGAACACGAGGCATTTGACAAACGCACGCCCGGGTTGTTCAAAGCGGAGTGGGTCGGTGACGGTGTCGTCGGTCTCTGCAGTAAGACCTATTACTGTTTCGGAGAAAATACCGGCCCGAAATTTAGCTGCAAAGGGGTCAATAGGAATTGCAATAGCATAGATAAAAATAAGTATTTAGATGTACTTTTAAATAGACGAAGCGGTAGTGGTGTCAATAGAGGGATACGTTTATTTAACAATACTATGTATTCGTACCTTCAACACAGAGACGCCTTTAGTTATTTCTATTGCAAAAGAAAGGTGTTAGAGGACGGTGTGTCCACTGCACCTTTAGATATTTAGTGTCTGTAAATAAGATATACAAGGTGCTGAGGTGTTTATTTTTCCTTTTGAAGTAAATAAAATATCGTAAATAGGGGCTGCGGTGTTTATTGTTCCTTTTCAAATAACTATTATTAGACTCAGTCGGTGGCTTAAAATAGCAGCTTACTAAGATTGCAAAAAAAAAAAAAAACATTTACTTTTACCTCATTTCACACTTCTTTGAGCACTATACATTTACTTTTACCTCATTTCACACTTCTTTGAGCACTATACATTTACTTTTACCTCATTTCACACTTCTTTGAGCACTATACATTTACTTTTACCTCTAAGGAAGGGGCCTATAAAACTCCTCTTATACTACTCACGTGGCTATGCCACTAAGTACTAATTTTGGACTTGAAACTGCATATTTTGGTAGACTGTATATTTTGTTCTTATTTTGTGATTTTTTGTGAAATTTGATGTTAATAAAATGATACCAGGAGCATATCATTCCACAGTCATTTATCTCCCCCATACAGGTAGTATTGGCTCATTAGGGGTGACACTTCTTTTGTCCAGTGTGTGTATGTCATGGTTAATATGTAAATGTGATTGCATTCTGCAAGAGTCACCGCATATTCGGGGGGATCTATGTGGAACGGCAGTTTCATTTGAAATGGAGACTTCACTAAAACTGAATGAATCACACCGCTTATTCCACCAGTAAAATTCCTCCTCAAAAGCCCTTTAAACCACCTAACTCAATTAATTTAATTGAAATACAGCAGTGTGTGTTAAAAATGAGCAAATTTAGACAAAAACGGTACACAACACTGGAAGTAAAACTCACAGACATTGAGGAAAGAAACATCATTCCATTGGCAATGTCTAAGGCGAACTTCATCAAATCACGTGACGTTAAGGAAGAGCTGACACCATGCAAATTCCCATATACCATTTTTTGCTTTGATCGATCATTTCTCAAAAGATCTTGTAGATTGCCGTTTGGAAGATATTCCATGATAATAATAGGTACACCTATAATGTAAAAATACTGCAATATAAATAACCTGTGTTAATGCCATAGCAAGTGTGCGTATTATTAAAGAATTCACACTCATGCTGAGTGATTCATGTACAGACTCGAAAAACTCGCCTAATACAGCAACAAAACAACTAGATTATGCAAATAATTCGTTTAAAGTGAGAACTTAAGTTTTGTAGTATTTCATGCATGCAAATTACATGCTAGTTGAATTCTTTACATGTTTCATTACATTTTCGGTGGTATACTGTTATTGGGTGATGGGATCACGGACGCTGAAAGGCCATGAAACAGCACGGCGGGACAGCTGTGGAACACAGAAAGCCTATGCTGGGTGCATGTCTCTCATCGGTTTATTAAAGATAATAGAAATTATTATTGACCTGACATTAATTTTTTCTGTGTTTTTAGAAAAAGAGAATCTGAGACATTTAAAGGAAACACAAAACTCAGCTGAATATTACCATTATCACCCGTGCAGGACCCTAGTAGACTAACCACATTTGGGTGAGGGCTGAGCTCTACCATAACGTTTAACTCGTCCAGTAAGTCCTTGGCCGCAGCTGCATTTTCTACATCTGGAAGCAAAGAGTCAAAATAGTTCATAGAGTACACATATATAAGGATGTTATACTAATATGAATAAACATATTACTAAAGCCGTGTCATAATTAACAAAACTGTGTTTATTAATTGAGGTAACCAAAATTCATTTTTGTTATTTTCCAAGGCCATGCCGTATTTTTACCTTTTATAGTTTTAATAGCCACTGTTGTCCATCCTTGGTTTCTATTGAGCTGCAATACACTTCCTTTGTAAACTTGCCCGTATGCCCCACTCCCTATCTTCTCTAGAATCTTGATGTTTTGTCTCAGAACTTCCACATTTCTTTCCTTAACTATAGCATACACTGGTGCATCCTTTGTGTAAAAATAAAACATCACATCATTAATATTATTTTTATGTTTTGAAATTCATCAATGTAATTGATTTATTTTTCTTTACAAAGCCATTGCATTACTGATGATACTTTTCTGCAATCGCCATGTTTGGCCTTTAAAATGTTACCCCGTTGTAATCCCGTTGTCATTCATAACCAAGCATAATTCTTGTATATCATGGATGTACTATTCAAGAGTAACTTACTCTACAAAGCATTTTAAGTCAGAGACTAAATATGGTAACAAATATCCTAAACAATCTGAAATTGATTGGAATTAAAGAAAAATGTGGAAAGTGAGAATTCTATTGGATTTTTTGGCAGATGCATTGAATGAAAGCATGAACTAAAAGAATTGCACTAAATATAATAAGTAATTTAAAAAAACGTATCCCCGTGTCATAGGGTTAAGGCATTCATTTGGCCTGTGCTATGTAAAATAGAAAATTGTAACCCACTGTGGTGGCAGAAGCATTTAATTCGGTGTACACCGAGGATTCCTTTTCACTTCGTATTGGACTTTCATATACCCTCTGGCTTGCTTGTTCTACCTAAGTAAACCAAACAAAGATTGAAACAATATATATAACATAAGATATGGTTATATAATAAAAGATAAGTTAAGGCTTATTAAGCCAATATGTATATAAAATATCCAATATTTGGAACAAATTACTTACCTCATTGACAGTCATGATTGTCTTTCACGTCTAAATGCAAATATTTACGTAACAAATGTAAGGAAAATGTCCAGCAGCAGTTAAATAAGATGAAACTAATAACACTAATGTAACATACAAAACTCACTTAAACACAAGCACAGGCAAGCACATTTACAAGCACAGTTATAACCTGATTCATGTTGATGACATCCCTTGCACCGCTCCCCATCTCTGCCTTAGTTCCTGACCAATCTGAAAAGCGAGTCATTCAATGTTTTCAATTTTTTACATGATCTTTATTATTTGAAGGTATACTAATAGCTGATATAACGGGACACGTTTAGCCATGTATCAGAGCACTCTTTGGCTAATTATTTGATATTCACATGCACCCGTGATAACTTACCCGTGCATGTAAACAGTTTTCTTCGAACGATGAATGAAATCCCCATTCCGACAAGGAGCAAAATTCCACCACCAAGACCCCCAACAATGGCTGCTACGTTTACTTCATAAGCGTGGCTTCCATCGTGCCTGGTTTCTTAAATGATTGGTGACAAAGGTTAATTGAAGATATTTATATATGAAAACAATATGCACTGAAAGACGCTACCGACGCCACTTTCTTAACATGCGTAATATGTTAACGGACAATCATAAATATTAGGTGTTTAAATAAGCTGTTTTTCACTTATTACCTTAGAACCATGGTAACCATTTATCTCAACAGATTTTATGAAACGCGTTATTTCCCTTTATTACTTATTGATGAATCAATAAGAAGGTAACAGATTAGAATCATTTGCCTAATTAGAATTATTTGACAGACCCCAAAGAATGTGAGTTATACTGTATATTTTCTCCTACTGTAGAATATGTTACCAACCTTGAGCAAAGGGTTCAGATTCATACACAACATCATCTCCTTGGTAGACAATCAGTGTAAATATATATTCTTTCCCTTCTGTAATACGCACTGCTGCAAATGTAGTGCTGCTGTTATTTACACGATGTTCCACACATATCAGGGTATCCTTAATACAGTACTTGATACCATATGATGTTACTTCACCTTGCTTTGGGGCTGTCCAAGATACAAGAGCGATGTCCTTTGAGATTGTCAAAGATGGTTTCTCACTGCTATTGGTTTCAGGAATAATTGGACGGACTAAAATGACAATGTTTGTCTACAGGTAAGAAATGTTTAACATTTATTGACAATTTTTCAAAAATACCCAGAACGACTTTACACATTAGGTATAACTGAACTGTACATGAAAAGCTCGCTATCAATAATGATCATGTAAATGCATAGACGACGGATATGGTATAGGCTTGGTCATATAGTACACCCCATCCACACATATACTTCTTTAAGCCGAATGTATTTTTCAATCCGCTTTTCAAATATTATGTCGCAGGTTCCTATCCAGTTAACCAATATCAACCTTCAAGTGCACATATTTTATTGATAACCAAAATATGTAACTTCTGAATTTTTAGAACTCAACTTGAAATTTGTCTCCTAAATGGAATTCTTCCGGCATTTTTTCGACTCCATATTGTGGAATTGCATGTGTTATATTTACATCAATGTCAAAACAAGTATCCAGCGGCTGAGCTCTGACTTGACCCACTTTGAGTGTCAGTGTTCTTTAAAGAATGATTATTCAATTGACAAGATTACACATTTAAGAGCGATCCAAACCATAAAGAACTATTTCGTCAATTTTAGATGTCAAAAATGATCATCTAAGCTAGTTTACCTCCATAAAAATTGGATAGGCAACAATACCAAGGTAAGAATATAATAAAATATATTTTAATGCAATTTTTAAATGGGTATTTTTAATGATAGGTATATTTTGGTAAAATAAAAAAGGCTGTAACTTTATCAGCTCTTTGTACAGCATGGTTCGAACTGAACATGGTACTATATATGTTCTGGCGAATGTTCTCTACATGATTTTTTTCTCGTAAATTGTATATGGTTATAACAAACATTATATAATTTTTAATTGACACAACCTTGTTGAAAAGTTACTAGAAAATGGTTAAGTTTAACAGGTTAATATCATTTCCTGCTTATTCTTTTTAGATTAAAAGACATTTTACTAATATTACATTTTTATTTTCTATAGTTTATATCCATTCTATAGGGTAGTTCTTAAGATTAGGTGCATGAAAGCAGAAGGGGCCAAATTGCGAGTCTTTAACTGTATAAACCGATGGACTTAGAATAGAGACATTATTCTAATTATAAGAATCGGTTTTCTTTATTTTACAAATAGTATATTAGAATATCATCTTTTCGTTTCTGATATATTTCTGTGTCTCTACATTAATAGAATGGCAAACGATTCAGTTAAAGTGATCAAGCAATGTCATGTTACAAGTTCATTCAGTATAATTGTTTAATTTAATAAAGCCACTAGTAATTGTAAAATTTAATGTACTGGTATATGCACTCTGTGTACAAATTGTCGTATGATATTCGTCAGTCAGAGTAAAGTGAAGACACACAANATGCTGGCCCAAGCATGAAACACTGAATATAACAGAGTTTCTCTGCTGGTTAGACGGGCATTTGTCAAAAGTTTTGACATGTCATTCCACACATTTTCTATTATGTTTGCATCCGGACTCTGGGCAGGCCACATCACCCTGCGAATGTCCTGTTGGTCAAACCAATCATCAACTGCTCTGGGCCTGTGACAAGGAGCATTGTCATCCTGGTGAACAAATGGATAATTCCTGTCACCAAACATATTAGTAATAGATGGTAGCAAGCCTGACTCCAAAACATCGATATATTTCTAGTGATTCATGTTTCCATTAACCATTATCAATTCGCCCAAGCCATGGATGCTGATGCAGCCCCACACCATGACGAATATGCTGCTCCGGGTTCGAAAATTAAGTGCATGTGGTTCAAATGCTTTACCAGCAGTTTGCCAGCATAGTACCCGTCTGTCATCAGAGATCAGACCAAAGCGAAACTCATCAGAAAAAAAATATAGGACCAATTGTCATGAACTGTCCAGTTCCAGATCCTGTTGACCCTAGTTTACTCTACGTTGCCTGTTTTGTAACGATATAAGAGGTTTCAGTCTTGCTGCCCTGCTGTACACTCTCTGAGCATGTAACCGACGCCTAGCAAATTTTCACAGACACATTCTTATGTGTGAAATTGTTCCACTGTGTTGTCAACTGACAACCAGTGTCGAACTTTGACAACCTGGACATCAAAATCAGTCGTCGGTCTTCACGGCCAGTAGTTTTTCTTGG
Source organism: Lingula anatina (assembly GCF_001039355.2). The sequence goes on along the minus strand of NW_019775733.1, from coordinate 50,749 downwards.
ACGACCCATCAGAGGCAATTTGTCTCTTGATCCAGTGTTTCTATACCGAGATCAGACCCTCTGCACGGTTCTGACTGAACAATTCAATTGTATCGATATTCTGACATTGCTTATATTCCGCCTCTTCAGGTTAATAACTTGCACCTATAACCGTTAGATAATTGCCTGTATCTTGCCATATTGGAGGAAGACAGGAATAACATTTGCTGTACATGTACAAGACCAACAATACAATCCCATGGTATAGCGGTTTTATACTCATTAGTCACATTATAAGTAGACCAGGCATTATAAGTACCCAAGATCTGCCTACTTTTATTACTCTGAGTTAGGGGGTGACACTTCTTTTGTCCAGTGTGTGTAGAACACTTTCAGCTACGGTAATGTTTTACTCACTTTGAAAATTCGAACAGCACTGGTTTTGTTTTTTTAAATCTATGTCCTACATTCATAACGTTTAAAAAAATGATAATCTTCTGTATAGAGCGATGAATTTTTATGTGCGCTTTTAGTATGTCGGTCACTGAATATCATATAAAGAAAATTGCGGTATACCGACAGACAAAGAAGCATTAAATGAACTTTGTTTATGCGCGGTGCAAAGAATTATGTCATAAATGTCAAGCTTCACACTACAGATGATTCAGCTGACAACATAACTTATTGCAGTAAGTGCTTGGACAAGTATAACCTTGTCTGACATATTTTTCATGGGAACACACGTTACCTTAGCCATGATGCAAAGCCACCTGAGTTAAAATTAAAATATTCATTAAGACGTCCTTAGTCAATTATAATTTACAACCGCTGAATCACTACAGCAGTATTTGGAATCCAATACAAAAAAAAAAATAAATAAATAAAATCTATGTGTTCCGGAACATACGATTATTTTTCTTACCAGTACATTATAATAGACCATGATAGAAATTACACGTGGATTTGTTCTGGACTTTCGCATGTATGTTTTCAAATATTGAATACAACTTCAAATTTTTTCATTTTTATTTTTCTTATTCATTTATTTATTTATTTATTTATTTTTAGACTTGTGACATTTCGGCTCGTGAAATGCACCTCTATATTGAGTTTGGGTTTTATGTCCTTTGTTAAAAATATTAACAAATCCCACGTGATCACTCATGTGCCGAAAGTTGGGGATGTTTTTTTTTTTTTTTTCTATTACTGTGTATAAAGAAATAGTGCTGCATCTCTCCCTTAGTAATACATGGGAAAACTAAATGATCTGTATATAGCAACTTATTGTGAAGTGGTTTTTAATAGATGTGTATATAAGTACACGTAGCCCAGTCAGAGTGCTATCTTGTCTATGTTTTTTTTTTCCTTTCCATCAGTCATACTTGATGAATGAGGCTGAATTAAAGTATATTGTATATAAATGTGGCACCTCAGCTGTATATTAAATGTAGCTTATCCACTCTCACTTTACAGAAAGGACATACACGTTTTTTTAAATTTTTTTAATATATATATATGGTTATACATAGCGCTGTCTATATGCTACCCGATGAAGTTCTAAGCCTAGCTACAACAGCTGTTTCTCAGCAGTCAGAGAACTCTCTTCCAAGTCAAATTCTCTACTATCACATGATTTCAAATTTGATTAACTTGTGTGTGCGTACATGTACTTTTCCTAAGCCAGCAGGTCAGTCTTTGGCAAAAAAATTTCCTCTCTTTAAAGGACAATAATCATATAAAAATCCATTTCTCGAATTCTGAAGATCCAGCACTTAATCTATACACTACAGTTATGTTTTAATCGATCCCCGTCATTTAAAAATTATAAAAACAATCTATTAGTAGACAAAAAGCGTTTTAGTAAACCTCACCTCAATATGCATAAACGAAGCAACA
>NW_019775733.1:24652-41877 GCF_001039355.2 Lingula anatina | reverse complement strand
ATATACCGGTATGACAGTGTGTCAGTATTTAACTTACTGTTGTGCATTTGGCCTTGATATCAAAAAAGTCATTTTTGAGACAAATGAAGACGTTTAAAAGGTCAAATACGAGCAAATTGTAACCATGTTCTTACTACTGGCACTTACATGAATGTTTCATAACAACTCAACGTTTAGCAAACCAAACGCTCTACATAGAATTTTAAGATAAATAATTGGTCCGGTTTAGCTTACTTGATGACTCCTTTGCGTCCAGAAGTCCTTGCATAAGCTGCCACATCCTCTAGAGCTCCAATGATTCCCCTGTTAACATTTTCCAAAATAAAAAAAAAACATGTTTCGTATTCGCAAAGAATTTGCAATTCATTGGCAATATACAGAATTTTTTATCAAGCTGATCATTTTTTTGTCTCAGTTGTTATTTTCGATCATGCGACCCTTAATGTTATCTTTAAAGAGGTGTTGGAGTTTTTCTAAAACATAATGGCGACTCGCATATGGTCACGAGTGCACCCCTCTGTGACGTCACACAAGCACGGCTGTTAGCCCGTCAAACTGACTTTATTTATAAAAATTGACGAGCCAAAAAGGAAAAAAGGAAGACTGCAAATCTTTTGATGATGAAAATATGCGTACGTGGTACTTCCACTTCCTTGATCAGAGAGCACTTTGACGGCGATCAGATTGACACCTCTGGCCACGCCCATGGTGTTTCCACCAACAGTACCTGGATAAATTAAATGATGTCATGATTAATATCGCAAACAATGTAAAGGTGAACATGTTTCCTTAAAACGCGTAGTAGTTGTCAAAATCTCTCAAAGGTGAACAAATGTTCATTTCGTCACTAGTTCTTGCACAGTAAATACATATGGCAATTCTATAGTAGGCCTATTACGAAATACGAGCAGTGTTTTATTTTCTATGGTCTGAAGAGTTAACCTACTGATTATATTCACAATATAAATATATATAAATTAACATCTTACTACATAAAACTTCGTGCGAGACATGGCCATCGCCATCACTAATATTGTGATCTGCCGACCCCCCCCCCCCAAAAAAAAAGAAAAAAAAAACAATAAGAAAAAAGAATAAAAAAAAGAGAAAAAAATCTTACTAGCTACGTGTGTTCCGTGTCCATTCCCATCCCTAGAACTGGTCCCCTGGGGTTCACTGAACTGAGGCTAAAAAAGGCAAATTATTTCAGCTATAATGCAAATAGCCAACGCGAAAAATTATTGTGAAATGAATTAAAAAGAGTATAAAAACATCTATGCAAATATTACACAAACGTGTGCACCTCTGACGTGCCTCAAACATTTTCACTTTTTTGTGCAGTTGCACATATAATATTAAACCTCCGCGTGAAGATTTACTGAAAAACGATCAGGTATGTAAATAAAAAAGACCTAGTTATAGAGTAGTTAAGACAGATACTTATAAAAGGTTATGTCAACAGACTTCTTACACTGATTAGAGAAGAATGTACATCTGCAGTTTAAATGTGCACTAGTGTCAGGTGATTTCAGATATACTCCAATGATATTTTTTTTATTTCTTTTTACATACATTCTATGATATCTATTACGTCATGTGTGTGGATAGTTGTGAGCATTGACGAAAGTTGCCAGAACAAAATCCAAAATGACATCGATATCACTACTGACATTAAAAATGGCGAAGTTGAAGAGAATCATATGGACAATCTACGTACGTAAAGTGTCTTGAAGTCTACAGCTCTACCGCCGCTGAAGTCCCGGTGATTGACGTCGATTCCGCTGTAAATGAATATTAATTAAATATGCAAATTATATAATGAATATCAATAAAATATGCAAATTGATTTACGGGTATTCATAAAATATGCAGATTATATAATGAATATTTGTAAAAATTGCTTATTATAAAATATGCAAATTTATATAGGAATAGAATGTTTATAAAGTTAGTATACATGTTAATGTGTGTGTATCTGTTTGGACATATTCTAAATTTTGGTTTTTAAGTACTTGGATCTTAAACTGGAGGATTTCATTCTTGGTGAAAAAAAAATGAGAAAATTACTACTCTAAAAAGAGTTTACTAACGATTTTGGGTGAGTATACTGTATACATCGATGATAAAAAGAAAATTTCTGCAATTTTTGGGACATTTCATTTTGGTATACAAAGGACTAACGTTCACTGAACGCCTTTAAGGTAAGAAAAAATATCCACTTACGTGTCGAGGATAAAAGCGTCAACTCCCGATCCATCAGCTGAATTACAGATATAAACCATTAACGATTTTGTAAAATATTTAAAGGTAGTGCTTCAAAAAATTCGCCAAGCAAATAATAATGATCTTCTTTTGTTAATTTTAAGGTTCCATAATATTTTACAAAATTCAACAACATACGCAAATTTTAATTATCAACAATAACAAGAAAACCATAACATCAAAGTGCATTACTTGCCATTTATAAAAAATACAAGAACTTATATTAAGCCGAAGGAAATACCCTTGATCATCACTGACTTAAAAATTGCAAATTATCTAAAGCCAGCTAAGATGACGTCCATTGAATTGACCCAAACGTGCCAATACATACCATTTACATCAAAATATCCGTCGCCATTGCCTTCCACCTGGTCGATCCTGTCTAAACCCTGTAGTCAGAAAGTACAGTCATTCATAATAATAATAATAATTAAATAATTATAATACATTTTATTTAAAGAGGGTAAATCATGTAAAGTGCACACACTTATCTTACACATAACTGCTGCTGCCTATTTTCATGCTCTCTGAAGCAGATCAGACATGCATTTTTTTTTTTTTTTTTTGGACATTAGGAAATAAAGATGACTTGCATTAAGTCGAAGAGCCCTTTCTCGATGAATTTATCGACCTAACTGCTGCGCCCTAGGGGGGACTCTCCCGGAAGCTGACAGCAATTTAGCGTGAACCCCCAAGGGAGTTACGTCGATCCAGATCTGTGGGAACCCAGTCTTAAACCTCCCTTTACACTGGCGGCCGGGTCCTTTCTGTGTCCTTTGTGCGACCATGAAACTGGCATCGCTGTGGTCGTAGAAAGGAGGTACACGCATCGCTTCGGTTGCAGAATGAATGCTCAATGACCGGCCAGTTGTCGGCACGTAAAGTTTTATTATTATTATTATTATTGTTATTTTTGCTCTCAAACGGGGCCATACTACAGGACGCAGAGAGGATGCCGTCCACTGTTAAGGGGGTTTTACGCACCCATAGGTTAGTAGCCACTCGGGAAGCGTACAGCAATGTGTCCTGTTCAATAAACTCAATGTCATCATCATCTTGCAGAGACTCCAAGAGCCTGGTAAAAATATTAAGCATATTAGGGTAGCCTCCTTTTTTATTGAGCTTGTACTCACTACATTCCGTATTTCATAACAATAAAAACAAGCTGACCGACTAACAATTGAATGAATAGACAAGAACATTTATTTTCATTCCTTTATACTATGTAGAACTTTTTATTTCTCTTTACCTGGAGTTAGCGTGGATGGTGAAGAACTTGGCGTTCCCGATTTCCATCTTCCTGCTGCCGACGTCGGCGTCGGAGGGCTCCTCACCTGCGGCCATCAGTCTGTTCAGTACCACGCGTCCTCTCATGATGACACGGTTCACTGGGGGTAGGAAAATGTAGAAATATTAATATCACATTGGAGCCATCTTTAATGACATTGGCGAGTCCACAGGGCCACAGCTTGCACGTGAATCTCGTGAGGCACCCTCTTTACCCTCCGTACCCCAAAAACAGTGTAAGGAATTGGTGAAAGGAGTTAAAATCCAAGAAACGTTCACAATTTTCTTCCTGCGTTACACGAGAAATTGTCCTCGTTTTGGCTACGATATATTTACAACCAGATATTTTGTTACTTCCTCTCACCTTCCGTGTTACCATGTTTACCTCTCTCTCTCTCTTTCTCTCTCTCTCTCTCTCTCTCTCCCTTCACAAAATGTAAATATAATACCATTCCAATGCAAACGTTAAACACATACAGGTCTGTCCTGGAACGTTAATAGTCAATAAAGTGGCACCTACCGTCGGCATTGTCTTTCACTTTCACAATGAACGTCCTTCCGTCTCCGGCTACATCTCTACTGCGTGATGACATCAGCACAGGGGCTGAAAGTTGTCCCAGTGTCAAAATATTTGTTATAAATATTTATAAAGCTGAACTGACAAGCATGTATGATCGATGTTTTTCGTGAAAGCGACGAATTTTTCGCCACTTCAAGATCACGAAACCTATGCAACTGGAAGTTAATGGTAGGCCTATAATGACGCAAAGAAACACTTGTACTTCAGTGCATGCAGCCACCGGTACATGAAAGATTCATATCAAACATACATAAATGAAACGTAAATTGCCTTAACGTTAATTGGCAGTGCTACGGGGTTACAAAAAAGATAAATGACGAAAAAAAGATTAAGGGAAAAACAGTGACTCTGGCTATAACGGCGTCAAATTAGGTACTGTGCGTTTTGATGCTTAAAGTATATAACGCACCTGACAAATTGGCCACCGGTAACAACAGAAAAAACGACTAACACATGTCACATTCTGTGGAACTCACCTCTGCCATTAGCAACAGCTACAAAGGCAACGACCAAACACAAAAGTTGGACCTTCATCTTCTTCTAAATTATGAAAAATAAAAACAAACTTTACTGTGCGTACGTGGGTTAAGTCAAACCCCAAGGAAGCCAGGTAAAATGAACATGTAAAAAAGAAATGCCAATCGGAATCAATCAGTTATACAAGACACTTTCGATTTTGCCGAACTAAAGCTTGCATGAAACAGGGCAAAACTCTGACATGCCTGCAAATATTTGAAGTAAATGTAAACAGAAAGAGCAACAAATCCCCGTTACTTGAATCGCTCGTGTTAGTCGTGAAATGTTACTCAAAACACTGCTACTTTCGACACCCTTGTAGAAAAAAGTCTAAAAAGGTAACAAAAACCGGAGGAAAGGGCAATAATATCCCCCTCTCCGTGTTATTTCGAACAACGAATTATTATCACGTTGAAACCATTTCGAGAATACTCACGGTTCTCAGTGTCCTAGGACCAGAATCTGCTGCTGCGCACATTTTGCTCTCCTTTTATACAGTATGGAACCCCTCTCACCCTGGGAACTTCGTGCCGCCGTCAGATGCCCTAAGTGCGACTTTATAGCCCATCAAATGTTGAAGCACACTTGTTTGGATGCAGATCCTACCTAAGGATTATAATTGGTGCTTTCGCTGGCACTCAGTTTGTAATTGTCTGATAATAATTTTGGGACAGTTTCACAAACGAACGTAGGCATGGGATTCTAACTTTTAGACCTAAAATATGGCCTGGTTCTGTTGGATCCACATTCTGCTTAAATTCAGTATGCATTTGCCTTAAGTGTTCACCACGTTTTCTTGTTAGAAAACAGGCACAATATTAGATCTATCTGGACGACTTTTTTTCTTTATCTAGTGTACAAAGCTGACGAAACTGTTGGCTGAAAAGTTGAGAGCAGTTTCCGGACCGAGTTCATTTGTGAAACTGGTTAATGGTCCTTACTGATAACGATGTAAGGAGTTTCACACGTGGCACGTTCGCTAAAAATCGTTCAAGATAAAACTAACGCAGGATGACAGATGCATTTGACAAGCAGGGATACTATTCCAGTAGTGATCCATGAAGGACAATTTTTTTTTTAATTCTTTATACGCACTTAAATTAGACAATAATGTTGAGAATATGTTATATTGGCATTTTAATGAATTCTTTGTAACAACCGTTGGGAGTGGACCAAGTAACAAACAGATACAGAATTAATATACATGTATAAAGCAAACGAAAGTTGGATTCATAGTGGATATAGTGACGACAACAACAACGATTTGACACTTTCAAACGTATGCTCACCAATTTATTTTTATCCAAGGTATTTATGTTCTATCTCACTGTGCGGATTGCATATTTTCTGTACATTATCTTTTGTGTGGTCATAAGAAGCTTCCATTTTTATTTGCTAATCAACATTTTTATTATTTCTTTATTATGGAATCAATTTGAGTCTTGTTTACATCACTTACAATTAGATATCCAAAATATCATCTGTAATACATTATAGTTGGAAAATTCCCTAAGACTAGTTTGAAGCAGTTACAAAGGTTCTGGCAAATCACTTTTTTTTTTCATGAAACTAACCAGTCAATGCAACTAAAACGTTACCTGACATTGACATTTTCCATTCTTGCCAAATAAGAAAACATTTTTTGCAATCGTTGACTTGAAGTTATATATGATGTAGAATCCCTCTGAGGCATAAAAAAATTACTGCCAGATTACTACTCAAATAAATTGCACAATCCCCCCCCCCACCCAAAAAAATCAAGTCAATTATTTTGTCTGCCAAAAGAGCCTTCACCTTCTTGAAGTTTCTAGTAGTCAATTTGGCTTATCTCTCCAGTTCGTAAAAGTCCGCCTAATGATAGAGAAATGGACGTGCGTTATTGCTGTGCGCGCAAAAGCAAGATTATTTAGAGTTGGTGGAAATTTACGACCGAAGTTTATACAAAACATAGAAAAAAGCAGAATATACGTTACAAGATATATTAATCGATACCCTTATGATTTCTTTCAGTTGCGCTATTTGAAATTATACGGTGACATTTGGGTTTATATAGGCAATGATTTAACAGTCAACTCGCTTCCAATGCATTTTAAAGAAAAGCATGCTTGCTGTTAATAACTTGCTAATTTTTCTTATTTGAATTTATTTAAGTAATTAATTTGCAGTTAGTGAAAGTGAATTGAACGAGGCAGTTGATAGAAAAGTGATCGATATAACAGTAACGTGGGGCTGATCTTTAAATTCAGTTTTCAAACCTGAGGTACAGCCCTCTGTTTAAATGCCCTTTTTTTACTGTATCTTTCTTATTGCTTTTTATCTTTATTTTCTTCTGTAAAATCGTACTTAGAAACATGCAACTATTGTAGTAGTAGAAGTAGTAGCTGTACTTGTAGCAGTACAGTAGTAGTAGTTGTTGTTGTTGTTGTAATACATCTGCTCACAGAAAAAATATAATATTCATTTGATATCAGATGGCTTAAGATATAGTTTGCTAGCCAAAAGATGTTTTGGATGATATTGTTAGAAAATGAATATAATTTCAGCAACCCCACATATGTATAACCACAAATGAAGGCAAAATCGGCACAGCAAGTTCAATATAACACAAATCGACTCCAAGCAATTTTTATTCACCCAATCAACCAAAAATGAAACAATAAATCTCAGTCACTTTAGCAATTCATAACACATTAGATTTTATTCGTGTTGTCTTTTAAGCACTCCGGGCAAGTCCCGAGCCTTGGGACTATTTGGAACCGTCACTTCCAACAAAGAGGAACCTGTTTGGTGTGGCCATAGGTCTAACCAAGGACGAGGGGCAGCAGAAGTCCCAGTCAAGGGCACAACAGATGTGTTCAGGTGGCGCTGTTGTTGGTTGTGTACTTCCGGGGAAACCGGATATGACGTCCATGGTTGCTCTGGAATGATGAACATTTTTCGATTTCATCTTTTAGATATGATGTTTGTAGTCGTGTAGAAATATTTTTTTAAATATTATGTGTCGGTTCTGATGTATAAGTTTTTATCATTAATAATAATAATAATAATAATAATAATAATAATAATAATAATAACATATAAATGAGTGAATTTTTAAAATATTTAACTTCTATTTACTTGTCTTTATCTTGAATATCAAGTTCAAGATTAAACAGATGATTAAACAATGGTTGCCTTAGCTCTGTTAATTTAGTTTATTCAATACTAAACATTTCTACAAATCTTACACAAAATATGTGTCACCGACACAAAACAGATATAAATGTATCTCACCCGTCGTAAAGCCAAGACTTCACGTCATCAGGGGTGGCATTCGGTGAGCTGCCCAAAAACAAGGCTACTGCTCCAGCCTGGAAAAAGACCAAACCTTTTTTCATAAATTTCAGTTTTTTGAATATATATTTAAAAAGTGTACGAGGTGTTAACTAGACTAATAACCCTAAGATCCTGCTTGTGAAAATGTGAGAGCGTCTAAACCCAAATTTTAAGTGTACGCATTCATAAAGCAAAAGTTACATTTCTTATTGTACTAGTAGCAACAGCTGCAGTTCTGCATTTACAACGAATCGTGAGAAATGTGATGCAACTACAATGACGCTGAAAATACACATACACGACCTGTTTTTTTTTTTTTTTTTTTTTTCAAATGAATCTTTAAAGAACAATGGGTCACAAACATATATAACGCTTATAATCACACCAACTAACGTAATCCGATATTTTCATATGTACCGGTATATGTGTATCATATGTGTTATACTCTTTCATTATACATGTACTTACCACATGTGGGGCAGCCATAGATGTACCTAAAATATATAAAGCTACATATAAAACCTTCCAAAAGTATTTCAACCATCTATAGTCGATTAAACTTAAGAAACCTCCCAAAAACTTCAAATGTATCGCTCCCAAAAGCTAATTGCTAGCCAAACATTTCGTCTCGTCGCGCTGAGAGTATAAAAAGAGTTTGGTTACTTTCTACTGAGGGAGAAAATGTCACCAAATTTCATATTTTTAAACCAAAACAATTTTGATCGCTACCCTTTTTGGATTTTAAGTGCACCGTGTTATGAATTATCGGATGCACTGTATGAGAGAGAGAGAGAGAGAGAGAGAGAGAGAGAGAGAGAGAGAGAGAGGAAGATCATGGTGTATTCTAAGGTTAGTGATGAGAAAGATAGAGAGAGAGAGAGAGAGAGAGAGAGAGGAAGGCGAGAGAGAGGGGGGGAGGAGAGAGATCATGGTGTATTCTAAGGTTAGTGATGAGAGAGAGAGAGAGAGAGAGAGAGAGATTACCGCTCAAGCTGACAGATCCACTTCCGGAATTGGCGTCAGCTCCTAAGATGGACTGGCCCTGCAACAGGTATTGTTAAGATCAACTAACTGTAAGTCAGAGGCGGTCCACGTTTTGTAAGGGGAGGGTGGGGGACACAATATGACAAAGACATTTGAGCTGCTTCACTTGGACATTTTAAAACAGTAGACGAGGACAATTACACTACAATATGTCGGACACAAGGAAAGGGGTTTGGTTTTATTTCGTCTACTTATACATCTGCGAGTGGAGGGGGAGTGAGATGGGGGTCAGAGAGAGAGAGGTGCTTCAGGACTGAAGGAGAGGTACCGGTCTAATGCGCCCTTTCTTGGGTCCATCATACAGGTAAATGTCGAACTTTATTTTAGCTTACTTAGATCAACGTCAGGGTTCTACATTTCTTTCCCGTCACTATGGGTACACTGTCTACATAAATCGTTTTCAGGTTTATGGATTTGCATATTCTGTTGGTATTTGGAGATTGAGGGCATGACAGAGCGATTTTTCCCATATCTAACTCTCGTAAAATAATCTTTTATAAGATTATCAACGCTGAGAAAACTGTCAAATGAGAACATTTTTACAGTAATAGAAATAGTTGAATGCATTACTTCATACTCACAGGGGCAATGATGTCAACACAAGAGCCGTAGTTGGAGAAAGAAGCCTTGGCGTCTTGGTTTGTACTGGCCGCAACACAGACACTGGAAAATGGGAAAATCTTATTTTTCAGATAGTTCACTCTGAGCAAAACTGCGTTGAGAATAACATGTGGCAAGCTTTAAGCTTTTACAGTTTTTAAAGATATATGGACAAACTATATTAAATGAATTGTCCGCGCTTTGATACTGTAGTATAGTAAATATATGTTCTTACACTTCACTAGCACCAGCCGGGGAGTAGCCGCACGCATCATCGTTGGAGTTACCGGCCGCAGCAACAACAGTCACGCCCTGTGATTGGTAAAAATATTTACTAGTAGGGCCTATAGAACATTAACGTTAAATATTGAACTGCACTGCACAAACATTTACGTAACATGCAAACTGGTCTGAAATATTATCCGCGTCTTTTTATGCGATACAGGTGCAACTTATTCACAAATGTTAGCAACTAACGGAAAAGAGAATGGAAAAAAATATTTTGGTCTTTTACAAAAAAAAAACACAAAATGCACTTATAGGCAAATCTTTATACAGTAAAATGATTGATAATCATTTGTATTCACATGCTCCTCAACTAAATGTCATCTGCACTGACAAGTCCGTCATATTCCGACTGACTTCGAATAAGTTTTTGAAACCTACCGCTTGCACTGCTGCATTTGATGCGGCATTGATACTGCTTCCGGTGCCGCCGAGCGACATGCTGCAAAATGTGTGAAATGTATTTGAAAAAGACACACACTTGATAACTGATCTCAGTTATTATAACGAAATGTCCAGATGAGATTTAAATGAAATCGTGAAGATCCCAAAATTATAAATCTAATTTTCACAAATATTTTACAAGTTTAAAAAAGACCTACTTGATGACTCCTTTGCGATTGGAGGTTCTAGCATACGCTACCACGTCTTCAATTGCCCCAATGATACCACTGTTCACGAAAAAGAATAAAATAATAAAAAATTAAAGTTATAAGCTTTATAACGGGGACTTTTTCGTTACTCACACGGTTTAACTCAAAGATTCGGACAAAGTGATCCCGGTATTATTTTTTTTTTTTCAGTTTGTAAATCAAAGAGAAAACAAGAGAGACTCCATGACAATGAATCCGGATTTCATTGATTTAGCCCAGTCTTAGATTTTGACCCACTTTCAGTGCGTCACGCTAACCCTAGCCTGTATGAATCAAATGGAGGGCACGCGGGGTCTGTTACCCCCAGTTTCTTAGCACCCGATATGTATACGTTAACATTTAAAACAAAAGATGTGTTTTGACATTCCTTACATGGACGATAACACGTGTTTTTCAGTGTTATTCCTAATATGCCTAATGATCTTACTACTATGAGTTTATGAGCCCACCTGTAACTACCTTTACTGAATGAGATTTTATTTCAAACTCTCAAAATAAAAACAGCTTTTCTGGTGCGAAATAAAAAAATGAAGGATTACAAATAATTTGATGACGAAATTGCACATACGTTGTACTTCCACTTCCTTGATCAGACAAAACTTTGACGGCGACTAGATTGACAGCTCTGGCCACGCCCATGGTATTGCCACCAACAGTACCTGGAAAATTAAGTGATGTCGTGATTAATGTTGCAAATAGGGTATGACCTTAACGAGTGGAATTTGCTTACTTAATATGAAAGTTATATCTGAGTTCCCATGAGGAACGCTTTAAACAGATAGCACGCCTACTAGAAAAGTGTGTGTCCGATAAGCGTCACACAAGATATATATATATATATATATATATATATATATATATATATATATATATATATATATATATATATTTTTTTTTTTTTTTTTTTTTGCAGTTCCACGTTATATATTTGCTGATCACGCAATTCACGTTGTACTGTACTTATACAGTAGCTTTCCTAATTAAATAACAAACTGCTGGCCTGACTGTACTTTTTAGAAGTAATGAAGGATCATCTTACTAGCGACGTGAGTCCCGTGACCGTTGCCGTCACTGGAGCTGGGGCCGTATGGCTCGCTGAAAGCGCTCTGGAGGTATAATAGAAACAGTTTTCACAATACTAGATACACTGTTGACTATTGACCTAGCAATAGACTTAAGACTAAAGTGTGTATATACTACCTCAAAGGAATGACCAATTCTCTTAATAAATAGGTAGAAATGTCATTGTTAACTTTTTCTCGAGCTCATATGAGCATTTTGTTTTAAATATTAAAAATTTGTAATGAAATTTATTAAGCAATATGTGTAAGACAATGCCATGAGTAAACATATATGTATTAGATGAGTTTAGATCACATACGTAAAGGTCCTTGAAGTCGACAGCCCTGCCAGTCCTGAAGTCACTGTGAGCCACGTCAATACCGCTGCAAGTTAAAATGTGATATTCCCAGTTATCTGTCACCCCTTCTCATTTAATATCCTATGTGCTCTACATGTATGATGTTGAAACGAAATAAATGTTGGACATCTACAGGAACAGATGTGTAGTTCAATCAAAGGTCTTTAACACGGCCTGAATATGTGCCACTGTATTTGTACTGTCGTTAGGATATTGGATTTTCGGCTTTTCCTTGACGGCGACTATTTTTTTTTTTCATCTCAATCTTAACATGCGGTGATAGTTAATCAAATTACATCAAAAACATTACATCAATTAAAGCAACGGTGGGATTTGAATAAAATAATGTCAAAACCTTTTAAACCATACTTTCACTGTGTTTATACCAATATCAAATGCAGACAACATATTTTTAATTTTGAAACAAAATTTTCCGCAAGGCAATGTTTATTCCATTGGTCTTTGAGCACATTTTGAGCTTGACTTGCTGGTCATCGGACAGACATCTGGACTCAGGCTGCACCCGAACAGCTGAAGGTTATAAAACGTTTCTAAATATAATTTTGGAAATAATTCAGTGTTACACTTACGTGTCAAGGATGAAGGCATCGACACCCGCTCCGTCTCCTGAATAACAAATATAAAATGTTGATCAGAGAGAGAGAGAGAAAGAGAGACAGAGAGAGGTTAGAGGTATTTTCGGGGCCAGTGAACCCCTACCTACATGGACATGTACCTCAACTGATTAACTCAGAAACAAAACGATAATCTCGGGACGTTAAAATCAATCTCTAAAACATCTTTGCCGATTGTAATTTTCTCAACGGTTTTGAATAGGCACCTTTGAGACAAAGGAAAAAATTGCTGATTTTTTTCTACATTTTTAACATATAAATATATAAACTTATAAAGGTCTAACACACACTGTGTTAATAGTCACGTACCTACTGGGTCAAAGCATTGGTCACGGGTGCCTGATCTCTGGTCAATTCTGTCCAGACCCTTAAGTTATAAAAATTACATACGTGTCATTTACGGTTCATAAAAAATGCGTAATTCTCATTTCATAATTATATCATTAACGTTTAAGGCTCGAGATTGTTTACTCGATACAAGTCCCTGGCAAAGATCTAAATGCCGAAAGCTTGGGCATTTTTATCTCTTGATTTATTCATCATTTCCGCAACTTGATCGAAATAGAATTAACTGATAGACTTTTATTTTTTATTTTTTTTAAACCTTGCATTTTAGATATTTTGTTTTAAATTTGCTTACGTATGTCTTTTAATATTCCTCTATTCTTACTTACTAATGGTTTTATCCAACTATGATGCAATGATTGTATTTATCCAACCCTCGGGTTGCAAGTTTGGTAATAATAATAATAATAATAATAGATATCAAAAATGATTAAATTCTTTCAGAGTCTAAATAATGAAGACGCAAACTAACACTACTACACTTGGTCCACGTAAATGGTCGTATTGGTCGTATCATGTGGGTAAACGAGGCCCGCAAGCCGTAAGATTTATGCTCGGGCATTATAGATATTTATCCACTGGCGGATCCAGGATTTTGATCAGGAGAGGGTATAAAGACACACCAATAACCTCTTCATGTTTACATGATAATCTTGCATGTTAATATGAAATATCCCAATTAAAACGAAAAATATACTTTTTAAAGCATGCCGTGTAGGGACAGAGAAATTGATTGGATTTTGTTCGCTCGTTTTTACATGTACCATTTATTGGCAGGGAAGGACGAGAGGGGGGAGGGCTTCTTAATCTAAGGGGGGGGGGAGTACATGTACGTGCCCCGTGCTGCTGGTGTGCACCTCTCTAGGTTTAGCCTCATTATCTGAACACAATTACACGCACTCACCCAGAGGCCGCTGTTGTCAATAGGGACGCAAGCTGCCGCGTACAGCAACGTGTCCTGTTCAATAAACTCGATGTCATCGTCATCCTGAAGAGCCTCCAGGAGCCTGGGAATTTTAATTCAAAATTCACCAATAAAAGTACTTTCCCTGCTTAACCAAACTGATACATCAATGAATCGTTGAGTTGATTTATTGATATATTTATTTATCAATAAGTATATGTATCCATTTATTTATGAAAATTAACTTTTTGAATTATCTCTATTGAACTATTTACATAAACGGAAGGATTGCTGAAATAAATAAATAAATAAATAAATAAATAAATAAATAAATAAATAAATAAATGCCTCGTTCCTTCTAGAATTAAATATTTTAGTATTTTATTCACCTGGAGTTAGCGTGGATGGTGAAGAACTTGGCGTTCCCGATTTCCATCTTCCTGCTGCCGACGTCGGCGTCGGAGGGCTCCTCACCGGAAGCCATCAGTCTGTTCAGTACCACACGTCCTCTCATGATGACACGGTTCACTGGGGGAAAGAAATAGTGAGCCATACGTTTTTATGTGTATGATCATATGTTAACGTGTTTTATAATTTGTTAATCCGCTTATTAAAAATATGACTTTTTATTCTCTCTCTCTCTCTCTCTCTCTCTCTCTCTCTCTCTCTCCATGTGTAATGATTTTGATGTTGCGTTTTCTTTAAAAAAAACGTGGATCTCACGAAAATATGTGGTATGCAAAGTTAACGTGCACACAGAAAGGGCACACACAAATGCACACATATACACAGAGATTCGCACAAATACAAACACACACGCAAAGAGAGAGAGAGAGAGAGTGGTCATAGAACGCTGACAATCAATACAGCGATACTCACCGTCGGCATTGTCTTTCACTTTCACAATGTACGTCCTTCCGTCTCCGGCTACGTCACTACTGCGAGCAGCCCTCAGCACAGGTGCTGAAATATTCAGAATATTCAAGAATTGAAATTCAGTGCACCAACTGAACTATTTTCACGCTTCATCGGCCAATATATTTTTTAAATCAGTAATATACTTCTGCAAAGTGCTTTTAATTGTTTCAGGTTATTCATTTTATCAAACGTACCTCTTCCGCTGGCAAAAGCCACAGTAGCTGCGATCAAAACGAAAAGTTGTGCCTTCATCTTGATCTAGAAAATATGAAAACTAGCAAAGATCATGGTTTGTATAATACATGTATATCAATCTATCTAGAGAGAACACGTAAATTAATATGAATTTAATACGACTCCATTTTTCCATTCTTATTAACCGTTATTATAATTTTAAAGTTGTATAATTCAATAACTTAACCATACTACTAGTACCTCATTCGTTCTACAGGCTAAAAATAGAAATCTGTTATCTTTTTATCCACATTTAATTGAATTTTTAGGCAAACATCAGGATCCAGCCTCTGATAAAGTAATTTCTTTGTGCTGCAAAAACATCCAAAAAGTGCTGCAATCCCAATAATATTAGACGAGATCGGTGTGTTTTGTTATAAAAATTAATGTCGTTAAAAGTTTGTTAAATACTCACGCGGTGACCTCTGTAGTCGAAAGTATGTCTCTGAGCCTTTCAACCCCCTTTTATAGAGCTCTGCGTCTCTCTCGCTCTGGGAATATAACGCGCAGGACAGATGGTCGGGGAACCACTCAAGGCTTCATTTCAGAGCACGGGGCACTTGTCGAAATTCAAGTGAAGTGCACAAGTTGTTACCTGAGCGTGTAGTGTCGCGAAAATGTGACTGCTGGGTGATAAAATAATTACACTTTACTGATAAACCACCTGTTTAACATGTACGGATAGTTTGGCTGTGAAAATGGATAGTTTGGCTTAAAAGAATAAAATAATAAGAAGAAAATGGCGAGGAGGATGTTAGTGTCTTGTGTCGGAGTGGATTGAGTTTTGTGCTGAACACTGTTTACGTGACCAAAGTTAGTGCGTTTAATATTTTTTTCATTTATGCATTATTGCTTTTCCCTTGAGTATGTTGGTGTAGGAAGATAGTTAGTATATCTACGTGAATTAAGACACTGTTTATTAATGAGACAATTCAGCGATAAACATACCATGTATTATTTGCCTTTTTATTACATAATAACACTGTAAACTGAAAGGCTCGTCAGCATGAGATTTTCACCGCGTGTTTCGGGTACGTATTGCTTAATTGTTTTATTACGTGTGAATGCTTTGTGTAAGCGTCAGGGTATACAGCACATGGACTTTCAGAACGTTATTCCACCCTGAATCAAAGCTACTTTGGCGGCGTACACATGCTGAGAGTGAAGCAATGAGGTCTCTACCCGGTATCTGCTCTTTTACCCAGGGGGGCGATTGGGGATCGTTTTCGAAAGATGTCCAGTTTGAAGAAAGGATATTTGCACTCTCTGTCGCTCTCTCTCTCACTCACAGACACACACAAACACATAGCCTACACATGCATACACACGCAAGACACTTGTAAATGCATATATATATATATATATATATATATATATATATATATATATACCCATACCCAAGTTTAAACGCATGCCTACACACGCAATTACACACAAACACACACACACACGCGCACACACACACACGAACGCAAACACACACTGTGCGCAACCTTTTTTTTTTAGGAACACGGATTTATTTTATGTAATGTGTGAACGTTTGTAAACCTCTCCCCAACACCTGTTTACAAATAGTCCAAGGTCAGATTTTGAAGAAAAAGGGCCCACAATAAATCAGTCTTCTTATTTATGTTTTAAATTTTTTTAAAGATTTGAGACGATAGCCCATATATAACACACTGAGAATTGTTTTATAGTACATCAAATATTATTCATGTTACTTGCTGTGTCCTGCGTCAGAGTTTCTTCTTTATTTCTTTATTATTTTTTTTAAGCAGGAAATGTTTCATAGCAAGAAAAGAAATCAAATATTTAGTGGACATTTGAGCGTTCTCAAGAAGCATGCCAGATATAAATGCGCAGAAGCATATCTGACAGAATACATTACCACGGCGCATTATTGGACCTCTTATAACCATTCCATAGAGTTTCTGTGTATAATTGTATCTCTTTGATTCAGACTGACACGTCAGCAATTTACATAAAAAATTGAGACAGCAAGGGCAAACATGGAGGGTTCAGAACTATTTTATGCCACGTAGTAATCAGGTAGAAACTTGCCTAGCAATAACCTTTTAGCCAAGTTACTTTCTAGCCATTTTGCAGGTGTGAACAAACTGAGGTTAGGGTTAGCCAGACGTAAGTGGGACAAAATCTAGGACGAGGCTTTCCTCTGCAAATTAATGGGAACCGGACTGTCTATCACGTAACACCGCCCCCCCCCCCC
>NW_019775733.1:0-13246 GCF_001039355.2 Lingula anatina | reverse complement strand
GGGGGGGAGGCACAATGAAGACTCGATGTGGACCAGTAAACGAGGCCAATTTCTTCTATAATGTGTAGGGCACGGGGATGGAAAATTTGTGCTTTTTATTTTTCTTCGTCTTTTTGCTTTTTGTTGAGAGAGAGAAAGGGGTATCACTAAAGCTAAGTGGCAGGTAATCCCCTTACTCTCCTCCTCCTCCCGATCCCCCACTGTACTAAATTATATGGCATATCAAAAGTACTGACATGAAAAAACATGTACCAAAATATATTTCGTATTTGTTCTTTTTTAACTGACATTTAACAATAACTTAAATTAAAGGAAAATGGTACTCAATTTAGAAGTCACTGTGGATACCTTAATAAGCTTTAAAAATATTAAATTATGAAAATTGTACAGAACTATAAGAGCCATACCGAGCACTTCCTGATAGTCATACAGTACGCCCCAAACACATTGGAATCCTTACACTGCTGGTGTGGCAGACATTGTTTCAGCTGAAAATATTCAAAAGTCATCATAATTTTACAATTACTACGCTAGCACTGTTAATCAACTTGCGTTCAAACAAGAAATGGAAAAGATTCGATTTGCGTGACTGGATGAGCTGGATGAACTTATAACAGTTTTTTGACACAAGTTGAAACGAATTCAGCGACTTCGGTTTAGGTTTCAGCGTCTCTTTTTTCCTCATGTCTCTACAGAGTCACCTTTTACAAGTCACACTCAAACACAGTTTTCCTTCTTCAAATTTCTTTTTCTGCAATCAACCAAGTAGGAATGAAATGCGTTGATCTATTGCTAAAACAGTGGTGTAGACTAGAAAGAAACGACCCCAGATATATATGTGGTTTACAGCCTTAGCTTCTACAGGTCAGCCATTTCACCCAGCCGCTTATCTTACATGTGCAGTCGCCACAATGAACATGCCCGTATTAAAACAACTCTTCTCGACCCAAACCTACTCTCTGCCAGATGATTTTGTACACGTAGCTGTTGCAAAATTGGAGAAAGACTTTTTCATCCAATTATGTAACAGCTAGAAAAAATAATACTGTTCAAACCGAAGGTTTTTTTGACGGCACAGAATAGCGTAAGGAGTCAGACATGAAATTATGTATACACATGCGCATCTGTCTCTTTGCAAATTAAACCATTATCCGCTTTTTTTCTTTATAAAGGAAACTCTTTTACCGCTAGCTACTAGCAAGAATTATGATAATAGTAATAATATAACAGTCTATTTATTACTTAAGGATAGGCCCTTACTTGGCACGTGTCGTAACAACGTCTGTACAGCTTGGTGCAGGATTGTCCCGGCCGGCAATGACGCTGTAAAATATGTGTTCAAGAAAATGGCTGGTAATTAATGGCAACTAATATCATAAATATACTGTATGTACAGTTGTGTTGCTTTAGGGCTATTCCCATTGAAACTATCGGTCTACGTAGATAGTTTCAATGGCAATGGGCCCTTACATAGCTAAACATCATTGGCTGATCCAACGGACGCCACAGCTGCCCTGAGCTTCGAAAGTACCCTCTTCTTCGATCCTCCATAAAGTAAATTGTATATTTGACGAGCAAAACGACACAAAATCTAATTTCTTTTATTCCTTTGCTTTATACATTTCACTGCTAAAAAATTTTTGTCCCAATTCACCACCCAACTCTTCTATAATATAAAGAACGATGGACAAGTGCCCATTCAAATACTGTTTGTATTAACGGACCAGTGGACTTTATTGTGAGAAGGTATAAAATGAAAAAATTATTTTGAAGACATTTTAAAATGTTCTAACCTGCCCATAGTGGAGATTTTTAAAGGTCTACTAAATGTCAAATGTTAATGAATAAGTAATTTAGTTGAATATTATTAATATTGCTAGGTCCAGTACTTACGCATCGGTCACGCTGGGCCTGTAAGAGAAAAAATACTTAATTAGGACTAGTAATATGTTATGTAATTGAAAATATTTTGATCGTCATGGCTTAATCCCCTTTTTCCTGAGATATCTATAAACAATGACTTGAGAGAGAGAGAGAGAGAGAGAGAGAGAGAGAGAGAGAGAGAGAGGGGGAGGCAGGGAGGGAGAGAGAGATGAACAGAGAGAAAAAAAACATCAGTCTTACCTCTCCAGCGCTCAGCAGTGATATCACTAAAACCAAGGTCAACCCAACATATGCTACCATGTTCGCAACTTTTCGTGTCGTGGTCCCCAAAAATTCAGTTATACGCTCTGGATGCTGCTTATAACTTAAATGCACACTTTAACTCCGTCCTAGATTTATAAGTGCAAAAATAAGTTCGTTCAACTCGCTTGTAATCAACCGTGTCCGGGACAAACAGGATCTCGTTTCAGGATATCCGGAAGGGAGTGTATTAGCTGCGGGTCGTACAGCATTATTAATCATCCCACACTATAGGTGCTTCTGTCCGTATTTGATAAACAGTTTGTGGCTGGCATGTCTGTCAGATGGTCAGTTTGAGTGGATATTTTGTTAACCAGCGTGACTTTCCTATCGTCGCTCCTGGGGTTGGTCTAACAGTATATGCGATATATTAATAGTAGTCGGTGGGCGTTCAGACTGTCATTTTTCGGTGCCTAGATGCATACTTTATATGTATGAAATGCTCCAAAGCCATACATTTTATGGATAGATATCATGTAGAGTTTCTTATCTTACCCAGTTCAGACGTTGAAAACGCTCATACTCTTCAAATAAAAATACCTGATGTTGATATTTCTTTCTGAAATACCAGGAAGATGTATATCGGCCTTAATGAATCATGATTCGTTTAAAACTAAGTTAATTAATTAGACTGTAGTACGTGTATTAACCATCGAATCTGAGTGCAGGAACAGGTAGAACATAGAAACCATAGAGTGAAGTAGTCTAAAGGAGAAAACTGCCCTATTTATATAGATTGGGTGTGAACATCCCGTATAGAAGCCCTTTAATCGTAACATCAATTCCTGATTGAGCGCGTGGTTTTTGAAACTAAGGGTGCGTTCACAATGAAACTATCGTCCTAGGTAGTGCGAACTAACGACACTGGGACTTTTGCTGAATGCAATCAGATAAACAGATTAACACGCCAGGAAGTCTTATCTTCTGCTGTCTGCAAGTTTGTATCTACGCTTTTTATCCTCTTTAGTTAAAACTCCGCTTGTCACTCTGCCAAGCAATTTATTACAAACCCTTTGTTAATTTCGTTTCTGATGTAAGCTTTACAGCACCCGTATTCTCCCAAATTATTAAAAGTCAAAGTTTAATTGGTTGCATTAGTACATTAGATTGATTACATGATTTTAGGAAGTTTCCTGACAATCATGATATCGTCATTTCCTAAATTGAAAATGATAATAACGAGGACGTGATAATGACAATACACCATGAGTTTCAAAGGATACTGGAAACTCACCCCTCTACTATTATGCGAGTCCCATTTGGTGGAGGGGGGGGGGGGATTACCGTTGACTGGAAATAAAATCATCAGTTCACAAATAACAGTAAATAAAACTTAATTCATATCTCATTTAAAATACGTGTCGAAAATCCTGGATCACCGAGTATAATGACATTTAGGCTCTATTCCCATAGATTTTAGATCGATCTATCCCCGCGGGGAGTCTCACTAGATTACTTTCAGATAATCCGACTTAAATGTCCGTCCCGCCTACTATAAGCTGTAAGGAGGTAATTAACTTTCGTGTCCGCCCGGCTGACAGCTATTTAGCGTGAACCCCCAGGGAGTTAGGTCGATCTAAAGTAGGTCGATCTAATCTATGGAAATGGGGTGTAAGTTTCACGAAGGGCAAAGACTAAAAAGCCGCATTCGCGAGTCCCGGGGATGGGATGCTTCACGGATCACGCTAATTAATATGGAAGTTTCACGCATCTCGGGAAATAAAAAAAATTGCATTCGCGGTTAACAAAAATACCCCAAAATGACCCTCTATCAACATATCTCTGCCCTTTACAGTACGCAGCTTTTCAGTTTTGTCCTCTAAAACTCAGGGTGTTAAGATGCGATAACAGAGATTTATATAATTTCCTTTGAAATTGTGCATATATGAAATTATGGTGAAATGGGTTTTACGTGCGTAATGATGATAGGAAAATTAATCCTTTTTAAAGAGAAAAAACTGTTTTACCTATCATGAATGATAGAACTCACATCGAAAAAAAATGTGAATAAAGCCCTTGGAAGAATACTCGTAACACTTTACATGTATACCGCATCGGTAGAAAACATGTTAAGTCTCTATAGAAATTGTAAATACAATTGAGGGTCATATCCCCACCCCACCCCACCCCACCCCCCTCTCTCTCTCTCTCTCTCTGTGTGTGTGTGTGTTTGTGTGTGTGAGTGTGTGTGTGATCTCAATCTCATTTAGGAACTTAATGAGTCGGCGATCAGCAAGATGCCTGGAATAACAAGAACCTACAAAATACACCAATTCCTTTTATCTTTATGTTATGAAAATATGAAAATTGTTATTTTAATAATATAAAAATTAGCCAATCTAAACGCACTATCTACAGTATATATGGTACTACCTTATTACGAATATAAGGTTTTATATGCAATTGCAATAGAAGTAATGACAAAGCTAAAAATGGGCATACTTAAAGCACATAAAATAACCCTGTTAATGTGTTACTGGGCATTTTAAACGTCCCCTCTTTTTAATAATTTCTCTTTTCTCTTGAAAGTTTGACCTAGGATTCGACTCTTGAATTCTAGGTTTGACGGAAAAATGGCACGTCATGATATCAATATCCGATCATTCCAGGCCTCAAACAGGATTGTGAAACCCCCACGTTCATTCTGTTTTCCAGCACATTACCTCATATATAATCGTACTTACGCATAGAACGTAATGCGTTTTGATACTCTGCTCTTACCGTTAAACGTCAATTGCATCATGAATTCCACAAACCTTTGACGGATTTTTTTTTCAAACAACACGTCTAAAATGACTTCACTTTGCCGACGACAATAGTTCAGGTACAAGTAGGAGAGCTGAACATTGTTACACTACGTATAAACTACACGAAATACGTAAAGAATTTTGGAGCATTCATTATTTTGTCGGCCGAAATCCAGGGAGATATAGGGGCCTAGGCCTAGTAGTAAACGGTTGCAACCGCAACACATTTTGCAACCAGTTTTTTTTTTCTAAATCATTGAATTAAAATTGTTGAAATTCTCAGAAAAAAATGACAATTTTGTGATGTAAATGTTTTACAAGGATTGTTTAACCCAACAGGTCTCGGGTCTAAAATTTAACCGTTATAAGTGAGCGACCACACACCTGAATGCGTCGGAGCATTCGTACTGTCTCAACTAACACAATCATTGGCATCGTTCTCCCGTCCTGTTCTTACTTTGTTCGACTGTGCGGATCTGCTTTGTAGGTAAATCACAGAAACTATAAATGAGAATTTCGCTTGAAAATCAACCTAAAGTGATGTCTATTTAACTTCTTACACACAAGTTTAACTTGATAGATCAATGCTTAAAGACAGGTAACACTGCAGACGCGTAAAAGCAATTTTTAAAGAGGTGGGGACGTGACCCTTAAAAAAACAGCAGCGGGGTATTCTCCACGGCCTCCTGCTTCCTGTGTTGAAGACTGATGTAGTTGAAAAGTTTCAACTTTTTAAATCTAATTGTTTAAATTGTGTAAATTTAATTTTTTTAATCATTAAAATGTCTAAGATATGTATATACGTAGCCTATATTTAGCTACCCAGGACTCTCTATGGAACAGCGATATTTATATGTACTGCAGCAAACCATACATGGCACTTTGTTAGTGTTATAGTAACATCAAATGTCTGAGAAAAAAACCTTCTAGGATACGGCCCAACTCCGAGCTTCACTTTCGATGAGTGCCAGACTTTTCGTTTTCAAACTCTACTCTCCACGCGTACACGTTATAAAAATGGTAGTCCTTAAAATGAAAGTCCAACGCTCCACACGATTAGTTGTGTTAAGGGTTTGTGGAAAATATTGGGGTCAGTACATGGGGCGAATGGCACCTATTATATGCAGAGCGATGGGACATGGACTACGGTTCTTAACGTACTACATGCACCATCCTGTAACACGGTCTAATGTGTAAAAATTGGGAAATGGTAACGGCAGGTGCTTATTGATGGTAGAGAAGTGAGTTTCCAGGCACCTCTGTAACACGGTGCATATCTTCACAGAAGCTGTTTAATTATTTTTTTTATCCATGTTCAAACTTTGGAGATTCTATGCTTTCTCTACGAGCGCTCCAGATGCCCAGATGCGTGCCTTGCTCCTTTTTTCATTCTTCTCAGTGAATCCAATTAGATAAAGTCTATCTGTCAAAAAGATAATTATTGGGTGGAAAATAGGCGCAATGGAGTAATAGTTTTGTTCCTAGAGCAATCATCAATACAAGGTAATTGTGTTTGATAAAAATCGTATTAATCCCCTCCACCTCCCTTTTAAGTCTATTAATCTTTGCCAATTGGGAGCTGGGATCACCATTAAGACCAACAATGACACACAATTTATGGCTTTAATGAAAAATGAGTATATTATCATTCACGAGAGACGAGGGTGTAATATTATCTAATGCGTTTTCTTTGGACTAACAGCGTTAAATAGAGTCGCTCTATTAAAAAGACATTAAGGGGAAACGGTCGTAGAAAGAAATAGTCCGGTGGAACGGCAGTTTTGAAATGGGAAGGGGGCGTAGTGGGGGGGGGGGTAGAAAGGCTTCACGGACAAAACTTGGGTCTAACATCCAGTTTTGATCTGATTTCCTAGCTCTAATGGTTAGGATGATGGATATGGCTTTAACTTACGATATTCTGCGAATTGGCTTCGATCCGTTCACCATTAAGGTTTTATTTGTTTAATTCTCAGTGGGAAATGGTAATGGTTAGGAAATGGCATGTGGATTATTTTTGATACGTTTTTCGATTTTCTTTTTTTTTTTTTTTTTTTTTTTAGGTTCTCGTTGGTCCCAATAATATTCCTCGCCTTTTTACAAAAGTTTGATTCATATTTTATACCATTATACTTTTTTCAATATTTTAGATTTAATTTCAATTTCAAATGAGATGTTTACCTTACGTCATCTTTGTCGAAATAAATTGCTAAAATACAATAATTTTAAAAGGAAACAAGATTTTTTTTTCAATGGAAAGCAAATTGATTAATGATTAATTTTCAAATACACTATTTAAGTAAGTTGGACCAAAATCAGTTGACCTCGATATTGTCTGCTCTGCAATATAGACCACATAGTTGTATTAATGTAGAAAATACGACTCTTTTAGCAATGCCTACCACTGCATGAAAAATCAGCTTTTATATATCGTGAAAGGTGATCAAAAGGCCTTCTTTTATTCATCTTCTCACATCTTTCCAAGACCTTTCGTTTTTTTAGGAAAGGTGTAAAAGACGATCTTTTGAATGGCTTTTGTATAAGTGAAAAGGTATACAAATGGCCCACTTTTCTTCACCTTTTCTCTACACAAAAGTTGAACTTTCATACACCTTTTGCTGCAAAAAGACGATCTTTTGCTTGAAGAAAAGGTATTCTCAAGTTCATCATTCATCAGCTTTTTGTATGCTAAAAGGTATATTAATGACCCACTTTTCTCTACCTTTTCCTGCTAAAAAGTCCAACTTTCAGATGCCTTTTGTGCAACTTTCCAGATACAAAAGATAGCCTTTTCAAACCTTTTTATTTAAGAAAAGACTATATTTTTCCTTCTTTTGTTAGGTATTTTACTGTTATATTTATTGCGGCGCTTTAATAATATATTGATAAAACAGAACAACACATGGTATAAACTTTTATAATTTATTCCATTATAACATTTTTGTGCAGGTTGTGCTTGTCTTTTGAAAGTTTTTTGATAATCCAAGAAAGGCCCAGGAAATGTTCTCTAAATGTACTTTCAGCCAGATCCACTAGTCCTACTATATATGCGTAACTTCTCGTTCTCGTGGGAGTAGTTTTTCTGGAAGCGCCTGTCAAGTGAACACTTTGCCTGCCCAAATCTTTCCCTTTTGCCTCCTGGAAAATAGGATGTATGTAATGATAAATATTGTTTTTTGGTAACAGTCCATTTTAATGCTAATCAAATACGATAAAAACAATGCCAACTTTTATTATGTTTAATTTTCAAACTATGGACTTAAAGCCATCAAAAGGCTTAAAACAGATTTTACAAGGTTTAAAAAGGATCCTGTAATAGTACCTCTTCCTTTTTTTTTCCATATTTTTTGTTTAAGCTCATCCAGTCCTTTTGCTTGTTTTAGAACATCCTCCTTCTTTTCAGATCTGTAGTATCTTTTAATGGCACCTGGTAAAGAAATAAAAAGAGTGAATTATTTGAATGTAATATCATGTAAAAAGTTTTCAATTAGGGAAATATGAATAATGAAATAGCTACAAGTAATGAAGAAAATATGCATTCATGATCACTGATAGGCAACTTGATTGGGCCTTGTACAGAACTTAGAAAAGCTCCTGTATTACATACCCCATTCTTCTCTTCCAATTATTTTGCTTTAGTCCATCCACTTTGTTTGCTTTTATATGCTATTCAACCATGTAGAAAGCCTGTCTTTTAATAGCATCTGGAAAAGAAATAAAGAGATTTTAAGACAGTGAATTATTTTAGTGTAATATCATACAAACAGTTTTCATTGATGAAAACATGATTACTGCTCAGGATTCATACAGCAACATAAAAGCAAATTGAAGGATTTCTGAGGCTCTAAATCAAGACCTTTTCAATGACTCTTTTAACGCGCCTTACTGTCATTTTTAGTTTACATAGAAAAGAGTTTCATCATTTTACACAAACTTTGTATTTTAATACACTAATGACGAAACATGAGAAAAAATTGAAAGGTTAAAAAGGGCATTCCCCCAGCATGCTACTGTCTACATTCAGGTTAAAAACAACAAGATTCGTAATAATCATTCAACAAATTTCTAACTGATCAAATTCAAGTACTTTTTAAGACAAAAATAATGAAATACAAGGCCTTGGTAAGGCTAATAGCAAATTCAAGTACTTTAAATGTCATAAACAGACTGAATACACGTACAAGGCTACATTCAAGCAGTCAAAGTGCTGTTTGAACCCTGCGAGTGAACCAGTGCATTGATTATATAACCCTGCCTGGAATTTAGGTCAAAGAATGTAGGTCGACTCAATGGGATTAATACAGGCCAGTTTAATACATGTACAGAATCTTTACTTGTACGCGTGGCCGTACTTTGACGTAAACTTTTTGCAGTATTCTAATAAAAAGGTCAGAAAGTTTGATTAACTATTTTTTTACGATCGTGATAATCTTATTTCGGCACGGTCTGTTCTCCGTGCATAAAAGCCCTCTTGGTCGTCCCTGACACGGATGTTCCCTTAAATATGATTGATTCAAATGTTATATTAGACCTACCTGATGCATTTACACCTTCTCTTCATCCTCATCAGTTATATTATCGCCGCAACAAACGCCATCTTGCAAAGAAGTCGACCATAATCAATACGGAGGCTTAAAAAATCTTCTGTGACCGGCCTACACAGCCTAGCAGTCCCCGCGCATTTTTAACCGCCTGGCCGTGCGCACGCGCAGATAGTCTGTAATGGGATATCTTTCGCGCCGATTCTTTAGCATTGACCTAACGCTATATTTATGGCAAGAAGAACGCACATTTTGCCTCTTGTTTTATTCAAGACTAAAACAGAAAGAGGCAATAATATAGATCACTAGACAGGGGGCAGCCGGTCATCGTTTTACAAGGTAGGTGAAATAGTGATTTCAGTGATGTTCGCACAGTGTATCTTAACACAAATTATAGCCAAAGCATGCTTCTGGGATTAAAGCGGGATTCTTTCTCGAAGCACTGCATATTGCAGGGTAATTTAGCCGTCTCTTGAGGAAGGATCGAATTATACTGAGTTTCATTGGGCTTGGCTTTTGTCTGTTGTCTGTTCTAACGTTTGACCGGTTATACTCACTGTGAACTTTGGAAATATATCTGCACGTCCACGATACGGGGTAAAAACAAGGGGTTATCATTTTAAAAGTGTGTCAAAATATTCCCATGTGTTGGATTACAAGGGGGGGGGGGGGGCTTTGATGCACGACAACCAAATCACAGCTAGCGTGTAGTTTCATTTCCCTATTCAGATTCGGCCCAGGGACTTAAGCATAAAGAGTGGAGATTTCCATTGATGACATAATGACCAGGTCACATGATTATTAAATGAAACTTACGGTTCAGGATCGTAGCATGCTTTCCCATCTCTTTGGAGTTAAGTGAACTCTTTCCGAATTATTTTTATATGTGTTTAATGTTACATTTTGTAAAATTTATGAATTTAAAGCAAAAACACATTGAAATTTCAATGCTTATGTCACAGTGTTGTTACCCAGTATCGTGGATGTGCAGATATGGTAACGCTCAGCTTTAGCAATTGAATTGTTTAGGTACTACTGTATATCATGATATGGCTTCAAATCCTTGAAATTCAAGCATAAACTTCCATGTTTCAATTATTCAATATGTCTTTTCTTTTATAAAGGAATGGGGTGTCCCAAGGATGAAAAAGGAGTGCCTGTCGTCACAAGAAAAGAGATGAACATCTAAAAGAAGGCTGCGTTTCTGTGTTCCTGTTACATGAATTCCCAGTCTGCAGCCACAATAGAATTGTTAACCTACATGTATAATCTCATAGTGTTTACCTCAGACCCCCTCTCTGTCAGATTTATGGACTTAAACATGCTAAAATAGTAAAGGAGAGACTGACTCGCTCTGAGCAAGGAGAATAAGCAAACAGTTATGTATGGTTGATAATTTTCCTCTGATATTTAGATTAACTACAGCAGTGTAAGCAAGATGAATTAGGGATATGCAAACAGTTACAGTCTGTCAATAATATTACCATTTCCAATATAAACAAATTCAAACTGCATAGCTGATTACTACTTATCTAACTTCAGTGAAATATTTCCATCATGCCCAGGGCCTTACTATTAGGGACTATGCATGAGGTAAAACTTGCTCTCTGGAGCCTTAAACACATCATAAGAATTGTAGAGTGGTTTTCTCCTTAGAAACGATCCCCTTGTCAGGCAAACTATGGAGAGGTGACCTCTGGCATATATTGTAATTATTTTTTTTTGACTTGCTACAATCACTGCAAATACTGACATAACTGCAAATAACAAAGTTAGTGACGAGAGATCCTATAACCTTTTTTGTCAAGGAGAGGTGGTTTTCTGTTTAGAAATGATCCTCTAGCCAGGCAAATTATGGGGAGGTGACCTCAAACACTATTTTGACTTGCTACAATTAGTGCAAATACCGACATAACTGCAAATAACAAAGTTAGTGACGAGAGATCCTATAACCTTTTTTGTCAAGGAGAGGTGGTTTTCTGTTTAGAGACAATCCTCTAGCCAGGCAAATTATGGAGAGGTGACCTCAAACACTATTTTGA
The DNA here is from genome assembly GCF_001039355.2 of Lingula anatina. The sequence goes on along the minus strand of NW_019775733.1, from coordinate 1,735 downwards.
CCTGCTACCATTAGTGCAAATACTGACATAACTGCAAATAACAAAGTTAGTGACGAGAGATCCTATAACCTTTTTTGTCAAGGAGAGGTGGTTTTCTGTTTAGAGACAATCCTCTAGCCAGGCAAATTATGGAGAGGTGACCTCAAGAACTTTTTTGACAGTCAGTGCAAAAATCCTGACATAACTGAGACAGCAACGATAGCTTCTGTCCAGAGTTTTTTTTTTTTTTTTTTTTTTTTTTTTTTGTCATGGCGATGGAGATCATTTCCTGTGAAAGAAATTATCTAGACAAATATGGAGATGTGACCTCTGACATATAAATTTTTGATTTGCTGTATTTAAATCCTGACAATATTGGAATAAAAATATAAGTTACTTTCGATTCTGAAAGTTGTTTGTCGTTCAAAGCGTCAAAATTATATGTCTACCTCAGGTGGAAGGCGGTGAACATTTCTTTCACTGCACTGAATGCTATATATTTGTACATATACTCCAGCCAATCTAAGATTGCGTAATTATTTCTCCAAAATGCAAAGCACCACATTTAATCTATCTGTTGAATACTTTAATCAAAGTCCAAAACATTTCATCATACAAACAATTTGCAAAAGTATTCGCTTTTTCCATACTGCGCTTACTGTAAAATGCGGAATTAAGTCATGTACATAAAATAAAAAGTATATATACAAAAGATCACCACGCGATATTATAAAATCAGTTTTAAGCTTTCGGAAAATAAAAGATAAACAAAATGTGACCTTTCCAGTTAACAAAAACGGAATGCAAGGTGGCCTTTCGCACTGTAAAAGGTAATAGTTGAACTTTTGAAAACTGAAAGTTAATGAAAATGTGAATGATGGTCTTTCCGAGTGATAAAAGTTGATAAAAAGATGACCTTTTACAATTGAAAGGTGAAAGATGACCTTTTCGTCAGGAAAAGATGATCAAAGATGAGGGATCATCTTTCGATAACATTTTGTAGATAAATGAAAGGCGATAAAAGGTGTTTTTTCATGCAGTGTACAATTTGAATCTGCATTATAAATCGGAAATTGTTAATTCTTTCGAATAGACGCTAACAGTGTATTAAAACGGTAATTTAGGTGAAAGCATACAAAAAACACTGATATATTAAATGTTCTGATTGTTCGATGGACCAGTAGATATAAAAGACGAAGAATGAATTCCTTAACAAATTTTATACAAATAAAATGCCAACCTGTTTGAAAATGCCAGATAAAATTGTAATTTCAGTAAGATAATTCACCTTTCGTGTCTATAAAAAAATTAATATGAAGTGTTACCTACAGCTAAATGATAGAAAGACCCCTTTGTTACCTTCGGTCTTCAGCCCTCCGTAATTAGATTGGAATTACGTCGTGGTTATTTGAGTTACGATCAAATCCAAGCGTGGTGATTCTATTAATTAACTTATCACTGTTTACACTGGCCTCATAAAATGTCTGTGAGATTGCATTGTTCCGGTGAATCATTGACTCGTGAGAAGGCTTCGCCATTACGGAAAACTACATTCAAAACGTCGGTTTTGCTTCTCGTAATAAAAATACTATCTCCCAAAATTGGTGGAAACTCTCTTTGAAGAAAATCAAACAAAAAGTCACAACATAAAGATATGTGTTACGATAAATAAGACATACGATGTAATGTGAAAATTAAAGTAAAGTGTAAGGATAAAATGGATAGCAGATTGCTGATGGACCCAAAAATGTGAGCG
>NW_019775732.1:223789-234432 GCF_001039355.2 Lingula anatina | reverse complement strand
ATGAATGTTTGCATGTGCAGTTAACACTTCCTTATACAGCTTTAAATGGAACATACTTCAGCTCTAACCACAAATTCTGGTTGTCTACTGTCAATAAAAAGTAACTCTGTGCATGTACAGTACTAACTACAAGGAAATACTCCTAAACCTTATCAGCACCCCGAGATTTTACTTAGGACAGTATGGAGCCGACCAAGAGATATATTCTATTGTGAACAGAATATGTTCTTTATAAACCTTTTATGAAGCAGGGATTAAGTTGTTTATTTCATATGTAATGCATTATGGAGGTTGGTTGGGTTCAAAGAATCTCAGAAGGTTAATGGTATGAGCTACTCATGCACAAATTTCATCTGTATTCATTATTATATCTGAGTTTATTCTAAATATTTAATTTACATTGTTGATCACATTAGTATTAAACTTACAAGGATGGCATTTTGGAGAGATGTCTTTTGTAGTCAGTTTCTTGTATTTTTATGTTTCCAGTTAATTTGATAAGTAGATTTCTCACTGTATATTAAAAGAGGTTAGAATGATGTTTAGCCTGTTTCATTAAATTTTTTGATATATAATAGATAATTTGCTAACCCTGTAACTTGATCATTTCAGGGCCTGCATACATTTGGAGCTTCACAGGTGGCAGTACCTAAGAAAGCAGGTGAGACAGCTCATGATATGCTATATCACTACCAAAGCTTTTAGTTAAGGACAATTTTGTTATCTTTTTACTCATTGTTTTAGCTATCATTTTGGTAGGTTTTGCCAGTGACTGAAAATTATGATGAAAAGCGGGTAATAGTTTTTGACTTGTTTCCAGACTGAAAGTATGATTGTCCTGTAAAATTGTGATTGTGTTAGCTTAGGCAGAAATTACACACAGCAGAAGCTTCTAGTAACAGGAGTTTGTTGTCACTTGGTGCGGAATGTTTTAGGTGAGCCAGATGTGAAATTAATTAGTATAATTTTGTTCATCAGTACAGACTGATACATTATAGCTAGAACTCCAGTGAAGGCATTCTTGTGGTATTTGCTTTTGAATGAACTTATTTTAACATGAAAGGATTTTGTAAACTTAGACATATCCTCTCATCATTCTGGTGGGAAAATAGTGCTTGTAGTTTGGAGATACAACAATTGTCAGTGCCCAGCCCTGATAGCAGTCTGAATATGGCTACTGTTATCTTATCTTTATTTCAAATTATATGTACACAGTCCTCCAGCACAAAAGAATTTTTAGACAGATCATGTCCAGTTTAACTCTCACACCCATATTGTAACCTGTCACAAGGGTGGACACACAGTTGAAGTAGGCAAGGGTAAATAGTTGCTGTGTTTTCTAGCATTATTGCTTTCATTGATAAGCTTGTAATCCTGTCAAACAGACAGTTTGAAAAGAGGTCAATACTCTGTAGTTAAATTAGTCTAATACATGTGATCATGAAATGAAATATAAGGGGTTTTAAAAAGCTTGGTATATAGGAGAAAAAGTTTTGAAAAAATTTGTTGTATGCAAAAAAAAAAAAAGAATTTGCTGATTATCAAAAAATATTTATGGAAAGGTTGAGATAATTGCTAATGGAAAATGTTTAAGGAGACTAAAATTAGTTATAATGTGCTGATTGTCTTCTTAACTTTTTGGCATTTAAAAAGGGCAAAAAATTAAATCTGTCCCTCAAATATAAATTGGTATTTTTCATAAAAATTTTCCTTAATCTTGGCAGTGCAGTAGTTACAAAGAATGCATTTTAAATAAATTTGATTTTATATTTTACTCAGAACAGCTTGCCAGGGAAGGGAACTATTATTGCATAAAATAAATGTAAGGCCTGTGAATGGCTTATATATATTTGTGGGGAATTTGTTTAATTAGAAGAACTGTTTAGGTATTTTCTGTATTTAGAACAGGTCACATAGAGAAATTTCACCTTACAATAAGGAGAAGATATGCCATCTATTCAGCTTGCTAGGTCATCACACAAAGTTCTGTAATGATCCATATTACATAGGTCAAGTGCATTTTTGCTTATTTGTGAAAAGAGAGTTTTACATAAAAATTACTACATTGTGAACTGTGAATGCATTTTGTTGTACATGGTTTGTGCACACAGAACTGGGGTACAGTAAAACTGGTTTTATAGATAAATCTACCATATGTTGCAGTACCTTTGCAGGAAGTGAGCAGCTTTTTAACAGTTTACCGATTTGCCAGTTTACAAATTTTTTGTGTGTGTGTGCATTTATATATATATATATATATACACACACACTGATGATACTATGTGGTTAGCTAAAGCCATCGTCCATCTAAATATTTATTATTGTGAATTGGACATTATTCAAGAGCTTTACAAAGGAGGCTATTGTGATGCTGGCTACTGAGCCATAAGGTTGTTGTGTATATTGGAATGGCTCCTTAAATGGTTGCTGTGTCACCAGAAACATCAACATGGAATATCTGTGTTTCATGTTGCCTTTTTCCAAATGTCCTTGTGCTAAGACACATCCTGGTGCCAGGAAGACAGTAAGGAAACCCTCTGCAACAGGTGAGGTCATCACTGGAGGACCCTCATTCCTCTTTGCCTGTAGTCTGGTCAGGTTCCTTGCATGGAAATTTAAGTAAGAAAATGATCCGTACCTTGTATGGAGGATAAGATACTGGTTTTGCTGTAAATTGAAAATATATTTTCCATTTTCAAACAGACTCCATTAGACCTTTTATAGTTGCTATATGAAAGGAGAGGAAGAAATTATTTGCTCGGTTCAATTATTGTTGGTGTTGGTGGCGAGAGCGGGAGTCACCCTGTGTTGCTTGAGGAGGAACACCTTCACTACCGAGTGGCGCAATAAAATGGTAAAATATTAAGATGGCAATTATTGAAGGTGTTTATTCATGTATGTCTTCAGTTTATTTATTCACTGTTTTCCTGTAATATTATAAGTTGCAGGCAGTGCTGAAGTAAAATTATACATCCTAGATAACGCCATTGCAGTTACATAGTGAATTGATTAGTGTCAAAAGGAATTTTTTGTTTGCATTTATTTCTAAAGACCGCTAGTGTAATGAATCAAGATATAATCAGCTGGAAATGAAATGTACGTAAAGTTGGAAAAGCAATAAACTAGTATGCACTCATGTCAAAGTTTTCACAACTTATTTGGCCATTGTTTTGCAAAATTGTCCAAACACTTGAATTGATTTCCTTAAAAAGTGTCTTTTTCACTTTGTATATGTAAGGTTTCATTTAGTGTAATTAACAGATGTTACAATTTCATTGTTTTTTATTATCATTATTATTTGAAACATTATGACATTACAAAAATTGTCTTCTTTACAAGATCTTGTACTTTGTACTGCTTGGAATTTAATGTAAATGCTATGAATTACAATTAACTGGATTAATCAGATTAAGGTATGGCATCTTGGTATTCTGACATTTGAAGCACTCATTATACTCTTTCATTAAATTGAGGTCACTTAATTTAGAACAGGTGATGCTAGTAAATAAAGCTATTGATAAAAATGGGAAAGGAAACAGGCAGGGGTAGGTGAAAAGATGCACCTGCAGAAAATAAAAGAGTATAAATAAGGCAACCAGATGCAAACATTTGTTCAGCGACTTGCGGATCAATATGCAGCTATAAATGTTGCAGAAATTCTTATCAGTCTTGTGCATGTAACTTTCCTGTAATTCCCACACACGCCATGTTACCTGGTTATGGAAAGCCTGCAATCTATGATGACATTGGAATATCAATTATTCACCTGGAGAAGTGTTAGGCAAAAATAAGGCATTGGACAATCAATAATTAGTGGCACCTTATTTAGTTGTTGGTGTCACTGGAGGGAAAGAGAGAGAGAGCAGTTAGAGCTATTTGTGATGAGCAACTGCCTCAGTAATTTGTACTACAGCCTTGAGGAAGTTTATTCTGGGGACCCCATGTGACCGCCTCTGTATATAGACAACACTGGCCCAGACCACTTCAGCTTTTGTGAATCATTGACTCCAGTTGTAATTGTTCTATACCTGGTGGTGTGGTGGAGTTTGACCCCCTTATTGGGAGGACCTCACCTAAATGTGTAACTACTGGAATGTTGACTTCCTAATGGCTCTGAAAGGGCCAGATCAAGGTAAAGTATTAATTAGAATGGAAACTTGGAAGATGTAAAACAATCATTTGTGTTTTCTGGGAAATAGTTGGGTGTAGGGGAGCATACTGGGAGAAGGCAGTCCATACCTGTAACAATGTTATCTGAAACTGATGCAGATAATGTCTGCGCACATTGAATGGTGGGACAGATGAACTCTGATCTTGGCTAATATCATGGTTGGCCACGGGCAAATCTGATCATTATTGGACTAAATCCAAATTATTGCTGTTCAGATAAATAAAAAATAATGCAGATATTATTTTCAGTATATTGTGTTGCCCTTGACAATTGTGCTTTAAAAAGGGGGGTTATCAATCATAAGATAAGTATAAGAGTAAGAGATAGGAGACAAAAAGTTCTGTTTGCTGTTTTGGGGTTAATTAGTGCCAAGGCCCCAGATGCAAAAGGATAATATTTTAACAATTAATGAGGTTATACTTTGATTCATTGCCAGTAATTGCATGTCATGTTCACCAACAGTTCTACTTATAACTTCATTTAACAAGATCTCCTTGGAATACTGTGGACTCCATTAATTTTACACCAACAGGTGTTCTAATCAGCATGATGTCATACATTCAATATTTTGTGATGTCACACCCATGTATGCATTGTTATTAGTACAAACTTTAGTGGAGATGTATGCAAATAGTTACTCTGGATTAAAAAGAAAAAGAATTTATGAAATATTTAAGGAACATCACATGATTCACTAAGATGGTTGATATTATATTACTCTGTGGACATGTTTACACACATAACCTAAAATAGAAATGACCTAACACCAGTATTGCTGCATTGTGAATACTACCTCAAATCAATTTCCAGGCACATTAAAACAATCTTTGAAAACATTCATGAAATGAAATGGTACAATAGGGGTTTTATCATAAAAGCTCAGGGACAAATAATGCTGTGTATATATCCAGCAGTCGTTCTCATGGAGGGGAGGGGGGTCTGTTTGAAAACGAAGACTATATGTATCTTCCTGTTTTGGGGAAAACAATATTTTATTGCTGTTAAAAAATGTGGGAAAGTTGAGTATTTGTGTTCATTAATTGAGAGTAAGAATGACGCCTTTGCTTTGTTTATAGTAGTTTCTGTTATGTTAATGTAGCAGATGCCATATAGGTGTTGTTATTTTAAAATTTTGAGCCAAAAAATTAAGGCTATCATGGACATGGGGTTGTAACCAAATAATAACAATGTGTGTTTAAGTTATCTTTATTGTGTAAAGTGCTCTTTTGAGCTCATTGTGTCTGGTTGTGTATGTGCATGTGTGTTTCAAGTGCTTCGACCTACATGACTCTCGATATAAAATAAGTTGTAGATTAACTTGGGTTTTCATGAGGTATTACATCTTGGACAATTTACGGCATGGATATGACATTGAGGATTACTGGTGACATGCATGCGCAGGCCTGTCAAGTATAATGTTTTTTGAGTTCCATATAAAGCAATTGTTCTATGTACAGCGTTCCAATTACACAGAGACTCACTGAATCCAATTAAATTTAAAGATAAACATGCCTCCAACGACAGAAAAACTAGTGATTATATGAGGAAACTTAGAAAACAATTAAGAGGAGGCATGTTAATCTTAGTTAATGTTAGAGCGCATTCAGAACAGATGATCCAAGGACTAACTGATCTGCCAACTAAATATGGCCGACCCCACTTCAAAAGCGATGCCGCCAACTCCTGATGGTCTCCCCACCATATTTAGTCGGCAGATCAGTTAGCCTGCAGATTATCTGTTGTGAATAAGCTCTTATTTTCATTGAGAATGAGTCCATAGATATACACATTTAGGTGTCTACATGTCAGCAGTCTCCACTAAAATTTGTGCTCTGTGCATGCTCAGTTTAAAGTTATGTGCATGGGCATCCACTTCCCCATTTGAATGTTATTTCAGCAGTGGCGCCTCTCATGCATTTCACGTTAACAATCTTAGCTGCCACAAGTGTGCTCAATTTGATATAAGCATAAGTGGATGCTGTTTGTAAACTGTGTCTCTCAAAGGGTAACGCAATGTTTCCCAGGTTTATATTTCATTTGGAAGCAGGCAACTTTATGCAAGTTTTGCAAGAAAAAAAGGAGCAGAGACATTTAATAAATGTTTCTCAAAAGATGGTTTTTAAGCAGAATCATTAGTTTAACATCACATATTTTCTGAAACCCCATTGAGCTCCCCTGCATAGCTCTTTGGTCTTTGATTGATTTGTGATTTATGATGTGTTAATCTTAAGCAAAGCACGCCCATGTCTCTCATTGATAACATTTCTGTCCTTGCAAAGGGTTTCAATTATTTCTTTTATTGCAAGTTGGCTAGGTAGTAAGATACTACAGATATTAAATTAGAGCACACATGGACAGTGAAGGGAAGAGTTTGGAAGCTTATTTAGGTACAAAACTGTGCAGATAATCTTATGGGTAAATAATATCTTTTCAGAAAAATCGGTGTAGTACCATTACAAATGATGAATCAGCCAATTTTTAGATCTTATGGCAACTTTTATGGAGGTTGCAAATGTAACATTTTTTACAAAAAATGACAACTTAAATGATTTATGATAAAAACTTGAGATGACTTGATGTAAATTCTTTATGAAGAAATACTCTATTTATATTTGATAATTATACATATATGTCATTTTGTATATCATTACATATAAGGTATTAACTTTTTTTTTCTTTTCAGATCGGNAAAAAAAGGAGCAGAGACATTTAATAAATGTTTCTCAAAAGATGGTTTTTAAGCAGAATCATTAGTTTAACATCACATATTTTCTGAAACCCCATTGAGCTCCCCTGCATAGCTCTTTGGTCTTTGATTGATTTGTGATTTATGATGTGTTAATCTTAAGCAAAGCACGCCCATGTCTCTCATTGATAACATTTCTGTCCTTGCAAAGGGTTTCAATTATTTCTTTTATTGCAAGTTGGCTAGGTAGTAAGATACTACAGATATTAAATTAGAGCACACATGGACAGTGAAGGGAAGAGTTTGGAAGCTTATTTAGGTACAAAACTGTGCAGATAATCTTATGGGTAAATAATATCTTTTCAGAAAAATCGGTGTAGTACCATTACAAATGATGAATCAGCCAATTTTTAGATCTTATGGCAACTTTTATGGAGGTTGCAAATGTAACATTTTTTACAAAAAATGACAACTTAAATGATTTATGATAAAAACTTGAGATGACTTGATGTAAATTCTTTATGAAGAAATACTCTATTTATATTTGATAATTATACATATATGTCATTTTGTATATCATTACATATAAGGTATTAACTTTTTTTTTCTTTTCAGATCGGACCAGTCTGAGTTCACAACCTGATGACACACCCAGGGAGCTGGTCAGATGTGAGTGTTGTTGACATTGTAAACACTGGCTTTGAAATCACCTTTAAATTGTAAAATCTTATATTTTGTGTCAAGTTTGAGTTTAAATATTTGTATAAAGTTTAATTTGCATATATGTGATTATTTTCTTTTAATCCCTGAATTATAATGTCCATTTTAATGATGATTTCTGCATTTTTGATCATTTTTCCATTTTTTATTTAACCACTTAGTTCTTGGTGTGAATGATAAGTTTGTTGGAACATTTAACAGTTTGTCACTAATTTTGCTGGGGAGACTCCTAAAAATCTGTAAAGAACAAGGTGGCATTCCCCATTTTGTTTGCTAAGCTGTAGCATGAAGCACACCATGGATGTGCTGTAGCTAGCAGGTGTTCCTGATTATATTATAACACATCCTGGGTAAAGGCATATGCTCAGTTAATTCAACATTTGTGCTTTCATCAATTGTTCTTGAGAAGTTTGTATAGAAATATTTTTGTTTGCATGAATATTGATTTTGGAATTATTTTGATGTTGAGCAAAAGTTCCTAGAACTTTTGTCTTTTCTAAAAAAACTAAGGGTGGAAATTTATGGGGATACATTAAGAATTGATCAAAAACCTTAAAATATGTACAGGAACAAACTTTTTACCATCAAAACAATTTAACTAGAATCTGAAACTGGAGAAGAACATGAAAGGTACTTTACAGCCACAATCCTTATTGGTATATATCTGAGATAGTAGTGGCTGTACACATTATGATTATGGCCCAGTAGTCTGTGCCATTTAAACCCACGCCTCCCAGTCAATGTATTATACAGCTGACTCATAGGAAAGGTTAGCAGTCAGTTTGGAAGCTTCTCCACTGTAATATTTGCCAAGTAAAATAGAAAAAGGTAAGCAGAATATGAGGTTCAGGAGCAGATATTGCTAAACTTTGGCCATTGCTTTATGAAATTAAAAATCTTAGTTTTGGAAATGTAAGCATTTTTGGAAAGCTTGTCTGTTTTTTTTAAAAGTAAAAGCTTTAGCGGTATACTTGCTTATGGAGGAGCAAATTAAGTTTATGAAGCAGACAGTGCAACATTTATCATGGAAGAACTGCTCCCAGAAGTAGGGGTCAGCAAAAGTTCTGGGATTTGCTTTTTAGGTTGGGGAGAGGGACAGTAAAAAGGATTATAAATACTAAAGAGAAGAATGGTTTATGTGTCCTCTTTTTCTGGAAAATGTCTAATTCAGTTTGAAACTGTAAATTCTCTGACAAGTGTAGGAAAATGCAACTTTCTTAGAGCATGCCTTATATGTACTGGAATCTATTCCAAGGGGAACTTATAAACTGAGTGGAGGTCTTTGCATATTATGCCCCGTGCATGTAACCCCATGTAAACCTAGCCCTGGAAATTTGTCACTGTTATGTACAGAAATATTAATTATGACCATGATAAAAGGTTCTTTTTTTAAGGATGTAGCCACGCAATATGATCATGCATGATTGCAAACACATACTTATTTATCTAATGAATAGAGAGAGTTTGCCAAGTGTTTTTCCGTGTTAGTCTTTCCACTGTCTGGAACAGCCACTGTAATAAACCTTGTCAATTGGGTGTATTTTTCAACAGAAATGCAAGTGTTAAGAGTATGTTTTTGTAATGTGTCATCTGTAGGTTATCCTGGAAATGGGCATTTTAAGGCCAGCTATGAATTTTTTACCTTTCTCCCTTGTCTGTTATGACTGTGCCATCTTAGTATAACATGATTGCTGTTTTGAATTACAAACATTCCAAACTGATTGGGTTTGCCTAAGCCTGGGGCCTTTTAGTTTTATTTCTAGTTCTTTCAAGTGAGAATTACACATAGCACAGGTAAGAAAATGATTTTTGCAAAACTTAAAGGCTATTTATCCGGAATCCAGGTATTCTGTTTCCTTCATGGGGAAGTTTGTGCATTTCATAATGTAGACAGAGGAATGTGAACTATTTGCTAGAATGTGAATCATTAAGGTAGGAGTAGGTAGGTAGTGAAATACCACTTCAGAAGTCAACACTGACAGAGTGAGATACTACATGTCAAGACGTAATAGGTCTGTTAAGGATCATCTAATAAAATATCACTAACTGTCATTCTACTCCTTCAACTCTGCCATTGCTTATATTTTTAATTGCATTTATAGAAATGGTCTACTGGCATTCTCAGCTGCATTTGTGACCATGTCTGTAGATGAAAGAAATGGAGGAATATTCTGTGATAATATATCAGAATATCCACTTATGAAACTTGTACTTAAGCATATTAATTTTATGTATTAAGATTAGAAATTAACCTGCCACAGATGTTCTCTCCTTGTCATTCTGACAGAGGTGGGCGACATTTACATGCTCTGTTTCAGGTTTTCTGCACTTTTTTGCATATTTTTCCAGCCTATAAATAATGTTGCTTTATACATGTCTTTATCTCCCAGCTGACCTTATATATTGATAGGGACTCAGTAGGGCAACTGGAATACAACTTCTTCCTTACGCAGCTCAAAAGCAAACCTATCTTCTCCCGTCTTAAAGAAATGTTCTTCTCCATGTATCTGAAAGAAATAGGCTGGCTGGCATTTTGGTGGTGTAGTGATTGCTGGATTTGTCTGGGATCACAGACTGCACACCAGGCAATAGAAAAACAGGGTTACAGTTTATCTTGGTGCTACTGGGGATTCTACAAATTATACGCTTTTTTTTTTTCTCAGCCCAGACTTTTGGATGGTTCGAATTTGTAGCTGCTTAAAGTGAAGTAATTAAAAAATAATTTTGTATCATGTAGTGAAAAAGAAATATTCGAATCAAACAAGAAAATGCTTTACTGACTATTTGGCTTTGCTAGGATCTGGCTATTAGTCTGAATAAAACCTGGCTTTTTTCGTGATTAATGCTTGGCCATGGTTGGTGTAAAAAAATACCTGTGTAGGCTGTGTGCTGGATTTCATAGGAACTCAGGTGAAAACAACTCATATCCCCTAACAGCTGATCATTTGTTATCGCCACTCTTTGCCAACTTAATTTCGCAGGAAGGAGACTGGAGTGGATGGTTTGGCACCAAGACCTTAAGCTCTTTGTTGAGTCTCACAAAGTAGTTAAAAGTTATTATTATTA
>NW_019775732.1:213398-223583 GCF_001039355.2 Lingula anatina | reverse complement strand
TATGAATTTTTTACCTTTCTCCCTTGTCTGTTATGACTGTGCCATCATAGTATAACATGATTGCTGTTTTGAATTACAAACATTCCAAACTGATTGGGTTTGCCTAAGCCTGGGGCCTTTTAGTTTTATTTCTAGTTCTTTCAAGTGAGAATTACACATAGCACAGGTAAGAAAATGATTTTTGCAAAACTTAGAGGCTATTTATCCGGAATCCAGGTATTCTGTTTCCTTCATGGGGAAGTTTGTGCATTTCATAATGTAGACAGAGGAATGTGAACTATTTGCTAGAATGTGAATCATTAAGGTAGGAGTAGGTAGGTAGTGAAATACCACTTCAGAAGTCAACACTGACAGAGTGAGATACTACATGTCAAGACGTAATAGGTCTGTTAAGGATCATCTAATAAAATATCACTAACTGTCATTCTACTCCTTCAACTCTGCCATTCCTTATATTTTTAATTGCACATATAGAAATGGTCTACTGGCATTTTCAGGTGCATTTGTGACCATGTCTGTAGATGAAAGAAATGTAGGAATATTCTGTGATTATATATCAGAATATCCACTTATGAAACTTGTACTTAAGCATATTAATTTTATGTATTAAGATTAGAAATTAACGTGCCACAGATGTTCTCTCCTTGTCATTCTGACAGAGGTGGGCGACATTTACATGCTCTGTTTCAGGTTTTCTGCACTTTTTTGCATATTTTTCCAGCCTATAAATAATGTTGCTTTATACATGTCTTTATCTCCCAGCTGACCTTATATATTGATAGGGACTCAGTAGGGCAACTGGAATACAACTTCTTCCTTACGCAGCTCAAAAGCAAACCTATCTTCTCCCGTCTTAAAGAAATGTTCTTCTCCATGTATCTGAAAGAAATAGGCTGGCTGGCATTTTGGTGGTGTAGTGATTGCTGGATTTGTCTGGGATCACAGACTGCACACCAGGCAATAGAAAAACAGGGTTACAGTTTATCTCGGTGCTACTGGGGATTCTACAAATTATACGCTTTTTTTTTTCAGCCCAGACTCTTGGATGGTTTGAATTTGTGGCTGCTTAAAGTGAAGTAATTAAAAAATAATTTTGTATCATGTAGTGAAAAAGAAATATTCGAATCAAACAAGAAAATGCTTTACTGACTATTTGGCTTTGCTAGGATCTGGCTATTAGTCTGAATAAAACCTGGCTTTTTTCGTGATTAATGCTTGGCCATGGTTGGTGTAAAAAAATACCTGTGTAGGCTGTGTGCTGGATTTCATAGGAACTCAGGTGAAAACAACTCATATCCCCTAACAGCTGATCATTTGTTATCGCCACTCTTTGCCAACTTAATTTCGCAGGAAGGAGACTGGAGTGGATGGTTTGGCACCAAGACCTTAAGCTCTTTGTTGAGTCTCACAAAGTAGTTAAAAGTTATTATTATTATTACTGCATGTTACAATGTCATCAGTAAAGGATGCTCTTAGTAGATTAGGGAAGAAAACCAAACAGGAGTTAACTAAGCCAAGTGGACCAAAAGCAAGTTCTGCTACTAAACAGAAAAGTGAACCTCAAGAAATAACAGGTAGTATACTTAACAGTAGGCATATGAACTGGTAAGAACATCTGGAACATAGGAATAAGAGGTTGAGTTTAGCTCTGATGTCTAAGAATTTTAAAGAAATCTGTGGTTCATTTCCTTCCTTGAATGTTGTGTAAAGGCATTGAAACTGCAATTGGCAGAGAATTGCCATGGGCCTGGTTCATCAGACAGTGATAAAATGATATAACTGTTTAGGTTCTGCCATATTTATGTGTTTCTGATTCCACTATTTCTGTAGGTTTGTGAATTCATATTGCGAAGCAATAGGTATGTTTTGTTAAGCATTCCACATCTAGAAGATGGTTCAGTATTTCAGCAAATGTGCGGAAGCTGACAGTGCGCCACCTAGCTTTTTAAATGAATGAAACCCATATACTTAACAGTTTGACTAAAATTCTTTTAGTTTTACAAGTATTCCTTAAAAATCATTTAAGCAACAATGGTATTAATGCAATAATGATGCACAATATTGGTGGGCGTTTTGGTAAATAACAGTATGTCTAGCACCAAGGGTCAGACTCAGCAGGTGAGGTACAGACTACTTAATATAGCCAGATGTGCTTCACCATAACTCACCTGTATAGATTAGGTTCACATCTGAGCAAAATCAAGCATGGCTACAATGGTAGGAAGTGGGGCAAATTCAATTCTCATTTAGGAGAGTCTGTGGATGTTTTAAGGGAAAAAAAGGAATGTTGAAAGTGAAATTAAAAATGAATTGAAGATATATGAGGTTATGTATTTTTGAAGGAAAAGAAGGAAGTAGATCTGCAGATGGATTTACGTGCATTCCCTCTTGAAACTGAAACTTATTAGGTTGTCTATGGACTTTTAAGGAAAATGTGTTTCATTTGTAGTATACTAAATGTACCTTGACCTTCCTTACAGCTGAAGACCACCAGGATGATGGTTTAGAGAGCTGCCCAAGTTTAGGAAATTTGAAGTCTAAGTTTGACGGTCCAGGTGCCAAAGCTCCCCCTCCACCACAGGTGATGGCCACTAAGAAATCGACTGGCCCCAAGGCTAGTGGACCAAGGTGAGTACCTTACTTAAGCCTAGCACCTTTCCTTTAGCTGTTGCACAAAGGTGAGTACCTTACTTAAGCCTAGCACCTTTCCTTTGGCTGTTGCACAAAGGTGAGTACCTTACTTAAGCCTAGCACCTTTCCTTTGGCCGTTGAACAAAGGTGAGTGTCTTACTTAAGCCCAGCACCCTTCTTAAGGATGCAGGACCATTATATGTACCTGTTTAAAGCCTAGCTCCCTTCTTTAGGCTGAAGAAGCATCATAAGTACCTAACTAAAGACAAGCACCTTTTAGGCTGAAGAACCAGGATAAGCACTAAAGCCCAGAGACTTCCCACAGACTAAAAAAAAAACAACCTGAGCACCTCATTTATGCTATAGCCTAACACTGGCCAGAACCTGTAGACCAACTTTTGAATTAAATGCCTTTGCAAAATGTGGACCAATGCTATATTTTATAGTTGGATGTAATTTAATGACAAAAACGAGTCCCAGAGTTTGTGTGAACCTTTGAATGAGTATATAAAGTTTGTATGGTCATAGTTGGATCAAGATCACATCAAGGACAACAGGAAGGAAATGACATTGGCATCTTGACAATACTTGTGTTATTGAGCTGGAAATCCAGAAAAACTAAATTGTGTTTTGCCTCTTTGTATAAAACAATGGAAATTGGACTGACAATGCCTATCACACAGCACATTAATAACGACCATCAATTGCTGTATTTCGATCACAGGGTGTTAAGCAGCACTTCCCTTGCTGAACTTTGATCAAATTATGCTATACACAGCAGGAGAATGTGAACATTAGCTCTGCTTTAGATGATAAATGTCTTGTATCATATACCACTGGTTGGGCTGATATCTATGCAGCTACAACTGTAGTCTGCTGCAGTTCATCACTGGTACTGGCCCCTCTAGGCGTTAACTTCCCAGTCTATGTCCACCACTATGCAGTCAACTCTCTGTGATGATGAACTTGGCAAGGACAACAACAACGGTTGTTATAACAGGTAAAGCAGAATGGTTTGGAGCTGGGAAGTCCTTTGACAGTAGAATGTCATAGAAGATGTATTATGTCATTCTTATCTCAGATGTTTGTGAATGCATGCAAGTATATGACCAAGTCTTGTAAGATTTTCATGAATCAATAACAGATGTGTGATAGTTTTGTTTGTATTTAGCTAATCATTTTCTTAGCTCCTATTACTATTAGGCAAATGTGTTGAAGATTACAAGTGCAGGTTTTATTCTTTTTGCAGTAGTGTTTCCTCTGCTAGTTCCCCTAGTGAACAAGGAACGCCTTCAAGTGGTGAGGAACGTGAACTTTTACGGGAAAATCTTGGGGAGAAGGAGGAGGTAATAAACAATGGTGACAAAGATACTGAAGAGAGTAAGGTAAAAAACACACTCATTTTCTAGGCATGGTTAGATGCACTATTGAATATGACATGAAGCAGACTTGGGGTGTCCAAACTGATGGGCACAGACTAGAGGTATGAAAAAAATTGTTTGCCCCTCCCTATAAACTGCTATGAATTATGATAAGTAACATATAATATGAAAGAGAAGGATACAAAAGTCAAGAGAACTGAATATGATGTACAATATTTCCTTCCACTCCCAGTTTATTTTCAACTTCACATTTTCATTGTTCTTTGAGAAGAAAACTTGATTATTCCACCCAGTTTTGTATGATATTAAATAAGGTTGTCTTTTGACATCTAATTCCTAACAAAAATTCAAATGTGATCTTGGGTACAATCACCCCCTTCTCAGGTTCAACCCCCCCCCCAACTTCCCCTCTCTTTAACATAACATGCATTTTTCTTATTATAGCTGTAGTTCACATTTGTCTTCAGTTCTCTCCCACCTGAACATGGATCACAGACACCACTCATATCCATACTGATCACTGTCTTTATGGTCACTGCTTTTGTCTCTATTTCCTCATTACATCTGGTATTCTTATCCAATTTGGGCACCCCCATAGCTGGCAATGACATAGTTTGATAGTGAGATATAACATGTATTGGTGTCTTGAATGCATAACCTGGCCTTGTCTAGAGAGAGAGATCACTTGTGGTCAGTTTAGTACTTATCAATCAAATGTGACTATGGCATGAACTAATAAGCATTTTCTGTAGGATAATGAAAAAAAAAAGAGAGAACAGTAGATGTGCAGTTTAGTTGTGAACATGATATTGCTCTTGAGTTCTGAAGGAGATTCTGTATATAGCAGTACATGAATTGGTTGACACATGAGACTAATTTTGGTTCTCCCACACATGAGACTAATTTTGGTTCTCCCAATACTGTCTTTATAAAGTGCAGTGTAGTTCTATTTTACATCAGTATAGCAGAGTACTAGAGGTATATTTGTTTGAAGATCAACTGTAATAATAACCAGCATGTCTTAATGTGCAATACAAAAGTCCTAATACCAGAATTGGACAAGATTGATATAACACATACAAACTGTGACTCATTTTAGTGGAGTTCACTTTTTAATAAGCATGAAACGCATTTGAAAAATTGTAAAAAGTAAATGTAGAGATATTTCTTATTTTCATTGAGTACTCTGAATTGCATATTTCTTAACATTGAAATCATTGATTTGAATGACGAAGTTGCTATTAACAACTCCCCATAGGTTGTAGAATAAAGAGATGGATGTAAACTGGCTGCAGTGTTCACATATAATATGTGACTAATAATTTGATGAATTATCCACTTTGTTATAACCAAACTGGAAAAAAAAACTCTGGTGGCGGCTGATGGTTTTTAGATTATATCATTTATAGTAAATGTTTCGCAAATGCTACCTCACTGGTGATTTTGATCTCAGTATTTTTCAAATTAGAGATCTATTGATTACAGACAGACAAAACTACATGAAAAGAGTATTTGCTGTAGGTAGTCACAAAAACTTGTTTATGTCATGTATTTGGAAGATAACCTTTTCACCTCTTATTTCAGATCCACTTTGAAGGGATGAAGGACATCATGTCCAAGTGGCAGACTGGGGATGTCATCAGAGGTGAAGGGTCCTATCAACGCGATGCCACAGATTTAGACGAAGTGAGAAAGGCCAAGTCAGCAGGCTCATTTAAGTCCAAATTCGATGCCCCTGGCAATAAGCCGCTAGCGTATGAAGCCTATGTTCCAGTGGTAAAAGAAAAAGAAGAACCAGTGCAACAGATAGAGAGACCAAAACCTGTGAATGTTGATATGGAAGATAACCATGAAGCTGAGCTCCCTCCTCCTTCCCACACCAAGAATCTACTGGCAAAGTTCAAAGAGATCCAGACAGGAGGGACAGTACCCACTTATGATAGGAAGCCCCCTAAAAGAATTACTCCTCCACGTGAAGATCAACAATTGGCCCATCAAGATTCGGATGAAGAAAATGAGGCTCCGCAAGATCCAAATCTGGTGCGGTCTGGGGATAAAGCAAATGCTGAGGAAGCACTACCCCCTGCTGGCTTTGCAAAAAATTTGCTTGGAAAATTCCGATCATTGGAAGAACAGGCTGCAAACCAGCCACCACCAACTCCAGAACGGACTAAACAAACTCAGAAATTTGCAGTGAATGCTCAACGGACTACTTATAATTATTCTGCATTTGTCGTAGCTCCTGCAGTAAATCCCGACAAGCCGAGAGAGAAAACTCCAGAGTTTGAGGCAGGCATCTTTGAGAACAAGCCAGTGAAAACAGTGGAGGATTATGAGCAGCAAATTGAAAGTGGGGAATATGAGAGCAATCCAGAGGTGCAGGATGGAGTCGCAAGAGAAGGCAGCCGCATTGTGGAAACTGAATTTCCAGAATATGGCTACACAAAAAATGTTCTTGCCAGGTTCAAGAGTATGCAAGAAGAAGCAGCCAAGAAGGAGTCAGAGAATGTTGTGTTGAGAAAGAAGGTGAGTTTGCATGCATGGTGTAGCATTCTGCTTTTTGTCATGTATTCATTGCTGTTCTCAGTTTGCAAGGGGATTTTTGAGAGACCATTTGCTGTTGCTGAATTAGACCCGTTTTATGTTCATGTTTGTTTGGCTTGTGTTGCTTGTCATTTCAGTAAGGAGTTTTTTCATAATGACTTGATTACCTTCATTAGTTGTTTTTAGTTACAGTGAATTTTTGTGCATCATTGAATTTAAGAATTGCATCAGTTTTATAGCAACTACCTCTTTTGGTATAAAAACCTCCATTTCTTATAGCCCTAGTTTATATACATATTATTAATTTACACCCAAATGTAGATAATTTCAGTGCATGAGACCTTTGGGCATGGTGCAGGATTCTAAAGAATATATGAGCTTCTCATACACGTATGCTAACATACTAACCTCACTATTGTTGTGTGAAATTGTTTACAGTCTGAGGTGTCTGAGAAGCCTAAGCCAGTGAAAGGTGGTGTAACTAGAACCTCGCTATCTAAAACGCCTCACTCTGAGTCTCGGGACAGTGTGCATAGCGTGGAGAGTTTAACTAAGTCAGACTCGAGTAGCCTGGGCAGTATTCCTGATAGATACCATCAGGAGCATGGTCAAAACCATGGCGAGGTGGTCAGAGAGGTTGACCGCAATGATGAAAATGAGCTCCCCGAACATGGACTGACCAAAAATCTGTTAGCAAAATTCAAAACCCTAGAACATGACAACCCTGATGTGCCTCTGCCTACTACGCCAAAGTCTTCTTCAGATGTCACTCGACTGACGCCACGAGAAGTGCGTATTTCCTCTGCCTCTCATGCTTCTTCTCACTGGAAACACGATGACGCTCACTCGGACACAAGTTCTATCACCAGTGACCACCCCCCAAGAGATTCCATGACATACAGCAGTGACAGTGGTCAGTATGAAGACTCCCCTGACCACTCACAGAAGGACATCATGTATAATGCTGACAGCAAGGAGGAAGATGACCTGCCTCCCCCTAACATGACCAAGAACCTGCTGGCTAAGTTCCAGGGACTGGAGGGATGAGTAAAGGCAGAGGAGACAGGTAGTAGGTGTTTTAATTACCAATAGTATTCACTGTGCTGTACACACTGTGTACTGGAGGAATACTGACCTCATTGATCACTCTTCTTTTTGGCAGCCTTATAGCTTGTAACAAGCAAGTTCACAGATGTTATAATTGAAGGGGAAATAGGGAAATCTGGTTTATACCTAGGACTGTGTTTTTCTAAGGCAGAACTTCAGTGTTTCACCTGTGATTTTCTCATTGTGTCATTAATCTTGTTGCTGTATGGTGTTCGTAACCTCAAAAGTAGTCAGTCTAATAATAATAACAACTAATTGACTTAACGTACATGCACTCATTCATCTCTGCAAATCTGAACTTAAGTATATTGGATAGTGAACAAGAAAAACATTGTTATATTTTATTGAAAAATTATTGATGATGAAAAAGTGAAAGAGCTCGCTTTAAGGATAGACTATCTTACTTACAATTTACAATAAGATATTTTCTTGACCAAAAGGACCAAATTGCACAGCCTGAACTCAGACAATTTTTAGAAATCCAGTCAGAATTGAGATAAATATTAGGGGTATATGCATTTTTGTATTGGACTGTGTTGTGCTGTGTGCTTGAAAATGACTGCCAAATGTTTTGCATCAGCTTGCTTGCCTTTCAATGTTTTTAGTCAATCCTCACATATTTTCTTCCTCCTAGCCAGTAGAAGTGCCCCTGATGCATATGAGCATTTTCAAATCTATTTGTGTTCTGTGTTGAAACCATGTATACAAGAGAATATAATGTTTTGACTGTGATTCATGTTGATAAATGTGTGGGTTGTTAGTGTACACATGTATAGATTAATATGAGTTACTTTCACTGTTGCAAACCTCTCTCTCTCTCTCTTTCATAAGATCAGAAAACTAATGACTAAATTCCTATATTCTTGCTTTTTTAGTTGAGGTTCATACCATCTTCCTTTCCAATTTTTAGAGCACCCCACGAGAGCGTGTTGACTCAGAAGGCGATCGCTGAAGACAACAAATGAATTTCACAGTGGGAAACTATTTAGACAGCCTCACAACAGTTATATAGCAAATGCTTGCCTGTGTACTCCAATGTCCAAGCACATCAGGATGAAGATATCTCAGTCAATGGTGGATGAATGGGCCTTCCTATTGAATTTGTGTATATATACATTTACATTTCTCTAAAACTTGATCACAAATATATGTACTGAGTACTCATACCACTTAGGTTAGAATATGGTAAGATAAATGTGCCTCTTATTTCGAGATATATATGTGGACTCTCATTTCATCATTTTCATTTAAAGTATGCTGATAATTAATAATTTTTGGATGGTGAGCTTCAAACAAAAAATTGTCGTATGAACGGAGAGATAGTAACAAGGAAAAATTTTGTTGGAACTTGAAATTTAGATGTAACAGAACATTTTTAGACGAATAATACTTTTTATACATAATCCTAACTTGACAAATCTTCCTAGAAGTGTAGCCATGATAACAATATGTCCTTCTTATCCCTTGTGTCTGTGCCTGTTTATAAACATATGCCTTAGTATATATGCTAGCATGCCTTGATGATTCAATTCATTATGTGATGGTAAAGGTGGAAAATAATGTGCTTAATAATATCAGGTGTAATTATTAACATGCTTTAAATATGTGAACAAATACAGATACAGTATATAGTTTCAGATCTGGTATTTCTTGTACTGTTGGGTGTATCATGATGGCCAGGAAGGTGCTCTGTGTGCAAAATTGCAACATAGCTATGCAGCAATAATTTGTATTTATTTTTAACCATGTCAGCAATTATTGCTTTTTGGTTACAGTAATCATGCATAAATACTGTTATGAGTTAATTTTTGTGTAAAAATTTCCTGTCAAGTCACTAGTACATTTCTGAATATTTATTTGATTACTACATACATATTGGTATCTTTGCTTCCTCTATTTTTTTTTCTTAAATGTATTCAAGTACTAATCAAGACAGACTTTAAATGATATTAAGATAAAATATTGAAGTTAGAAAACTGGTTTATTAACATTTCCAATTACTAAAAGTAATAAGAGGCAAACTTTGTTTTAGATTAAGATATTATGTTGATTAAAAAAAATTAAAAATTTTGGCAAGGTATTTCAAGTAATATGGATCGTGTTAAAGTTATCAGAACTACTATGTTAAATGTACTTTGAAGAATCAGCATGTTTTGCTTATCACATACTTTATGTAGAATCACAGTCATATTTATTGATCTGGTAAGTCATCCTGTGACTGTTTTTTGCACAGATTAAATTTTGGGGTTCATATTTAGTTAATAAATTTTTCTTTCAGAATGAAGACAGTTCTGTTTATGTTTTTGATATTGTTTTTATTATATATTCAATCAGTTGTCTCATTTTATTGTTATCTATAGTTGATTTGTATACGACATTACATAATTATTATTATCATCAGATACATCGTGTTGACTGCTTGGACTAGAAATTAAATGTTTTAAAGGTTGTGTTGTCTTTTTTAATATGGATTCCCTACAACATTGAAGAGTAGTGCTTAAATATTTTGTGTGTGTGTGTG
>NW_019775732.1:195375-213158 GCF_001039355.2 Lingula anatina | reverse complement strand
GGGGTGGGGGGGGGGAGGTGTCTAAATACATTATAATTTTTACATAGTAAAAAATTCCTAATAATGTTTAGTTTATACCATGCTTTATAAAAAACACCTAAAATAGTAAAATACAAATTCTGCAAGCTGAGTTTATTACATCTTCAAAGACATTGTACACATTTCGCACCATTGAACATTTTACGAAAATACAAAATTGAACATTTTTTCTTTCCATGTGTCAAAAGGCTTCATTGGTCACTATGTATTTAACTTAAACTGCATAGTCAAAATAGTTTTATGAAAGGAGCATAATACTTCTTCTAAACTGTTAAAAATAAATTGAAAAATACCTTATGAGATTTAACAAGACCAAAATGAATCTAAAGCTTTCATTCAGAAAAATGTTGACCTTTGTAATGGTCACGGGGTTTCATTTTTAAAAAACTAAAATCTTATCACTTCATTAAATATTAGACTGTTTTTTTATATTTACAAAAAAATGTTCGTAATCTTTGTTACATTAAAGTGATTGAGAACTTTAGTGTTGATATCGTATTTAACATTACCTTTACCAGTCTATTTAACACTAATGACATACATAACAAAATAAACTGACGTGGAGGACCTGGAGAAGGGGGGTTGCATCCTAAATAATGGTCTTAAACTATTTACCCTGTCTTTCTAATATTACTCTTGATTTCTCAAATGTCTACCTTTCTGATGTCACAATATTTGAAAATCAGAAAATGATTTTTAACAACAAAAAAAAAAAAAACTTGTCAAACTAATCAAAAGCAGACTAAAATACAGCTGTATAGTCTGTTCATTAGTATTTTACACAGGCTTTCACAAAGAAAGATTCCCTTTTTACTTGCTTTTTTCATACAGAACATGTGCCCCCCCCCTTCCCAGTCCCAGGTCAAAGAAATCCACTCCTGCTCTGCTACAGAATTCGTTTTCAGTTGAGATCTTGTGGTCCTTGTCATCTCAACTCTGTCTTAATTGAGTATATAATTACTATTTCTCTAACATAGTTCTCTAATATATTCTCTATTATAGTCTTATGCCAAAATTGAGCAGTTGGGTATATTTAACAGCCAAATAATTGTTTAACTAAAATTTTTCACCTTCAGAAGACTACATAATATATGATTACTTCAATTTAAACTGAAAAATGAACAAAACTTCTAGACTTCTGATCTGAACTCTGAGAACCCAAGTCTTGTACCTGGTTTTTCTGCTGTGTTCCTTGTCTCATTTTATATAAAATATTATTATTGGAAGTAAAAGTTTTCTTCAAAATTTCTATAGTAAAAAAACACTACATACGGAAGTCCTTGTCTATGGGAAAATTGATTTATTCGATCTTTTTTCTATTGACTCACGAAAACTGTGGTCTTTCCACAACAGAAGAAATATCTCATTGTGATAAATTTTGGCATAGTTAACCTGTGAATTCTTTGTTCTAAAATCAATTGCATTATGATGTATCATGTAAGACTTTTTGACCAAACTTTTATCCAACTGCAGATGTTGAACCAAGACTGCATAATGTAGTCCAGTGGCTTAGGGTAAAAAAAATGGCCAAATCGTGACACGGCGGATAAAAGCACCAAATTTTGCATGTGGGTACCTTTTGACATACTAAATCAAATTAGAGCCGTAGCCCACGGAAAAAAGTTACCGTTTGGCCAAAAAATCCAAAATGGCCGCCAATTTGTGAAATTCTGTAGAAATATATATACATACCTATGTTGATTTTTATCAAATAAAGTATTTTCTCACTGTTTTCCACATCCTTATTACCCATATTATGCATACATGTCAGATAACAAGCGACTGTCCTTGGCCGCCATATGGCATAGGAATACTAGAACATGTACAAGGGTTTTCAACTAATGCCAACTATAGGAACAGAGGCTTAAGCTGGCCAGGCTGACAGTAATCTAGTGAGACTCCCCACAGGGATATATCGATCTAAAAATCTATGGAAATGGGGTGATACACTTTCTACACACAATGAGTCTTTCATAAGGATAAATAGGATATGAAAAACATTTTAAAACGATCTAAAGTTAACTACATTTAAATTGTACTCAGTGTATCTCTGGTATTATTTGATTATGTGTACGAATATTCAAATGACAAAAGGCAGACATCTTGAATTTTTTTCAGAATACCCAAAGATACACACATGCTACAGACCAGGTATACATCATAGGGGTAATAATAAATGAAATGAAAAAAATATATATTATTTTTAAAACAAACCCATGGTTATGTAATTGTATAGTGAACCATATGCCTCTCTAGCAGCAATTGAAACCCACCCATTAGTATTCCTATGTCAAATTGAAGCCATCTTGGATTTTCTCAAAATATCCAAGGATGCACACTATTTACCTACCAGATATATATATATATATATATATATATATATATATATCACAGGACTAATAAAGATGAACAAAACTTGATGAGCAAACACAATTTCACCCTGGTAGTAGATGAAAAGCCATGGATGTGCAGTTGTAATTCCAGTAGTATTCCTATGGCCAATGACGACCATCTTGGATTTTCTCAAAATGATCAAATATGCACATTTATTACCTGCTAGATATGTATCACAGTGTAATAATAATGTGTAAAAAACTGAAAAAAATAACTGCATATGATAGTGAATTATGTTTTTCCTAGCTGGCATTAGTTCCAACCCCTATAATACTAGAAGTATTCCAATGACATATGGCGGCCATCTTGGATTTTCTCAAAATGCCCAAGAATACATGTTAGTTACTCACCACATACATATTGTGTGGGCAGAAAGGATGTGGAAAACACTCAGAAACAAACTTAATTTGATAGTGGAAAATTAATCTTTTCAGTTGCCATTAGTTGAATCCCCCATATACTAGAATTCTTGTGGCACATGGCAGCCATCTTGGATTTTCCAAAATGCCCAAGAACACTTCGTAGTTACTTACCTCAAACATATTATGTGGGTAACAAAAATCTGAGAAACAGACTTAATTTGATAGTGGACAACGTATCTTTCTAGCTGGTATCAGTTGTGCACTAGTATTCCTATGGCTGTTTCTATGGCATATGACAGCCATCTTGAATTTTTTCAAAAAATCCGAGGGAACTTGTTTGCTATCTGACATTTAGGAATAAAATGGGTAATAAGGGTGTGGAAATCTCTGAGAAAATAATTTATTTGATAAAAATCAACATAGGTATGTACATATTTCTATAGAATTCCATAAATTGGCTGCCATTTTGGATTTTTTGACCAAACGGTAAACTGTTTGAGAGGGCTATGGCTCTAATTTGATTTAGAATGTCAAAAGGTAACTACATTGCCAAATTTGGTGCTTTTATCCGCCGTGTCACGATTTTTTCCTTAAGCCACCGGACTAATGGTTCTTGAGGTAGGTAATAATATTTGTTAACTAGCTCAAAATATTTTGGGGCTACTGTATAAGACAAGAGGCAGAACTGAACTCAACACACACATGGACCCTCAAATCGTGCACGCTCAGCCGTTTGGAGTTGTCGTCATTGCTGTACAGAAAGAGTTCCGTTGTGTGCTAGCACATTTTGACTCATGGAATCTACCTAAACACCCAGCACCTACAATGTCACTTCATCAAACCAAAGATATATATATTTATACCCTTTATGCACTTAATAAAAACTAAACGTATGTCTGATTAAAATCTCATGCAACAAACTTGTGTAAAACTATTCTATCACACTAAGAGATATGATATGAATTTGGGAGTCTACACTGAAAATAGAAAATTTCTATGGTTGATACAATCCTCTGTACAGATCTACTCATTATAGATCTCTGTATTGGTGACTTTCTCTCTGTCAGCATTGTTTCCAGAACATCTACAACCCAGTATATATCTAGATCTGGCCAGAGGGTATCCATACACATAAAATGTACACTGAACATGTAGTATCAGTTTTCATTAAATCTTTTCACATATGCTCGTGCTTTACTCCAGCCATTTGTCGCGGTTTTTTTGGCAGTGTGGTGTCAGTTACTATGGTTACACTTGGGTGTCACGAATAGCACAACACAGCATCATGGAGAAGATCATTCCAAGCAACTAAAATGAGAAAATTAGAAAAAAAAGGGTAAATTAAGTGAAAGTTATAATAAATGGTGGTATCAAAACCACTGCTCTGCGTATCTGCTAAAACTGAACAAAGAACAAGACAAGACAAAGTTCCATCTTCCAGTTTTCTGCTTGAAAATGACACACATCCACAACAATGTACATAAAACACTTCTAGACATTTAAAGCCAGCACTTTGAAGAATCGTATTTATTACAAATATGTTTTAACTTGTATCTCTTGTAATTTAACTCCTTAAATTTTGGAAATTTTTTTAATAGAGCTGTTTTAAATATTTTTCTCTTCAAAGACCTAGTTAGTGGCCATTTTCATTTACCATGTGTTAAAGACTTATTCATGACCCGATGTGAAAAAGAGATTATTTGTGTAAATTCATAAACGACACATATGCAATGTATACCAAAATAAAAATAACATGTACATAGACGGGGAACATTGGAAGATTCCCTTTTTAAAAAAAAGGAACACCACTGGGAGATTTCTATCAGTTTTTCTTTTAAGCATTAATTTTTAAGACAGAATGGTATCAACTAATGATGTCATTGCATGTGCAGTGGGCTATGAAATCACTACCATTGGTGTCCCTTAAACAACACTAAAAGCTACAAAGCAGTAATAATGCAATGATGACGTATCTTGCAATCTGATCAATCTGATCATGCTCATCTTGTACCATCTAAATCATAATGTTTTGTAGGTTCTTTTAATCTAGAGAACTCCACCTGGAACTTAATGTGTGTCCAAAAACTAACGATTTATAAAGAAAACAAAAGTATCACAGTTTATGAAGAGAACAGTCTGCTACAAAAGCTGTTTTATGCACACATTTATTTTCAACTGCAGACTTGGAGCTGTGAGTTTTAGGCTTGGTTTATAGAAGCTGCATTTACCCCAAACTTTTCACAGGATCTCTCATTATGATGATTGTGAATGTGTAAATTTAAGCTACCACAAATGTCAATTACTTTTTGACAAACATATAGACCAGCACCAGGTTGGTTTATACCAATTTCATTAAAGCTATAACAGAAATAATCTCATATTCTGTTCGATTTTGATTCTCAGCTTACATCCGCAATTCAACAAGCATATAACACAATCAACTGACGCATTTTTGAATGCATGCGTATGTGCATGCATACACGTTGTTGTATACATGGCATTTCCAAGGAAAATAACACTACATGGGACACAGATATCTGTCATGTAGTATTATTGGCTGGGTAACTTGTTCTTAAACAGGACTGGAATCAAGTAACAAATAAACTAAGATTGGTGCTTAATTACAACAGGAATATCTATCACATATCCACATGCAACACAGATCATGCTTTTCTTTACAAGATTCCTCACTTAACATAATTTGAATAAAGTCTTTTAGAAAAATAATAAGTCACTGTATAAGGTTTTCAATGACCCCCCCAAAAACTCAAAACCATTTTGACATTCATTCCAATATCTTTTTTTTGCGAATTCACTTCTATACATATACTGCATAAACATGCAACATGACCGACATACAAGGCTGTGAAAAGTCCACGGCTTTTATTTTTCCTTTGTATATAATAAGCAGTTCACAGCCCTGCACGTATTCTGACCCAAGGCATGTCCTACTCATTAGTAAGTGACCTTTTTTTATGCAGCAGACGTGACCTCACGAACTGCACAGCATAGCAACATAGATAAGATCATGCCGACCAGCTGAAATGGAGGCAGAAAAAATTGTAGGATTAGTATGAGGTGCTGGGGGAAGTAAGACCATTGTCTTGCAGGGGTTTAAATTTGAAAATGAAAAAAAATCGCTATCTATCTTGTGATAGAACTGGGCTTTTTGGAGTGGTGGTAGAGTGATACGGCTACTGGAGGCTATTCTAGATATGTTGGGAACAATTTAAGTGATTGAGTTTCTTTAAAATATTCTAGACATGCCAATGCCAATGTGTACAGATGTAACTTATCATAAATATATGACCATTTTTTTTCTTTTGCACCCTCTTAAAATGTGCATAATGTTTATTACCCCTTTATAAAAGACATCCAATTTCAAAACTTGTCTCAATCTTATAAATTAAACTTTCTACACAAATGAAATTTGTTTTTGCCAGCCATGTGTGACATTTATCAATGGAACTACACTTGTATTTGTAACATACCATAATAACTCCCATGCCAATGGCAACACCAGCAAAAATGTAAATGTGCTCTTCCAACTGGTTGAACATGGCATCTGCACAGCCCTGAAGAGAAAAGAAAAGTGGTTGTATAGGTGTGAGAAATTCTGTTAACCACAAAATTGATCAATCAACAGAATGGTAGTTCAGGTTGCCAGGGTTTAAAAGCATGCATTGTGGAATATTTTTGAGCCCTAAATGACCATCTATCTAGCTAGAGACATATCTGTGAATATCTGTAAAAATTCTATCACTCGCCCTGGTAGAGGGTAACTGTCAAACAGGTACAGTGCCCAGGATCAAATTCAGTTAGTTCCTCATTGTTTTCCATACCCTTAATACCCATATGATATATATATATATATATATATATATATATATATATATATATAATTAAAAATGAAAACGTTTTTCCTGTACGAGTAATANATATGTATTCTGGAGATTTTCAAGTACTTTGCACATAATCAATGTAATTTATATTATGATTTGAAATTACTGGGTACTGTACTGTACTACATAATGATAATACGGTACCCTCCACCTGGGGTCATCACAGTCTTCTCCAGTACAGTACAAATTTGGACAAATGGCTTCTGTCCAATTCTGGGTTGGCTAAAGATACTTAATTACTTACTCACTCAGTCCTGTTTAGAGACTAGTCTCACTAGAGTATAGTGCTCAGAGGGTAATGACTAGCATACAAAAACAAGCAGATGGATATTACCTAACTTACAGCTGTTGGTTTTGCAATTACAGGAGTGTGCGGGTTGAGATGAGAATTGAAAGGGATCATAAAAATTTGAGAGCTCCCGCATTGCGGCTAGTTTGGAAACTTTTCTTCAATTTGAAGCCTTTTCCTTTCAAGCACTGCGTATGTCAATAGGAATGCTAACGCATGAATTTTGTGCTAGTAGTAATACTATAGTACCTACCAAAAACAACGAGCCAAACCAAAAGTTTTTATTTCTCAACATGTATTTTATTCGCCAGAGCATCGATGGATAGTCGTCCATGTCACTTCTGTAAGGGAATGTCCCTCCGTAAATAGGCTATTCTTTGAATCTAGCTAATTTGTTTCATTAAAGCGCTAGTGTCTATGTGTTGGTCGTTTCTCTACGACCTTCACACGAAATTGGGTCATTCAAGACAGACTAATTTGAAGTTTATTCGTTTCCATTTTTAACGCCTATTTCTATCTATAGATGATGAAAAAATATAATAGTGTGTTTTGCAGCCAATCCGCTAAAATATCCCTTCGTTATTCTCTTATGTCACACAAAGATGCACAGCTGTACGAGCTGGTTCAATGTGTTAGTTGAGAAAACCGGAACATCAATCGCGCTCTTCTCTACTGCAGTGGGAATCAACACCCGAACGCACGTGTGAGGCTAACAGGCATGGTATGGTCCAGTTTAGTTCATTTGAAGTATTCTTACGGTTTTTACGTTCTTTTTGTAATTCAGGGAAGTGGTGAAGCTATTGACTTTGAATCTGTTGTGCGGGAAAAGTAATTGATTCAAAACAATGAAAACTGTAAATGAAGCAAAGGCTAAAGTAATAAAGACAAAATCTTTTCTCTCTAGAGTGAATGATTTGAGTTCAGTGTTACTTGTACATAGTTAAGCTTGCATAAAGAGTATGGTTGTATGTTTCTTTTCCTCAGCCTAAGGCACCAAAGGCCAATATCCCAGGGCGCCAGAAACCCATCCACCCTCAAAGCAGGAAGGCAGCCCAGTTGGCCAGGCAAGCAAACCACGAACAGAGAGTTCACCGGGCTCATGGAGACCAGGCTACCAAACTGGAGGTCCTGGGAAACAAGCTACTGTGGTTCAAAGAGAACGTGGATCTCCAGAAGACAGTGTACTCCAAGCTGGAACTTTGTTTGCTGGTTGAAGAGTATGTGGGGTTATTTTATTTTATAATTTTTATAGTTTAAATGTTGTTTATGCCTTTACAATTTATACTGCACTTGTCAAGTAGGGTATGATGTGTGATGGAGTTAAATTCATGTGATGCATGCACTTTTGCTCAGAGTATAAGTTTGCCTGTATTCGGGTCAAAACACGGTAACGGTGCCATGGGTGTCAAAATTTTTTTTGTTTCATTGAAATTTAAAATTTTTACATTTTTATAGAAAATAAATCAAATTTTCAGACAATGTAAGTTTCAATGATATACTCCCAGTACTTTTTGTGTGAGCCACTGGGAAACATAAAGGGAAAAATAAATTGTCTCTGACGGGACACATGGTCATATTGGCCTGAGTCAGATATTAGGTTGTTTTTTCAAGTTTTTATCACCCAGATATGTTAAACTAATCAGAAGTAATAGTTTAACATAGAAAACTGCCACCTATCACTTATTTTGAGTAAAAAATTATTTAGCACTAGGAGTGGTGTGTCCCGTCAGAGACATTTGACTTCGAAAAATTTTCATATTTTCCACATCTGGTAGGTTGTATATATGAAACTTAAAATCCTCTTTTAAATAATGATAAGTAATGATTATAGCTAAAAATTACAAAATTAAAACAATTAACAGTGAATTTATTGCCACATTTTATCGTTGTCTCTGACGGGACATTTTTCTGTCTCTGACGGGACATTTTCTGACAGATGTGAAATAAAGTTTTACATCTTCAATTGAATCATTTTCAAGTGTTCTGGTGTGTTACATTTCTTATTTTTCTTTTGCAACTGATCATTATTGGGTAATTCATTAACCATTACTGATTATTAGCTAGGTTGACTGTCAGTGATTAGGTGTTGACATGTGCCGTCAGAGATCACGTCAGAGCACTAGAACTGTGAGCAGGTCATTCTGTTCACTGCATGTGCATGATTTAGAACAGAGTCTGAAGGAGACCTCCAGCTCCAACCATATGTTGTGGTAACTGATGATCTGCACCATAACAAACAGTCCATCTTCACTTGTAATAAGGCCATTCTCGAAGACCTCCAACACCAGCAATCATCCAGCAAAGTCCATTACTGGTCAGACGGAGCCCGAACCCCCAGTCAATTCAAAAGTTGGTTTTTACTGTCTAAACATGGTACTATCATGAAAGAGATTTTGGTATGGAAGTGGTACTTTTTATACCACTGCCCATGGCAAAAGACCAGTGGATGGGATCATAGGGGAAATGAAACATCAGGTTTGGAGAGCTTTGCTCCAGAGAAAAATGGTTGTAGATGCACCTTATCAACTCTATTTGGCTGGCAAAGAATTATGCCCCAATGTCAACATAATGTACCTGTCTGCAGCAGATATTGTAGCAGCTACTATGCCCATCAGCAGTCACGGGGAAAATGGCCATCTGTTCCAGGAATTCAACACTTCTTGCAGCTTCAGCCCCAGTCCCAGCACATGTTCTTGTGTCAACCAATTCTCAGTACCAGCAACCCTCTTAATATGCTTAACTTATTCATATGACTGTGGACTTTGATTTGCCTGCACATCCGCACTATGACAATGTTGGTCAAGGCACAGCTCAGTCTCACCAGGGAGATTTTGTCATCGCAGAGTTTGCTGCCAGGAAAGGAGTAAAACAATTCTTAGGTCAGGTCACCCATGACACTGAAGACGGCAAAGTGGAAGTCAGTTTCTTACGTACTGAAGGTTCTGGCAAAAGAATCTTTGTGTACCCTTACACAGAAGACAAAGCATGGATTCTCATAAAAGATGCCAAGGAAGTCCTTCCAATACCTAGCATAGACACTCGTGGACTTTACTTGTTTCCATCACCTGTTAATGTGACTGGTTGAAAAAAATCTCTAAAGTGCAAAAAAGATGTGTTCTAAGACTAATTGAAAAACAGGAATTATTATGTGAACTATCATGGACAGTGTTGATTGATATTGGGAAATAGCAGTTATGGACAGTGGATTACGTGAAAATTGTACTGTGCCTTATCACTGTGTCATGATAATTAATTAATATTATAAACATATTGCATCTGGTGATTTTTCTGATGTACAGAAATGCTATTTTGCAATAACCATCAAGTAAGATTCATTAGATACAAAAATGTGGCTTTTTATACCTATTTTCTAAGATTTTTCAACAGTGCCCAAAAGTGTCCCGTCAGAGACGTCCCGTCAGAGACAGTGACTTTTTACACTTAACAGCCCATGCTGCCAAGGAAAGTTAACAAAACTGGCCTGTTTGTGCATTAATTGCTTCCCAAGACTTGTACCTTGCAATATGAATTACAAAAGTCTTGATTAAATGAAATTTCAAAGAGAATTTTGCACTGGAGTTTTAGTAAAAAAATACAGGGGTCAAAAATGTCCCGTCAGAGACAGACCTTTAAGTGCTTGTCATTCCCACATTTATTTCAATACAAATTAGCTGCTTGTTTTACATAATCCTTTATGGTCCAGCTAAATAAAAATGTATTTAAAAGTAACCATGTGGATCATTTACCAACTGTAATTTTTAAAATTGTCTCTAAAATGTCCCGTCAGAGACATTTCAAATACCGTGTTTTGACCCATATATATATATATATATATATATATATATATATATATATACTGACAATAAAAACGCATCAGAAAACTTTCTTGTACTTTTTTACCGAGAATCAATTCCAACCATATAAATAAGTACAAATGCACTTGTTTGGTCATAAGAGAGTGGGCTGACCACTTGGACGTTGAAAATAAGTATATATATAATAAGTATATATATAGTATATATACTTTGTGTATTTTAAGAAAATCTGAGGCCAAATAACCTGATTCCAGGTCAATTCCATGGTATTTTTAGTGTGCACATTAGCTGGTGATATAAATACTATTCTACTATTGGAAAAATATATCCTGTGAGCTTCGAAACCAGAGAAAGAATTTTGTTACAGTTTATTGTGTCACCTTTAAAATCATAAAACAGACTGACTGAGAAATCACTTGATTATTTGCCCACATGAACTGCAAAAATTCCCTTTTGAATAATGTACTTACTTTGAGGAGGTTCTCCACTTTACACCCACAGGCTGTGCCAATGCATTTAATCCCATAATCCGTAGCTCCATAGGCTCCACAGCACTCAAACTAAAAATATTTTTTAAAAATTCATTAAAATAAAAGATAATATTTATATATATATACAAATAACGAACAAATTTTGACATTCACTTCTTCTGTCATTTTCTATATTAACTGGTAGCTCATTAGAGTGCCTTTACCAGACAATTCTAGGACTTCTTTTGGCCACTACCCCAAGCTTCAAATCTGATGTGCACCAGCTTCTTAAATATCAACCTTTCCTGTTGCTCAGACCTTCACTGTGTTTCCAGTCAAGTTTATACAACCAATTACAGATACTCATTTTAAACCATTTATTTATCTGGATTCTTGGTTAAAATATGTGGTGTGGAACATAGTTAAGAAGCCATTTACAATAACTCCACCTCAACATCTGTTGACTGTATTTAGAATTTTATGTCTACTCTGAAAGAGATTCCTCATTTTGATAGATTTACTTTGCACCTGTCCAGTCCTTTTTTAACCTAGCTTGAAGCACTATATAAAAGTTACATCTTAATTTATGGGTGTCTCAAGAATACCTTAAAACTGTGAAAAATAACAGATGAAACGACAGCAAAAGATGGTTTACAATCAGTTTTGATCAGGATAATCAGATTTTCTTCAAAGTCTGGAAAATCCTTTGGTCCTTGAATACAGTGTTTTGAACAAATTCATTTCGTGGATTATTTGTTGCTGATAATATGCCTCCTTACAAATTATGTAGTGTTCACTTACTGTATTCTGTGTGGTTGTCAAGTAACTCTTGGAGCTGGGATCATCATAATTATCAATGGCTGCTTTTATGGTGGTGGCAAAGCCATCTTTGAACTAAAAATAAGATAACACCAATAACAATCTCATTAAAATGTTAATAAATTATTCTCGAATAATAGTGTTTTATATTCCTGCTAAATAAATGTTCAAGCACACAGACTAAATTATGCATGCACACGTATTCAAATACACTCACAGGATAACAGCACCAATATGGTTTGGATATGTACACGTTCATGCCTGCTTTTTCTCTTTTTTATAACATAAGGTGAACCCACACAAAACAAATTTTTGGAAGAGGCTTGTACAGCATCTCTGCTCATCATGATTGTATCCTATCTATGTAACTGTAAAATTTAACACATTATTTAACTTTTGCTCAATTTTGATATCAATATACTCACACTCTCTCTAGCTACAATGAAATAGATACCAGCTCCAACCAGGGCAACAAAGAAGATGAACAGGAAAACGAAGAACTGAAATGCAATTATAATTATTTTTTTTATTTGAAGCATTTAGAAGAACCAGTTATTAAATTCAAAGGCTGATAAATGACAAAAGGGCTTTGCTTCGATTTAAATTACATAATTTTCATGCAATCTAATTATGTAGCTAATTAATTAAATTGATCACTGTAAGTTACAATTACAATTCTAGTTTGGATAAAAATAAAAAACATCCGTTGTAAAAGCAAATACATATCTTATAAATTAACATAAAATGCCACATCTAGCTTTTTATTTTCCAAATATATATATCCAATAATACATCGTATTTATCAACGTCGTGAAAGAACTTACCGTTCCCAGCATGCACTGGCTTTCTCTGATGGCGCCACAGCACCCGCAGAACCCGACGAACATGATGATGCCGCCGACAATAAGCAGGAATATGGCAGCAGCCTGAATGTAAGTCGCCACGCTCTCATTTCCAAATTTATCGGCGAAAGATTTGTCTACCAAGGCCCAGATCCCTACTGCTACGAGGGCACAGCCAACCAACTGCAAAGATCAAATTAAATAATCTCAACTAAAACAATACAGTTTAAACCCTTACGGTGCACATTGTGCCACCAAAACGTCATCGTCTACTGGATATTCATGATCTAGTAATTAAAGCTAAAGCTATCTGGTGCCCTGCAGCTTAAAGCAATATTTGGTTTATTTGCATTTTTGTGCGTGGTAAAGCCTGTTACAACAAAATAGGAACCCCTCTTTATCTAACCTGTATTGCAAAATCTTCTGACGCGAAATTACGTTTCTAGTTTGACCAACAAAGCCCAAGCACTAGGGGATGTAGGCTAATAGTTATGCGAAAGGGGCTTGAGGAGAGCAGTCAGAGGGATTTTATTTTGTCATTCAGAAAACAGACATGGAATACATTTCATGTATTTCTTTATGTATTCTTAGGGAGGGGAGGGTAGCTCCCATAACTGTTGGATGGGAGGGGGTAATGGGACCACGCTCATTATGTGCCCACTGCCCCCCCCCCCCCCCCCCCCCCCCCCCCCCCCCCCCCCCCCCCCCCCCCCCCAACGTACCCCGACCACCCACCTTTGCCAAAATCGCTCCAGGAAATAGTTTTACCGCCGCACTTACCAGTTTTTTACCAATTCTTATAAGTTATTTTAATAATAATTAAAATGTTTGTTTTTACTGAATTCTGTAATGGCCCTATCCTAAAGGCTCTTTATTGGGTGTCACCAAGTTATTCATGACGACAGGGTACCTCGTACCAATTGCACTGGTCTGGAATGTTTCGTCACATCGAGATTATGCAATTTTCATTCTACAAACTTATTCTTAAAATTGATAGATAGCCTATCATTATTTTTATATAGAACTCACATCACCCAAAAGGGTAATAGGGCCTACGTAGTATGAAACCAAACTTCAAACATAGCCTAAATAAATTAATTACAATCTACATGTACTTGACCAACACAGGTCACAGACAGGATGTCCTGAAAAAAACACCGCTTTCGTTTTCTTTACAATATCAAAATTACCGACTTTAACAGAACCAAACATATAGAACTAAGTGTTGTTAAGCACTTGTGATTAATATAATTTATATGAAGTCCTAACACGAAGCGCCTGCCATCTTGAACTGAATTTAATTTACTAATATATGACCCGTCGCATATTTTTGTGTTAAGACCAACGGTTTAATTAACTCTTCCATCAAACGCTTCAACACTTATGGACCCCAACAAGATAACCTCTGTTTATCTTCCCGTTTCCTCCGTCGCGTCATAAACCCGTTATAGAGGGCCCAAATATCTACAGCCCATAACGATGTAATGGGGAACTTACTATGCTAGATCGTATTTGGAGACTGAAAGTTACAAACAAACCCCTTCCACAGGAGCGCAGACCATTATTCTGGGACAAGTATTGGCCATTTTAACTTGTAGAAATCTGACTCAGCTTCAAGTTATGTGTATTACTTAATGATTTTCCATGACATGCAAGAGAGACATGTAAATTACTCGAAACAGGGTCGCTTTCTAACTTCAGAAAAACAACATAGTATAATGTAGTGACTGTGGGTACTATCCAAAACTGATTATGGTCACTTATCCGAGCTCTTGTGTAAAGAAATTCGTGTGTAACCCTTGGGAAAGAAAAAATGAAAGTAAAATGGAACAAGAAAAAAGACGAGGAACAAGGAACATCCAATTCTCTTATTTAAATTGAATCTAAACTACTTAAAAGTCGTGGTTCAAATGACGTATTATATTATAAACGCAGTTCGTAACCATCGTAAAGGACTATAATAAGTATCTAAATTGTGACATAAAGCTTGTCGACGAGAAACTGAATAGGATAAAAGCTGTCCTCTTCAACCAAATTGTTGCTAATGTACAAAATAAGAAGGTATAAAAAACAGCTTACAGATAATAAAAACACATTCCCTAGTGAAAAGCGGTGGGGCGCAGTGGCGGATTTAGAGGGGAGGGGCCAGGGGGGTCCTGACCCCCCCTTCGATTTCTAAAAAAAACTCACACTTGAAATTAGAATTTTGATTAGCTGAATCGTACTTCTAAACAGTACCAAATGGCACCGTTCGTCCTCTAAAATACTAAAAATTTTCAGGGTTTCAGGGCATAACCATTGCACTGACCTCATACAGGCAAACTTTTTCTCTTAAATCTAATAACTGTCACCAATGAGATCTATTGCACGATACAAATTGATATCTCGACCCGTAAAAAACAAAGTGCTATGCCAGCATCTATCAGTCTATCAATTTTTAATTGAGAGGTCACACTGCATAAATAAACTTATTCTAGCGTTGCTGTTATTATTGTTTTTTTTTTTTATTGTGTAAATCTCTCTAACTCTTTATGTTCTTCCGGGTCTTTTTTTTTACTGTGTATCAGCTGCTTCCCCCAGCTTAGACACACAGCCAATATGTGAGCTGTTCCAAGTATAACCGACAATTCTGCACTTCCAACAATGTCCGGCATGGCTAACTTCTCAAATCAGGTCTTTGCGTTCTTCGACATTGTTCAAAGTGATCCAGTGACGATTGATATCACTGACACTTTCGATGTTCTGTGAATTCTCTTAATTTCAAATGCTAGATCCTGATATCTGTCCACTTTCTCTTCCTCAGTCTTGATGGGTACTGCTGCATTAATTTATGTCCATTCCTGTGTATCTTACTAGAGTCATTTATTATTATTATTATTATTATTATTATTATTATTATTATTATTATTATTAAGGCCACTGAAGGGGTGATGACGGGCGTGTATTATAGAATGTACGCATTTTTACTACTGGATACTCGTTCTGCAGTTATACCTCCCTTCTACGGAACACCAAAATAAATTACATAATAAATTGTTCCCTTTGGGATTTGATTATCAGATTAGCGTAAGCCTAAATAGTTTCCCTAGGCACCTAAGAAGATATTTATGTCATTAAACGTAATGTAATTTTAGGTTCCCAACAATGTAAAGCCAACATGAAAGAATTTTATAAAGGCATGCATCACTTGAATTGATCATACATTCTTGCACGATGTAAAAGTGATTTCGGGCAACATTTCCACTCTGA
This sequence comes from Lingula anatina, assembly GCF_001039355.2. The sequence goes on along the minus strand of NW_019775732.1, from coordinate 196,977 downwards.
TATTTATTCATTAAATCATTCAGTACCTATCCCTGTGTTATCAAACACGCCCAGCAAACAGAGTAAAAGAAATTTCGAATTAGCAAATCCTAGGACCTCACATTAAGACTAAAACAGACTTTCATTATCATCAATATCGGCGAGTGAGATACATAAATAGCACTGCCCTAATGTAGTTATCGGAAATGGTCCATTCCTTCCCAGTAATTGCTCGTCTTTCACTATTTAGACCATAGGTTGCTGATATAAAGAAGTTGCAATGGAGTGACTCAGATTTTGCGTCCAATATTCATCGCATGATCTCTGCAAACTCACAGCTCAGTAACAGTGGAGGTGACCAATTTTCTCGGGGTTGGAGTTTTGTGGGCTCCCGAAGGATACATATCATTATAAAAGAGATGTTACTATGAAATAGGCGCATTTCCCAAACCATTAGGGCACACTGATTTCGGTTGTTTAAATGGCGGTGTGAGGGTTAATATTTATTTACAGGCCCATTCGACTGCTTTGTTCAGCAGCGAATTCACGGGTTGAACGTTACAAACTGGGAGACTTACGTGCGATATCGATAGAAAGCTTATCAATTTCGTATTCATATATCTCGTGGGGTTATTGTTCAGAAACACCTTTATCTAATGCCTGGTTATGCAATAGGTTTTTCCTCTGGCCTTGGGGAGACATTGGCTCTATCCTCTCTTATTACAACGCACTGGGGCACAAGAGAAAAGATCGATATAAAATGATAACACGCAGAAAGCAATGTGCTTGCCTGTTCCTTTAATAATCAGGACGTCAAAAGTGTGTTTCTGTGTCACTGTTCGTTCCGTTGGGCAAGGCTACAAAACATATCAAGCAGCAATAGAGAAAGCGAGCACGGTGAAATTATAATAAAACAGTAGTGCGGCATGTAAAACAAGTAGGCGTTCGGTTAAAATATGGCGTGATAGTTCACAACCAAAATGTGGTTGTGGTTTCGTGACATCGGGTCGTAATTTAGACTCTCTAATACAAAGTAACTCTCAGTCAGAAAATGTCATCAGATATATCAGGACGTCTTTTAGCTTATCTCAAAAGTCACGAGGAAATTACCTTCGTTGCCCTGTAGAACTGACGTAGGGATCCAAGGCAGTTAAAATGACATGCCTCGGCTTCAACGAAGGGATGATTTGTGGGTTTAGGCACTGGACTCATCCGTGTCAGGCGGTCACAACGGTCGCCTGCGGTGCATGCGCTGTTATGGGACATTGTTTTGCTCCATGTACTACATATTTAAAGCTACTCTCTGACCACAGGGTGTGCTAGTAGTTTGGTACAAAATTTTGGTTTCGCTGATGCTTAAATCAAGTATATTATTTTAGAAGCCTCTGATATCAGGCTCCAGTTTCACAAAAAAAAAAAAAAAAAAAAATACTTAAATCAGTTCTCGGCCCTAGTTGACTTCTTATCAGAGCTTCGTGTGTACCTTCGCCTTGGCTTGTTAGATGACAGCCTCACTTAATTCAGACATGAATAGATTTTGGTTGCAATTCTTGTGTTTATCAATTAATAAAAATTGAGCTGCCGTGTGTGTGTGTGTGTGTGTGTGTGTGTGTGCGCGTGTGT
>NW_019775732.1:172127-190195 GCF_001039355.2 Lingula anatina | reverse complement strand
AAAAAAAAAAAAAAAAAAAAATCTACATCTATCTATCTATCTATCTATCTATCTATCCAGAGCGTGTGTGTGCATTGCAAATAGCTATATCTTAAAACTAAGTCAGCAGGTGTTTGCTATTCGAGAGGTGCGTGAGATGTATCTCGAAAAAATGAAAACTAAATAAGTTACCCATTAAACCTCTGTCAGCAACATTAATTTGAAGAAGAATATAGAAAACGCATGTGTACGAAATTTACTTTCATCTTCCATTTCTATCAGCCTCAATATGAACAAACAGAACGACAGGTCAGACAAGAAGTTGTTACAACTTCTTGGGTCAGGACAAGTCAGGTCACTATCGTAGCCACACGGCCGTTGGGACTCTTTGATGAGTTCACAATTTTCCTCCATCCCTCGCGGTCCCTCGTCTGTCTGACACAAGTCGTTGCGTTTCGCTTCGAATTCGTCCAAGCTACGATATCTCCTTTCCATGTGTTTCTTGGCCGCCCTCTGCCTCGGCTTCCTTCAACTGCTCCTTTATTTATGCAAACGTCAAAAATTCTACTTGTATCTCGTGAAAGCAGAAGGAATAGGAGACTTCGATTCTGGGAAGGTGTTGAAAAACACAAAAAGTCGCTGATGTAGGGTAGACTTATTATTCAAACCTTTGAGAACGCAGAGAGTTGTTCTATGCTGCATAAAGGAGTGCTAGTAAATTGTGGCGGTAAAGCGTTCTTGTGGTCGACAATTGACAAAAATCGTGAGACATTGTATTTCGATTCTATTCCGCCTACACATAAGCAGGGATACTAAAGGAATGCCTTGTCGTTTTCTATTTAAAAGTACTTTGTAAATGATGCGTTTCTGCATTCAAAGGGAGGTTAATTTTATTCGATTGATGAAACGGCAACTGTACAACGCGCAATTTAAGACATGAAGATTCTGTTTGTGTCCGAAAATGTCGGTTGATCTGAATTGAAAATGAACTAGGCTTAACCGCAACCTCATACAAGGTGCAAAATGACGATATATACATGGAGGAAAACTTAGACTACTACTCACGAGCAGGGATTAACACTATGGAATGCCATTTCGATTTCGTTTATAGAAGTAGTAACTTTTCAGTTCAACAGGTGATATATTTAATTCGAGTGATTACACGGCAACTGTATAATGCGTTATTTCAAGCTTGGACCTATATATTAAATATTTAGGTCCAAGTTTCAAGGAAGGTTTATTTGTCCAAAAAGGTGATTACGTGTAGGTTGGTCTGAATTGAAATTTATAAAGTGGCAACCTGATACAGGGCCCAATGTGAGGATGATACACAGGAAAACTTAAACGAGGAAACAAATCACCTCTTTTACGTCATCAACTTGATCACGTCTTTTGAGAAAATAATAAAAGACAAACAAAATACGCCCCCGTCAGATACCGGGCTGTTAGCGCTACTTTATCCAAGGACCCATGAAACATCATGGTTGGTGGGTCCTTGCTTTATCAAATATTTCGTAAATCCTGTTGATACACGTATTTATAAAGAAAATAGCTTTTCATTATGTAGGAATAAAGAATCAACAGGGGGTTTTATTGGACAATGGGCGCATCGTTTTTATTCCAACTTCCTTTACATTATTTACCAGTATAAAGACACGGATGTCTATGCAGTGTATGTTTCCATTCATAATTAAAACTGCTGTTTTATCACGATTTTCATTTTGACATTAATGACAACACTTTTCAAGAAATGAGAAAGGCTATCGCGGATATGACCAACGTATGCTCATTTCCATACTTAATACTGGTAGTTTAAAAATAGTCCTAGCCACGCAAATTGGAAATAGAACAGGAACTACAAGTAGGTTAACCCATGGAGTGAGTGTTGAGCACCTTATTTGCATTGGGAATCACGGTCGGAAAACATACAAACTAACATTGGCTTGCTTGACTTACAGTCTCATACTAGGACTAACCCCCATGGGTAAATACATAAGCCTGTTGATCCTGCTTTTTTGGTCTAGATTTTGCAGAAGCGCACAGGGTAAGTAAAATTTGCCTCAGTTACTGCATGTAGTCGTAGATAATATAGGGCAACAGCAGCGGCTGTTCATATTATCGACATCAAAATTAAAACACTAGAGGAATGGAATTTTAAAATATGAAATTCGCAAATACATGACCATGAAATGAAGCTGTAATTCTAGAAGAGCACGAAGATGATAGCAATGGTGGGAGAGGGCGGGGGGGGCGAGCGTCAGTGAACCACCTGACATGAGAGCAGTGGACCACGTGTCCCCCATCACCAACATAATTTTAGGGGATCGTCCGTCTCCCTCTTCTTCCCTTTAAAGAAAAGCTCAACACGAAACAGAACTTAGTAATTCATCGTCCCTACATTTAGAGTCTGGGCCCATTCTCATTGAAACTATATCGTTCTATGCTGATTGCTCCAACTCCGCGGGGACTGTGATGAATGTAATCGGATTAAGATATTAAAACGTCTGGTGTTGAGTAGAATACAGAAAAGCTGGTAATTATACCAGTACAAAAGGAGGCGTGTTAATTTGTTTATCTGATTGCATTCAGCGAAAGTCCGCGAGGATTTAGATGAATCTACATAGAACGATAGTTTCAAAGGGAATGAGCCCTAAATGGAGGCTTGTCCACCAATTAAAAGTTGCCTAGATTCACTAGGCAAAAAGTCTTATCCTTGTGCCCCCCCCCCCCCACACACACACACACTACACACACACTTTGCAAATTTTTGATCCTCCAGTGAGGATTGATACTTAACGGCCAAACGGGCTTTAATATGCTGTTACACATAATACCTTTCATTTCTTTCATTCTCTTTTTATGGACATTTTCATACGTTGTTCATTTATAGCATTTACATCAGCAACCCATATCTTTTTTATCAAAGCTATTTTCTTTCTATAGCATGTATTTCTTTTGATAAGCTCCAGGGTGCGGGGTTCGGAAAATTCTACCAACAAGTCGTATCATAGGTGGAGAAACGGCTTTCCCAAACTCTTGGCCATGGATGGCTTATATTGAACTTGGTCCTGCCTCACATCAATGTGCGTCGCTGTGCGGTGGAAGCCTTATTGCCCCACAGTGGGTGTTAACAGCTGGACATTGCCTATATACACCGTGCGTACATGAAATAGTTATTTGTATTACAACATGGAATTTATGTTTTGTAAACTTTTTTATATAACTGAGTGGGAGAGCTCGCTGGTTTTATTTTTCATTTTCTTGGAAGAATGAGCACGTACAGCATGCGAGAGCATAACACTATTTTTTTCATTTTCTCGGAAGAATGAACACGTATGGGCGAGCATAACACTAGATGAGATTTTTTTGATAAAATAAACGGAATGGTGATTTACTAAGAACTACATTTACTAAGAACCATCAATGCGTGTCGTGCGTCGTTTTTATTGTATCCGGTAGCAAGCAGTGGGTAGATACATGTATCCTTTCACTACCATAGGTGAGCTAATTTGAATTTTGTAATTGTTGGAAGTTGAAAGGGCTTCTGGTTGAGAGTACATGTACATGTATTAGCTACCGTCACTGTTCCTATATAGAGAGAGAGTAGGCCTACATGCGGATTTCATTTTGATCATATGCGTAACATTTTTCGATGTCATTGTTTTTAGAGAATATTGTCCTGATCAACGAAAATGGAAGGTGTCTGAAATTTCTGTTTTCCTCGGAGTCCACGACCGAGAGGACCTGAAAGGGACCGTGAAGCGAGGTGTGGAGAAGGCCATTTACCACCGTGATTATCACCATCCCAACCACGATAGCGACATAGCGTTGTTGAAGTTATCCTCCCCGGTGCAGTACAGTGACCGTATAAGTCCTCTGTGCATGGCGAACGTCCCTGGAATAGTGAGCGACGGCGCACGGTGTATGGTGACTGGCTGGGGATTGACGGCAGCATGGTGTACGTGGGAAATGTTTAAATTTGTTCATTACCTCCGCCAAGGAAGGTTATATTTTTCACAGTAGTGGACAATATGTTAAAAAAATAATACACAAATTTTGTTGAGAATTTTAGGATAGACAGTATTTCAAAAGAGGAAGAATTGATTACAATTTTAACTATTAAAAATGGCCTTTTTTATTGGCAGAGGTTTGCGCTCTCGGGGTAGACTCTCTATAGTTCACATGTAGGTCAACGGAGAGAAGGAGAGAGCAATTGGCATAATTCCTGATTCCTATCTGCAGGGGCGGATCCAGAGATATTTCCTGACAGACTTCAAAATTATCTTTGTTGATCCATCCTTCATTTTTGACCGTCTTCCGACAGAAAAAATTAGATACCCATCAATGTTTACTAAAAAATCTGACCGTCTTCCAGAAGACCCAGAAGACGGCCTATATCCGCCCCTGATCTGAATCCATTTTCTAACAATTTAGAAGGAATCGTGATAACTGCCATCTAGTTAAGATGCCAATAATGCCGTTTCATGTAATATCATTAACCCTTTTAGCAAGGGTGCCGAGCAGATATTTGATGGAGGTTTTGGTAACTTATACGTCGGCAGCAACGTGCAGAGCCACGTCTAAATACACTGCTGCGCAGATTACGAACACCATGATTTGTGCTGAAGACCCGGGAAAGGATTCTTGCTCAGTAAGTCTGTCTGTATTCTATTAAGTTTTCGGTTTGAGCCAATAACAAACTTTTTTCAGTCTCCTTGCCCAACCTATGTCACTAAAATTGTCCAGTCGCCTATTCTGTAAATGCGTCGAATATAGAATAGTTATGACAATTTAATCATGTGCAACCTCCTCCTCTATCATATAAATCTTGGATGGCAAGTGGGCGATGATAGTAATAATATTTTACAAGAATTACACGTTTTGCTGGATGGTGTGCAGTTATTTCTTTTTATGTCCCTAAATGTTCTATGTTAAAATAACGGGGACAAATATTTACCTATCTCGAAGAGGTCAAGAATATAGTATGTAGTTGGTAACATTTTCCACGTTTTTGAAATCAAAGAGGAATATTACCTAATCATAATGCAATATCGATACACATGTAAGATGAAGTGATAACGTACATGGTAGGCCTACATGTATGTTTCATTTTGAAAGTAACTAAAGTACGATTACAATGAAAATATTTATATTCACACAGGGCGATTCAGGTGGTCCATTGATCTGTCCTTTTCCTACCAGTTCGGGCAATGTCTGGAAGCAGATTGGAGTCGTTAGCTGGGGTAGAGGATGCGCCCTTCCAAATTACCCTGGAGTGTACGCCAACGTCTCTGTATTTTATGAGTGGATCAGGACAACGGTGCGTTTATTTATTATTTTATTTTATCTTATTTTATTACAGTTTATTTAAAACATACCCTGACGTTTTAAAGATATCTAATTATGACACAGATACAAATGTACATTGCTAACCTATAAATACACCTATAGAATGCCGGCTTTGATTAGCGTGACACCCAACGTGTGATAAATGCTGTTTAAGTATTAATAAATAAATGCATTTTGAAAGTGAGAAGTATACATTTTATCCAGGAATTTAAAGTTATTCACATTAAGTCAATATCAGTTGAATATGTGAAATCGTATTTGACACTTTAGAACTTGATGTTAATATTGTTTTTTATTATGTATCTAAAAACCCTCATTTTCCTTACCTTTCATAATTCTTTTTTCCCGTTATTTCAGACAAACATGGGCGTAGGCAAGTATTCACAAACACTGATAATTATGAATTATCTACATTTTCCTGTTATTTTCTAATGCGAGTGATAACATACATCAATTGGTAGAAATAATGTAGTTGCGATTTGTTCTTTCGAATATTCTGAAGAATGGGTCAGTCATCGACATCGACAAGTGGCAATTGGTTTTTAGAAAGGTTATAGACAGATGCTGTACAGCGTGAAAGCATAAAAAGGAATCATACATTATGATCTTTACATTGTCGTTTATTCAAAGCGTCAAATACACTATACGTGTTTCTTCAACATTGTGGCTAAAACATGCCAAGGTTAACTTTAATTTATAGTTAAAACTGTATCAAAGTATTTTGAAATATTGACCTCTCTCTCTCTCTCTCTCTCTCACACACACACACACACACACACACGCAGGCTCGCACCGTTTACGCATATCAGTAAACTGGTACCTTGTTCCAGATTGCAAACAGTTTGGCTGTGATCAGTACTGCAGTCAGCAAGACCCCAGATTCCCACCCGTCTGTTACTGCCAACTTGGATACACCTTACAGCCCGACCACAAGAGTTGTAAAGGTAAAATATGACATGTAGGCTGTAACCCGTTTAAAAAATCTGAAGTTGTTTCTCTTCGATTGCTGATATCTGATATAGCCGACTACGTTATGTCGACTGTGCAGTGTAGGTCTATGAGCGTCCTTTGAACGACTGGCCCACAATTAATATAGCTGATATATGTAAATCATCTGTTGTCACTACTGAGAATAACAACCATTATGGAGACAAAAATTGTTCTAGGGGCAGGTGAAAACGGCTTTTTTAGATTCTTTGTGAAACGTTAGTTAGCCAAACCATTAGCAATCTATGCTTGTTACATACTGTAGGCAACCATTGTGAAATAATTTCCTGTTGGCCTGAAAACGCTTATATTTATTCCATTGAATTTTATTTCCTTTAGTTGTCGTTAATCAGCATATGACTAGCCGTCTATTATGCAGTAGTGTTGGAATAATATGGTCTCGGTTTGATTCCAGGAACTCATATTAAAGATGAATTTGTTTTTCATTATCACTCTTTTTTCTGGACTAGAAATTATACTGTATTATATATTGTATTATTATACTGTATACTGTAACAGAAACTAACAGCACAAATAAAATGAAATCTGTCTTTTAAGGAAATGCGGTTAAATGTTATATTTGTTCAAGTGAAAATTATTTATAGCATTTGTAAAGATATGATGTAGTATAATCCAAAATCGTTATTTGAACTCTATCAGATGAAGGTTTTCGCCCAAGTTGGCGGTAAGCTGACATGTAAGCTTCATATTGTTTTGCATGTACAGTATGTGATCTTGGATATGTTTGGTTATTTCAGATATAAATGAGTGTGCAGGCACTCATGGATGCTCTGACATTTGTGTCAATACCCCCGGGAGTTTTAAATGTGAATGTAACAGTGGACGAACCTTGTCCAATGACCTGAAAACTTGTGCAGGTACCTTGTCGTTTGGTTTTTTCCCCCTTTTTCATTTTATCTAACGAACGGCATCCTAAAGAAATTGTGTGACGAGTAATCAATGGTCATTTTTACATTTAAAATTTCAGTGACAAAAAGTAATTGCATACTTATATCATTTTACTGTTAAAACATTCCTGAACTGAAATTTATCAATAATAATAATAAAAAAATTAATGTTAAAACATTTATTGAAAATTTTTACCACACCACATTACTTTTGCTTTTAGACATTTTATAAAGGAAATTATATTTTTTTCTTATGTTTTCGTCTTTAATGATGTTTCGTTTCCTTGACTTATAAGCAAGTCAGCGTTTTGTCTGCCCAAGGCCGGCCAGGCCGTTGCATGGATTCGATACTTGTCAACAAGACAGGTACTTACCTGGCGACACCTGTCTCCAAACCTGTATTAGTTCTGGGTTTGTCCTAGAAGGGAAATCTCGGAGGGAGTGTGGGCAGGACGGAATTTGGACCCCCCCTGTAGCCAAGTGCAGAGGTAATGATATTTTACTGCCACCACTAAATTTTCTGTATAACTATATTAAAAAAAGAAATGGTGTATATAAGGAAAGGAACAACCAAGATGCGGTAATGGTGGTTGGTCTGTACAGTACCAGAACATGATGTAGTTTTATCTAAATTTAAAAGGCGCAGGCACAGAGACTGTTAAACTGAGATTTGAAAGATTTCACTGATGTGACTACTGGACGTTATAATAATACAAGCACTAGCGATTCCACGATTTATAGCCGCGTAGAAGAGGATATTTTCACTATAATATGTTGGGCAAGGAATGGTACTGGTAAGATTTTTGGATTTGGTATCGTTTAGCTTTTGATACGATGTTTGTGAGAAAGAATCTTTAGGACGGGCCACGTGCACCCTGCGCCCCCTTTATCCGCCACTGATTTGAATTCTGCAGTCTCTTATTGAATATACTTAGCTCAGACCTAGTCACCACCCTCCACCTTAATCACAAGTTTTTGTACATTTTATCGCTGAACTTCTTTCTTGATTTTTTCCTTTCCTTTGCAAGACATAAACGAATGCTCAAAGAACAATGGTGGCTGTGAGCAGAAATGTTACAACTATCCTGGAGGTTTTTCGTGTGGGTGCAACAGTGGATTTGAGCTAGACAACAATGGGAGAACATGCAAAGGTAAGGCTGCGTTCACATGAAAAAACTATTTTCTAAAAATCTAAAAATCTATTTGCGATATCTTGTGATCACGGTCTGTGCCCTGAATACCCCACGGCGTAATTACGGACAGCGCGAGCCAGTTACTTCCAAAGCTGTAATTAATTCTCGGCGCTGCCAGTAATTACGCCGCAAGGTATCATAATATACCGTTTACTTTTTGAAACTGGATAAGTACAAAATTTTCACTACCCCAAAATGGCTACATTTCAAGCTAATAACATTGTCTACCAACACAAATGGAGATTGACGAAAAACATACACGCAGACATAATAAGCAGCTTGATTTTGTTGAACAGAAATACCTTAACTTAAACAAACCAAACAATTTATTTCTCAAAGAACTTTTATCTTTTGAATTTAGATATAACCCCACCGGTGTTCACCAAGTGTCCGGGTAATGTTAACGTACCTACCCTCCCAGGGATGAACCACAATGTTGTCAACTTAGAACCTGTCCAGTATTCCGATAATGTGAAAGCCCACCTTGTCACCGGCCCAGGGGCTCAGGTGATGAATTTTTCCATTGGCATCCACACTGTGAAGTACGTGATCGCTGACGATGCTGGGAACACCGCCCAGTGTAGTTACACTGTGACAGTGAGAGGTAAATGTTTATTATAGTGTGTGTACACCTACATGTTCTAGGTTGGTATCAGTTTCAACTCTGAAAAAATTCAAATCCTATATTGTTATGATTGATTCAATGTTTACGCGCGTTTCCCTTTACAATTGTTACCGAATGGGATATGTCAGTAATTTTTTACAAATTTTGATGAAATTTTTAAGGATATAAGGGATTTCAGGCTCAACAGATTTAAGTCTCATGATGCTTTAAAGATTTTTCATTGTTTTGTTTTATTATAATGTACTTTTTGCCTTGTCGGAGTCCGTGCTCTCCGAGTATTCTGTAGTTATTTTTGTTTAGTCAATGAAATTTTCATCCATTGCACACATCACACCATATCAATTCTTTGTACTCTAGATGACGAAAAACCGAAAATCAAAAACTGTCCATCATCTTTAACGAGAACAGTGGAAAATAATATTAGACGAACTCGGGTGTCATGGGACGACTTGGACATTTCGGACAATTCCGGGAACTTTACCGTCCACACAAATGCGCCTCAAGACCGCTTGTTTTCCGTGGGTTCTTACAGAATAATATACACAGCTATGGACCCTAGCAGGAATTCAGAGGAATGTCAATTTGATGTGAATATTACAGGTAAAACACAAAGATGAACAAAACAACATACTTGATTTTAAATTTTGACTTCTGTAAAAATGGTGTTTTTAAAATAAGGATGTGTCATACATCACAGTCTGACTCCTTTTTCGCAGGGTAGTCTTAACTTCTATAAATGATATCCCGTATTTCGCTTTTATCCACAGTATCAGCCAGAGCAGTTTGTCCGCCCCTTCAAGCGCCTTCCAATGCCGATGTGCTGTGTTACTTTGCTTTAGGGGTCACATATTGTGTGATACAATGCAAAACTGGGTTTATCCAGCCTGTCCAGAATCACATCTTCTACCTTTGTACGATGGAGGGAAAGTGGACACCCACAGACTCGGCGCAAGGTTGCATTCCTGCGAAATAATTATGACTTGAAAACCGTTGTTCACGAAGAACATGTTCACAACGTGACTACATGTATCTAAGACCGTAAAATACGTAACTGATACTTTCAAATGCTGTGTTGAGCAAGCTGGTTAGATGCGACGCAAGTAAGACTGTTTTCGGTAAGTTTGCCTGGGTGTGAACACAGCTTTAATGACCTTAATGGACTTTTTGCTGAACTCTTCTAGCATGTTTGACAGTGTTCCTTCATTGCATCACCCTTTACAAATAAATGATGTGATTAGTCTGGAATCCTGACTGGATCCGCGGGTAAATAAAGATCACGTGTTTGGACTTGAGCTTCGTACTGGAACAAAAAAGTAAAGTCCTGAGACATTGAATTATTCATGATTGTACCTCTAAGGAAATGATACCATGTTATGTTTTTAGATCTTGGAGTCATTAATTGCTTTAGTGTCTCTTCTTTTTATTTATTTATTTTTATATATTTATTTATTTATTTTTATTATTATTATTATTATTTTTTTTTTTGCAAATGTCTCATGGAGTGTTGATTAGTGTTCAACATATGCGAAAACGTAAAACTTTTATATTATATATACATGTATGTACAAGTCAAATTTCTATGGACAATCAAACAGCTGTTTGTTAAGGCAAAGATGCAATATTTGAACGAAAGGTTTATAGATATATGAGAATAAAGAAAATTTGCCACGCAGGTTTCAGAGTGATGTATGTGGATTTGACCAAAAGACTCGCTAACATTGTAGCTTATGCTGCAAACTAGGGTAATTATTTAAAATGTTCAAAAGGCTCACATTTTCTAAAGTTATAACTTCTTTTTTCAATATTTAAGTATTTATCATTTACAGTTATCCACAAAAATGCACTCTCCAGCCAGATGCAACTAACTATTCAAACATTTGAATCAAAATTTATGAATATTAGCCTACTGACAAAACGTTTTTTGGTTAAATATGTTCATTCATTTTTCATGATTTTATTATCAATTATCGTAGGGGCATTGTGCACTAATAATATGGTCAGATTTGATTTAATGTGGACAGAACCCAGTCTGCTATCAGAAATTCCTTTCTTTAATTCTCCAAGACAGCCTAAAATTGAGGTTGAGGTATATCAGGTTTGTTCAAATCCACGAGGTCATCAAAACAAAGAGTGTTTGGTGAAAGATAAACTTTATAAGATTTAGATAAACTAAAAAAACAGTTTGTCGTTTATTGGTCGTGACAACCTGTCGAGAGGATCCATGTCGATAAACCACAGGCGGACGCGATTTATTTATATTTGCACGCCCACGTGACGTTTGAAATGTGACACTGCCCAGGACGTGCTAACGAGACTGTCATACGGAGAGGACTTTTATTTATGGTATGGTAATCAGGTCAAGGAATAAGACACACATCCTTGATCTAGTGAATTAACGCTGGTGGCTGTGGTCTATTTATGCTGATACTAGAATGCAGTTTTCTACTGCTGGGGGACATGTAGCAGGCGCAGTGCTGCTGGCAGCTGTGGTGGCGTGGTTGGTTTGCAGTGTGAGTTCTAATACACGAGGTAAGCAAATAACGGTTACCCTTGAAGGATGTCCACAAACTGATAAAAAACGCTGATTTATGTGGATAATATTTTGGTCGCTGCACGTCATATTTTACAATCTTTACACTAACAGGCTTTAAAAAGGATAAATTGGTCATTAATGCCCACTCTGCACGGAGATACAACATTACAAACTGCAATCGTGCATGTAAATAATGACCATGTAGCTCTCAATAGACGAGAATGATTGAATAAATCGAAGTTTACATTTTTGACGTAAAAACATCTTTTTCTGACTTAGTCGGTTGTGGAGTTCGACACCTCCAACGTCCAAGGAGAATTATCGGGGGACAAGCTTCGCTTCCTCATTCCTGGCCGTGGATGACACATATTAAGTTGGGGTATTCCGGAGACCCGTGTGCCGGGTCCTGTGGAGGAAGCCTCATTGCGCCCCAATGGGTACTTACAGCGGCACATTGCTTGTACACGGCGTGAGTACTTACTTTGAACTTAACTATTTGATGATGATTTTTGTCCTCCTCTTAAGGAAGATATGTGTTATGCTTAATTAATATTTATGTCGCTCTGGATATAGATAATGATAGACTTTAAGGGGCTCCATACGAAGGATCTTTTTCTGATCTGTTTGAATAATGTGGATCAACATTGCCTTGTTACTGTATGAGACAATGCTGCCACATCAGAAGTACAATTGAGGGACTCGTATCTCCTGAACAATATTATGTCAAACGATTCCACCGAATTTGAGTTCCCACCACCCAGTCCTTAGACGTCACCCAAGTCAATTTTCTTGATAAAATCTTAAAGAATTACGTCGGAAGCCGACCACTATCTCAGGCCAATTTATGACGCAGAAAGATTGATGGTAATTTAACGCATGATCCTCATGTGTGTAGAAGCGCAAGGGTCGGTGAAAGCAAAACACATGATTGACAAAATGTGACTTTCATTTTTTTTTACTGTGGTTAGCTAATGCATAGTTTGTACGATCAGTAGAATCTTGTAAAAAAAATACTTAAGATCGGAGAGGTTGAATAAAAATATTGGTTTATGACTTGATTTTCTGTTTCATTTTACGCTTTGCATTAGGGGTGACACTTTTTTGTACATATTGTAGGTATTACATCTTATACCAAAGAATCGTTAGGGAAGTATATTTTATATAAAAGAAACACGGAAAAAACATTTTGCCAAATGTAGACATTACTTATCGAATGCCCTGAAAAGGAGGGATTTCGTTCTTGACAGCCGATTGTTAAAAATATGGCTCATTTATAGCTATCGCGTTTTTCGCGGATATGCGCTTTTTTACTTATATTTCTACTTTTGTGACTTACCCCGATTGTTGTCACTGTTAGAAACTTATTTTTAATTTTTGCAAGTGTTACAACTTTTATTGTAATCGATATGGACCATAGTATGAACAAAAGAATCACTTGCGTCAGAAGTAAAAGCCAAGGCGTTACATGTATCAGCGTGCTGGGCTCCACTTGTGTTTTCGTAATGTACCTACTTACAGAAAGACGTGTAGCTCACACCGAAAGTGGAAATTGTCGGAAATTTCAGTCTACCTTGGTCTCCATGATACGGACAACCTGGCATCAGCCGTGCACAGGCGCGTAAAGCGGACAATTCCTTTTCCTCGATACGACAATTCAGCCCACGATTACGATGTAGCATTGCTACAGCTGTCTGCTGCAGTGCGGTATCGTGAAGAGGTTAGTCATGTCTGTTTGGCCGAAGAATCCACCGAAATAAATGATGGGGACCAGTGCTTGGTAATTGGACGTGGAACAGTGAACGTGTGGCGTATGTATCCAATTTCCATAGTACAAGAAGTGATAGACCCTTGTCAAGAAAAAAGAAAGTCTAAATATATCGAATTAATTTTGCTATCTTTTTTCCTAAATAAGATGCCTTTGAATTAGAAATGTTACATAGGCTACATTTAAATAGAATGGATTATGGAAAGTGCAGTTTTGTCCTTTTATCGTGGAAGAATTATTGAGATTGTTTAGAATAGGATGGATGAATATAATTGGAATGCATAGAAATGTATTTGAAATTGTATCAGATTCATCACCTATGTTGTAATTGATTTACAGCGAAATTTCCAACTAAAATTCTAAGGGAAGCCGTCGTAGATTTTCTATCGGCAGTATCCTGTAGAAACCAAACTCTTCATTTATCAGAAAGCATTACCGACAATATGCTGTGTGCAGCCGGAAAAGGAAGAGATGCATGTACAGTAAGACTACATATATTATAGTTGTGAATGTATTAAAACGTGTTGAAGAAACTATTGCTGAGTTTAATAACTGTATGGTCGTGATGTAGTAAGCGGGAGTTACTCTGTGACGGCTGAGTGTTAACAGTGATTTGATCGAGCGAAGCAAAATGGATTCAAAAATTCCGCGTTTGATATACATGTATATTCATTTTTTTTCTTTTTCTTTACACTGTACCTTGTAACTGTTTGGTCAGGTAGAACGACAGTATACTTAAATGTACATGTAATATATAGAACAAATTTGTAAATTCCCCCTATTGTTTGTTTCTCCCATTTTTACATCAGTTCCTCACTCATCTCCATACGAAATGATTTCATACGAAAAGGTTTTGTGGGACTGTTCATGAAATTTGGAAAAAAACCGTTTCACTAATTTCAGGGAGATTCTGGAGGCCCACTTATGTATCAAGTCACCGCTGGTCATTGGTCAGTTTGGAAGCAGATAGGAGTCGTCAGCTGGGGTGTAGGGTGCGCACACTCAAGGTATCCGGGTGTCTACACAAGTATTCCGAAGTTTTATAACTGGATAATTAGAGAGGTATGTGGACATAAGTATTTTTCTTTAAACTGTCACAAATCATTCAGGGGCACTGATTTATCTCTTTAGAGTTGGTTCTTATATTCTTTGCATAATGCTTTTTTAAGTAAATGTTTTTAACAGATTGATGGGGGCTTTACACTGAATGTTCAGTATTGTTATTATCATTTTTACTTTGTGGTTCCTTTTAACTCATTTTTTGACAGTTTTATATAATTCTTACAGGCATTTCTCAGAATCCTAGTAGAATATAATTGTGGCATTATGTTTTTCTTCATTTCAGACCAATCTGATACCGGGTAAAGTGATGGCTTGCTAATTTGTCTTCAAATATTTAAATCTTACTGCATGCGTCTTTTACACGCACTAAGTAATGAAAGACGACCCACCAAATTAGGTTTATAAATAAGACGCCTGTTTAATTGAAGACATAAGGTTTTAAATAACTTTTACTGTATTATTAAGTTGTAAAGCGATCTTAATACCGAAAACGTGACATCTGTGATTTTTTCAAAATTGCATTGGCAATGCCATTGACAATCTACATGTATATGTTCTTAGTGGAAGATTTGTTGGGGTTTCTGTGAATGTTCTCTTTTAGACTGTTCCGGGTTTGGCTGTGACCAGTACTGCAGTCAGCCAGACCCAAGGTTCCCACCCGTCTGTCACTGCAAACTTGGATACACCTTACAGCCCGACCACAAGAGTTGTGAAGGTAATATAAAACATGTAGGCTGAAACCCATTTAAAATGAAGTTTTCTGTCTTTTGGCAAAGATGCAGATATTAACATTATCTTTCCGGGGTAGTTTAATGCGATTGTTATGACAGTAAGGCTCACGATGCATTAAAAAAGGTGCGAGTGTAATCATCTGCTTATCTGTGTGCTTTCAAAGTGAAATTACTTCTAAAATGTTGATGGGTACTCTTTAAGCAGCGGAAATTATGAAATTGGACCTCTCTTTACAATTCAGATATTGACGAGTGCTCGCTGGACCACGGTTGTACCGACATCTGTATCAATCAGCCTGGCAGATACGCATGCGCGTGCCATCCCAATCGAACCTTGTCAAACGATCTCCACACTTGCTCAGGTATTAAATCCTACATTATTGGTAGTATTAATTGACGTGGCATGTGAAATATATACCAACCAATCACCTGACCTCATGGGCCTATAATTCACATATTTTGCACAATTAACAAAACAAACAAAAAAATAAATAAAAATAAAAATAAATAAATAAATAAATAAAAAGAAAAAAAAGAAAGAAATTAAGATTATGATTATTTGAATTATTTGAACTTCTTAGTTCAGGATAAATCTGCAACCAGCGGCGCATCTTTATCTTGTAATAATCATTCTACAGCTGAGCTCTGCTGGACAGTATACAGCAAATGTTGTTTTGTAGATTATTGGCACCGTACAGTATACTTTGCGAGGATATCAGGTGTTAAATTTGTGTAATCTTTACACATCATTTCAAGAGTAGCTTTGGTGCCATTTTTGTTATTAGTGTAATTAACCGACACTTATTTATTAGACAGCAGACAGTTCATCTGTCCTAAGCCACACGCCCCGTTGTACGGCTTCAGCAGCTGTGACCGACCACGCTACAAAATGGCATCGAGTTGCGAAATGAAATGTCTGACGTCCGGTTTTATAATGAACGGAAATTCGATCTCTGTGTGTGGAGAACACGGCGTTTGGACACCTCCAGTTGCCACTTGTGAAGGTAATAGCTGGTTGTTTTGCCTTTGTGTCTACCCATCTACGTATTCATGCATGATGCATTAGCCCATGTGTTTTTTTTTAGTGCATATTTCGATGTGGCTGGTACTTGACATGCACAAATTTCTGAATAACTTTGCTTAGTATGTAACGGTATAAAGAAAGTATATAGAAAGAAAGATACTTTATCCGTGTATATTTCTATTTTAGATATAGATGAATGTTCTGATAATAACGGCGGATGTGAAAGCGAGTGCTACAACTATCCGGGAGGCTTTTCTTGCGGTTGTCAAAGGTCTGGATTTGCACTTCAGACAGATGGAAGAAGTTGTGCTGGTTTGTGTCAAATTTAACACACACCTAACACATTTGGCACATCTAACGCAAAGTTAATGCGCCATGTGCGCCTAACTGTGTTTCTCTTGAACACATTTTGTACAGAAAATAAGATTTTTTCCAAATGCTTAAATGAATTATCTTTATAAACCCTCCTATGACGAGCAAGCTTTTAATCGGATGAACAATTGGCGCCTTAGAATGAAGTAAATCGGATGAATCAGTGTATTTTTCGGTATGGCTACGGTCAACTCGAGGTCAAGGATATCTTTCTTTACCTGAATACTCGACATGCGCTTTAAAGTAACTACGATTGAGAGCATTTTGGTTTTAATCGAAAATGAATAAAAAACTAACAAACCAAATTTTATTTTTGAACAAAATTTTGATTTTGTGTCGCATTCCATTCCAGATATATCACCTCCAGTTTTTACCAAATGTCCGAGTTCGTTCACCGTTAGCACAAATCTAGGCTGTAGTTATGCAACTATTCGTCTAGGTCAAGTTAACTTTTCTGACAACGTGGAAGCACGGCTAACTTACGCCTCACATACTCAAGATGTTGTGAATGTCACTCTTGGTTCACATACAGTCCTTTATGTCGCAAGGGATGAAGCTGGTAATACTGCAGAGTGCAGTTTTCAAATAACGGTGTTAGGTAAACCACTTACTATATTTTTTATAGTATTTTGACATGCTATCATATTACATGACTTAAGCTAACCTGTTGCTGTTTAATCTCACTTAATGTTATTAGTAGGCCTACTACTATTTTCTTGAAAAAATCTTTGATCGTTTCCTCGTTTTTCAGACTTGGAGAAACCCCAAATCAAAAACTGCCCCACCCATGTGCACAAGTTTGCTGACACAAACTGGCAAAAGATTCACGTAACTTGGGATAATATAGAATTCCACGATAATTCTGGGAATTACACTATGGTTAACAATGCACCCGTGGATAACATGTTTGCCATAGGACGCCACAATATATTGTACGAAGTAACAGACTCAAGTGGGAATTTTGCTCAATGTGGATTCAAAGTCATCGTTAAAGGTACACATGAATTCGCTTTTATATCTCACTCTCTCTCTTTATGCAAAGTTTCTATTTCTATTACTGCCTCGCAATCAGTAGTTTTGTAAAAGTTACAGGATAATTTGTCAATGTAACCCAATGGCACGTTTGATAAGCATCTGTGGTAGGTGTCTGAAATATTAATTGTGTCGATAAAGAATTATTTCTACGTTTGTCTTGATTTCAGTTCGAAATTGCCCCATTCTTCCAACGCCAGCAAATGGACACTTGGTGTGCGATTCCTGGTTTCTGGGACATTTTTGTGAAGTTCATTGTAATACTGGTTTTAAGCGAGTTTCAGCGGCGACTTACGTCTGTGGCATCGGCGGAAAATGGCTTCCGTCAAACACTGGCCCAGAATGCACCAGTAAATAAAAACCTGTGATGTCACAAATATGTGACTTTCTTGGAGATGTGTTTGGGGAACATAATAGCCCATTCATTCTCTCTCTCTCTCTCTCTCTCTCTCTCGCTCTCTTCCTCCCCTCCCCCCCCCCCTCCCCCCTCACACCCCCCCCCTCCCCT
>NW_019775732.1:85060-168363 GCF_001039355.2 Lingula anatina | reverse complement strand
TATATATATATATATATATATATATATATATATATATATATATATATATATATATATATATATAGTAATTCAACTGGTTTAATGATTTTTTAGTTGACCGTGAACTTTCATATTGTAACGTGAACGTGAACCTGCCAAAATATCATTAAGCTGAAATTACATGTATATGATTTTTATCCCTATACAGAATCTGGGCGCGAAAAATGCAAATACCAAACTTCCCTGGGCCTGTGAACAGTGTTCTAACAACCTACTTACTCTATTGAGTTCCGAACTCAAACAAACACTATTGGTATAAGTTTTGAAGCTCACATTATTTTCCCCATGCTTAAACCATGTGAACGGACGTAAGCGTCTCTTGCATTTTAACTTCGGGGAAAATGCGTTCTTGAGCAGTGGGATTAATTTCATTATCTTAAAAGGATGTAGTATGCTTGTGAGATACAAGCCAAAGACCTACAAAGAACAAGGAAAGATTTATGAAAATGTAAAACCATGTGGGTCTACGATCATTTTAAAGTAACCAAGGAGAAATAATTCACTCTCAAAGCGCGTTGTTTCTTTTGTGGAAACATTTGTATTTTTGAGGTTGGTACATGTAGCTCGTTATCGTAAAAGCTGCCGGTACTACGGTTATTTTACCTTGGCACAAACATTGCCTTATAAGTCGTATATTTCTAACAGTCAATTTACCAGGGACCCTGAGGAGCAATAGCCTGCTGCATTTGCAATTTGATTTCATTCTAAAACACTTTTCTAAAACTGTCTTAATCGAAACTGCCACAATAAAACTATTGTGTAAAAATTCAGCAATGCGATGATTTTCGACTGTGTGGCTTCATTCAGACATCATTCAGGTCCATTTTTTATCAGTTTTAGAAAAATGTGCTTTTTGAACAATTAGCCAGTTCTTAAATATGCAGCTAAAGTCCGTGGTCACACCAAGCAATACAACACGATTCCACCGTTCTTCCGGATGTAAATTCAGTACAAAGGCTAATTATCTAAAACATTGGATCACAATAATTCTTACTCAAAACAAACATTTTATGTAAATATTGGCACAGATACTGCTTTATTAGCTGCCACGACAAAAGTAACTGATGAGTTCTTGGTAATAAACGTGCTTTTTTTTATTTACCGAACACTGTACCTAACATGTAGCCTGATATTGTTTGACAAAATGATTTATGTCAGACATGTACAAACTGAACTCCAGCACAAAGTTACATTGCTAAAAATTCGAAGAAATGATTCTTCATAACATAGGAGAACATTTATTACCTGCTTTTCCATATTAACAAATCTAGATAATAAGAAAAAATGTAGGTTGAAACCAGGTAAGGCGCATTTGCACGAAATGACCACTAATTAAATTTGGTGTCTATCACGAAATAAGAGCCCGAGGGTCGAACTCCTTTTCTTTGATTGGACTGAAGCACCTCACGATCATCAGTATTGATCTAAGACTGCCTCTTATACAATGCATAAATACCTGAAGATAATCTATTGCCCTTTAAGTGTTTTTCAGGAAAAGGATCTATTTGTCAGTCAAACCCCATGGTAAAGTCAAAAGTTATTTACGAGGTCAGATAAGGAATCTTTTCCTAGCTTTTTTGTTTGTTCCCAAATTAACCCCTCGGTCATGTAAATCTAAAATAGACATTACTTAAGTGACTAATTGTCCATATCAAATAACGTAAAAACCAAAACGTCGAACGGTTTTGTTTCGTGTATGAATGTGCCAACTATATGTAATTCATCACAAAATTCACATGCTAATGTATACTGTGGACATACTAGTACACGTACAAAACGCATCGAACCCAACGATTAAATATTAAAGAGAAGAATAGTAACAGGGTGCAGGTGCATACCCTTGCCAAAGAATGTTTAAACCCAGATGCAGGCCTGGAGATACCCTACCGGTTGTGGTAATGTACGAGCGTGAACAAAGTTGGTGTTGATGAGAAATGTTTAAATGAGTGACATCGACAAATTGTGACAAAATCATCCAGTTCAGACGGAACACGCTGAATCGTCTAAAAGCCTTCTTTCTTATGTGGAATACGACCGTAAGTTTACACAATAGTTCTTCTGTCACCATCGCAGCACGACAGGTATTGCACTTAAATTACTCTTTAAAGTTAGTAAATTGCAGATAAATTGCAGTTCCGACTCTACCTCCGTTTCTCGACATTGTGATTTTATTTCGACATGGAAACCGTTTCTATTTAAATGCGAATGCAGCTGCTCCCAGAAATCGCAAAAGCCACAGCTGTCGTTATTCAAGAAAGAAGAGATCTTTCAAAAGATGCCTGCCAGAGTTATGACAATTGTGTGAAACTCAATCATCACCTGCTTTAGCGGAATAGCAATCAGAGATTATTAAATGATTAAATGTATCACAGTAAGGGAAATATCGCCAGTTCTTGCAGTCTGCTACGATCCACTGTCAATCGGAACTTTTTCCTCTTAGAACACAGTAAGTCCTGGTTCCATTTCTCAATGCCTGCCTCTTGACATTTCTCATAATTCACCTTTATTAGAACATGGCACATCAATTATGAATAAACACCGCTCCTCCAAAGAAGGCGGAACAAACCAGTTCACCATGTCGGTGATGTGAAATGCAGTTCGCCATACATGCAATAGTTCGTAATCGTCAGTCGCCAGTTTGATGACTCTCATATACTTCCTAATCTTGTCCTGAAATTAAAAGATGCATCGTTGTGATATGTTTTTAGACTTCTGCAAAAGTCATAACCTTACATCTACTTCAACGACGTTTACCTTCTTTAGAAAATACTACTATGTCTGCAGAAGTGCAATTCCATATTAACCCTAGGTAGAAAAGTATTAAGAAGTCATATAAGGTGTAACTTTACTGTTTCGAAAGTCGTCCCGTCTACAGTAAAACTCTGCGATTGTAAATCCAAGTATGCAAAGGAAAACCAATGTTACAGCGCAGCACAACGAAATGACGATGGACAGCACATACGGATGCATCCCCCCAGGTTTTTTGACCTCTTTACTTTCCAAGGTAATTTTGATGGCGCTCTCTGTACTGTTTGTTTGGCGACTGTAGTTGTAAGTGTACATCACAGTAGCACTGTCTGTCACGCCCAGTCCCTTTTTCATAACACATGAAAAATCCGTTAGATTGCAACACGATGAACAACTGGCGAGAAGTGATGTCGAATTCATCCCTAACGGTACCCAAAATGATCCATTTTCTCCGTTGTCGTGGAGCATTGCAAAGAACCCAAGGGTCGAGTTCATCGTTATACGATGCCAGCCAGGCTCAACTTGCATCACAGCCGTGGAAAAATTCTGCCTATTTCCCTGACATATTTCCCATGAAATCCCAGTTTGGACAAGAGGCAATGTGTCAACAAATAAATTCCCTTTCAGTTCTTCGGGAACGGCAATATAAAGAGAATAATTGTTTGGTGAGGAACTCGGAGTTGCGTAAACATAGCTGTTACTATAGAGATTTATCGGCATGAGGATGTTAGACAAAGGTCTTTCAGTCGGCATATGTTGCATGGTGATCTGTACTGACGCGATAGGCGATACGGACTCTATCCAGATGGATTTGCCTTGCTGTAAATGCGTGTCTCTGAAATCGCTTTTTTCTAGAGCAAAGGCTTCCAACTTGCCTTCCGTTGTTCTAATGTATATATCAGCATTGTCCTCGATTGCTGAAAGACAATATGGTTCAGTTTTACTCTGGATCTGTATACGAAAAGCGCGGTTTTGTAAATGATGCCGGACAAAAGCCGCTCTCTCTGGCTTAATGACTATATGTTACTTGTAGGAAATGGTAAAACGGTTACTGATGGTGTTATGCACAATCGTTTCTTAACGTGAATTTTACAATCCCTTGTTCTGTAAAAGCTGCACAACCATACATTCTTACATAATGGTGAAACCGCACAAAAAAAGAACACGTGCAATTTCCCCTTACTTAGGCTGCCTTCATTAAGAAAAATGACTAATATGTTATCGAGGTGCCTAGATGTTGAAAAAAATCTGAATCTGAATTTTCATTCCACCCTTTCTCCTGTTAACTTATACTAAACTAGTTATTCAAACAATATGCATGGTACCTTTACCGTTTTACTTACCTACTACTCTAATGATGACACTAGTGTTTGCCACAGGAATTGTCATGAACTCTGTACCCCAACTGCATGAAGGAAGTAGTTGATCCACCATCACCGAATTCATTGTATATACTCCGCGATCAGGAATAAATTCTCCAAAACCCGCCAGCACAGTGATAGGTTTACTGGCTTTTATGAAGGTACCAGTCAAATCGTCAGAACTTCGAATCTGTAATGTCTCATAAGAGTTAAGTGTCTCAGAGATACAGTCTCCTTCTTTATATATTTCATTTTTGTACACAATAGAAATATTTCTGTTTGTGGGAAGCTCAAATTTTATGTCAGTTTTGTCTGAGATCGCCACGACACCAATGATGGCCATGCCATTTAAGCTGTATAGATATGACACGACGCAATAGTTTGAGTTAATTGCGTCAGTTGGCAACGCAAAGTAAGAGGTTCCACTTGAACTACAGATTGATCTCACGTGTAGAACGATTACTTCTGACGATTGCACTGAAATAGCTGGAAGAAGATTGATATATTATACATCTGACTCAGAGAAGCATGCGACGCGCTAAATTCTGTTTCTGCTGGTTTTAAGATGAATAGAAGGCCGTTCTATTGTATTTCACCTCCGAAACAGTCTCCCTTTCTTTTGGATATATTAATATAAAAGGGAAGAAAAATACTCAATTTTATCTCTGTTACCAAATTTGTGAGATGTTAATGGCAAAGAGTTTTAAGAGGAAAAAAATATCGGTAGGGGATACACAGTTTTGTACAGCAACGCTTATATCCAACAAAATTAATACATTTTTACACTACACTTGAAATCAGAAACCTCGTAAGAAAATGGTGATGGAATACACAACCAAACTCACGCACGTACTTTCCGTTTTAAATTGTATTGCGCCAATAACTACTAGTCCATACCTTTTCTTTCTCTGCTACTCCCTGTCATATGGAAAGATATTGGTACAGGCACGCGTATTAGGCTCCCTCCTGTCCCCACGCCTTCATGTATCACAGCGGTCTTCGAGGACACGTTCACCGTCAGTGTAGTATTCACCTGGGGAGTAATCCACAGCTCCAAGCTGCAGCTTGCATGCGCCTCCAAGAACCCAACGATGAAATGTGTGCCGCGGGAGCTAGTCTCGCCTGTAAATGTTGATATGACAAATAAATGCCTAAAAATGATCAACATAAAGAAGAACTTCTTTTTCATATAAATAAACATTCGGTCTTTCGTGCGTAGTAGATGTCTCGACTGTGTTAACACTGAAGTCCGTGTATATCTTTTGAGCTAATTTTGCTCTCCTTTGCCACGCACATCAGTCTGAGGCTCTGATATTGGTGTGTAAATCAATGGTTACAAGACAGCACCGATACTAATGGTAATAATCCAGAGGTTAATCCCTGGTTTACAAAACTCGAGACTCTTGTCGATGAAAGGATTTGGCAGTTAATAGGGCCGAACACGAAGTGCACCGTGAGAGAGTAACAGCATTATGCGTCTCTCCGACGTCAAGAATGTCCGTGAATACGCCCAAGGTATCATTTAAATTTAAAAAAGCATTTTTTCATTATTGATATGTGCTGAAATGTTTGTAATTTTGAAAGAAATATAACTTTTGCAATACAAATGCTTTTTTCTATGAAATTGGACAACTCAAGCCAAACTCAACTAGAAATTTTCCAAGGAGAATAGTGGTTTACAATATCATTCCTTAGCAGATTCGTGTTGCACCTGGCACGCGTCGACTCCTATAAGGATAACAAAGAGCACGATTGTTTACGGACGATTAAAACGTTTCTACGTTCACTTATTCAGTTATTTTTACGTTTGTTTTTTTTTCTTCGGCAGTTAATGAAGGAGAAATGTTAGTCGACTAAAATACACCATTATGTCATTACTTAATTGTGAGTGCGCGGGGCATGAAGTACTTTGCTCATCTCTCTAAGCTACATCGAGGGTGACAGTATCTAGCACGATATTTCCCAAGGGCTAACATTCCATTAAGGATTTTGTGTGATGTTTTCAATGCAGTCAATTTCGAAACTACTTTTTTCCGCAATGAATGGTCGATAATCTGCTGTTTCAGCCACCCCGTTACCGCACTGTTCGTCACTTAGGGCTAAAAGCTAATGCAACTGGCACATCTGGGGTTCAAGAGAGGTACACGTGCTTTCTTTCATTGCATTTCTCAGTACAACTGCAGATATATAGGCATAACAACGAGGGGTCACTAGCTCGCCTTTTGATTATAAATTATTGTTGAGATGCTTAGGGCGTTGCCCTAACAGAGTTACAGGAAACTTCAATAAATCAAAGAAACACGTTGAATTTAGACTAGGCAAAACTGAGGTGGTTAACGACCCTTATTTTTCAAATGGAAAAAATATTGAGCGTTGGTATAGTAAGTAGGAAAAATTTACAAGTGACCCTAGGAAACACCTTATCGCAGCTGTTTTTATGATTGAAAAGCACAACTTAGATTTATTTGCCATTTCCTTCCCCTAAGGTAAAAAAAGACTGACAGTAAAATATAGCTGCTAGAACTGTTATATTATTAATGTTAACAAACAAAAAAATTAATTCCGTCTGCTCGTTAATTAATTTATTAATTTTGTCTGGCCTTAACTGACAGAATATATATATATATATATATATTCTATATATTCTATATATATATATATATATGACAAGCTTTCGAACTGGCAAGAGAACCCGAAATTAGCTCAATCAAGTAGGCCCATCAAGTTAAACGCGACAAGAATTGAGAATTCACGCATTAAACACATCACAGTTACATATGTTGTTCAAGATGTTTGCCTTATCTTATCTTGGCTGTTACTATTTAAATTTGAAAACTTTTTCGGAGTATCTATGTTGAAATACCTCAAGGTATAGGTAATCGTATTAAGGAACGTTGCATTTCCCAGCTAAAACAATTATCTCTTGTTAAGTGAATGGTTTTGGAAGCATTTCAGAGGGGCAACGGTGGAAAATCTTGCTTTGAAAGGTATACGTTACAATTAAGCAATTTGTTCTATCCTCCGGACCTTTCAAAAAGTTGTTTGTCGCTTTTACATAGGTTTTATCTAGCGATATAATTACATTTGGTCTCGTCTACAGTCGATACGCTCCAAATCCTGTAGTCAGCTTGCTGTAACATTCCTGTAATTGTTTTATCTTATTCATAATTAATTTCCCACGAGCCCCACTTCCCCCTTAACTCACTTAACTGCTTATGAATTATTTGTAATTGACGAGCATTTAGTTGCCGCCCAGCACTCGTAAGCAGACGGCGGCCATTTTTTTCAATTATTTCCCTGACTCGACATACTCAACTCATGCACGTCTTTGAGTCTGTACCTAATGGAACACGTTAATGTTGACTCGGTGGCGTGCTGGAGATTTGGCTGAATAATTGACTGTGTGATTAAGTCATAGCACACAGCAAACTTTTTCTTCTTTCTGAGCCAATTTGCAAAGCCATGGCTGAACAGCTAGTTGTCTTTCACCACAAATGTCAAATTTTCTTGACATTGGGTATGACACTGGTACCTTTTGCAAAATTATTTAAAATTATTTTCTATATAGGCCTACTCATGAAACAGTTTTAAAATACCATAACATTGTGATGCAGTCCATTGCTTAGTGATGGTACTGAACATAAACGCCCAATAATAACGCTCAGAATTTTTTCAAAACACCACTACCTGTTGGTCCTTTTTTAAATGTTTGACCAAGGTGACAGTAACGCTACAGAGAGAGAGAGAGAGAGAGAGAGAGAGAGAGAGAGAGAGAGAGAAAATACATCTTTCAAATAATGTCAGGCATACATCTAGGCACCACAGCTTTGATGATTCATACTTATGTACTCCGTTAAACTGCTGATGTAAGCTACGCAAGGGACCTGGTTCATAAAAAAATCTTAAGTCAGTTCTTGGCCTAAATCGTATCCCGCTAATACTTAGCTGGCTAAGCTGCGTTTCATAAATTATCTAAATTGCGGCTTACTTGGGATTTTCGGTCTTAAAACTATGTTCCTTTTGCCAACTGGGATTGCCTTGACCGCCATTTTTACTCACAATAGTGACAAAAACCAATTCCAGTTTGTCTAGCACATTGACTGAGGGCAATACATTTCTTAGGACAAAGACACAAAGTTGAATTAGTGAAGTAGGTTATCCCAGCTTTTAAAGAACTCAAGACCAAGAACTTAAGACTTTTTGCCAAAACAGGGCCAATATACGTGCCGCGTTGGGGCCAGAGGTCTGGCACTGTCCACATGGTCCC
Organism: Lingula anatina; assembly: GCF_001039355.2. Next base: position 159,948 of record NW_019775732.1, on the reverse strand, counting down.
AATGAGGCATCCATTTTATTGGGTTGTTGTCCAAAACCCTAGAGCCGCGAGGTGATTAAGTGTATATGGTTTACGCACATAGAACACATGTATATACTAACCGAGTACCAAATGGCCAAGAGAAGACAGCAAAGCGAGTAACTTGATGGAATCTGAAAATAAAACAGCGTAATTCTCAAAATTGCAATAAGAACAAATATACATGTATTAAAAGGTGTTTTAGACACAACCAACTGTTATGTAGTTCTAAAAGAGACTTAATTATTATAAACATATACAAAGTATCCTAGCTTTAAACTACTGCAATTCAAAGCTTTTCACGTGTTTTTTATATTTTATCTTTTATTATGGAGGGTAATGTCCGCTACATCAAGAATGTATGGTAATATGTTCTTGGCTATATTCTTGGTCTGAAACTACGTGTTTCTTGTTATAATCTGAAAACGTCCAAAATCAGTATGGGATAACATTGGGCGTTTAATTTCAAAACACCAAACCAAATTAGAGTTCATCAAGGTGGAGTCGGACAATATGTTGCTCTTCGTGGACCGTAAAGATTCCAAACTTGCCACGTGCAATATCAGATAGTCATCCGACTTCCAGGGGCAAAAAGAAGCCTCATATAACACGCGAACGGGTGGTACACCACGTGAGGTCAACGGGGGCAACAAGAAGAACCTCACCGGAATCCACACCAACCTTAAATGGCTTTCTTTGGATATTTCATCGTTAGTTTACTTAACTTTTTACAGGCATCCATATTTCATCTTCGTGCAAGATTAATTAGCATTGATTTTCCTTTTAAAGGTGGCAAAAACTGATGTTGATGATAGGTTTCAACAACACTTAATCACGCTATGGCTATTTAATTGAAAACTTAAACCGCAGCGTGGTGTATGCCAAAGCGTGGTGTATGTCGAATGAAATCTATTTGTTTCTCAGAACGCCAGTCCTGTTTGGAATCTGAGATGATCAGCAAATTATATAAGTGCGAATCAATTACAGATAATGGCATCTCATACATGAACTGAAAATGTCAAGAAAGGAAATATGCAGTATCGCACATTTAAACCCACCGAATGATGAATATTTCAGAATATGTCATGGCATAGAAACTTAAACATTCATAATCGTGATCGGTTGATGTAATCCCAACACATACTGTATGACAAGGCAATAGCACAGTTTGTGAAAATGGGTTTTAAGTAACAAAAAAAGATTCACTGACTGCCAAAGAGTCGCTTACTCACGCAAATCGATGTTACAGCATTTATCAGAAAATTACACATGTAGCACAGTTTGTCTTTAAAATTCCCATTGTGTAATGCACATATTAGAATTGTAATTGTTTCATTGTATTTCATGTATTTTAGGTACGCCATAGCCTATATTTATACTGCGCTCGAACCAATAAAGAATAATTATAACATTAATTGACATATTTTAGAAAAAAACTCATCGCCGCACGACTCCCACCACGACTGCCTTTTTTCCTCATTATACGTGTAGATAGATAACATTGTTTGCCAATGTATTTATTACTATTTAGCACAGATGAGCATATAATACCTAGGCGAATTGTTTTCTGTGTATAATTATATGTTATTATAAATGTACAATAAACTTTTGCTTGAAAATGGTCGTTGCTCTTTCTAGAGGAGACAGTTGCATTTAAACTCTTGCGCGACAAGACACTTGTTATAAAACGTTATTGTACATGTATCACACCTAGACTGGATGTGTGTCGTGTTTAGTTATAGCATATTTCCCTTTTCCGAGCATATACATCCCAAACACGATCTGGTTAAAGGGATCTCGCAATCAGATATTCCACCAGAAACGAGATAAACGTTTCGACCAATAACTTTAATTAAACGGAGATTTATGTTCAGCCACAGCTCACTAACTTGTAATAATTCCGAAGAAAATGTGAGCGTGCAGACAGTGCGGGTTATCTTTTTCAACCATTTGTCTTTTCGACTGGCTATCTGAATGGAAGAGATGAAGGGAGTCCTTTCGTTATGTTTCACCTTTTGCATTGCATCTTATTGAGTCTATAAGCTGATAAGAGGCTTTTACGTATAGAAAAACTATTGAATATTGATGATGTGCTGGGAATAACGGACAAACTGAAAAATGGAATATTGGGATCAAGTTAGCTAAATGCATGCTTAAGACAAAAAATATTTTTTGCAAAAGTAAGTTTCACCATGTGATTGAGTTACACGTCAAATATAAACATGGTGTATTATTTCTATTGTGCAAATAAACATATCAGAAATTCTATTCAGAAACGAATGTTAGGTTTTCAAAAATGATAAATAACTTTCTGATTAGAACCGTTTCAAAGGCCCTACTGTCTGCACCCAAATACGTCAAAACGATTTTACCAAGTCCATAAAAACACTGTACTAGAAGATGACATAATGACGTTAAGAAGCCTTTGCTTTGATGTTCAACTCAAATATGCGAGAGTCTTAGACATGAATGGTTTTATCTTTTAGCAAACTTCCTCTGCTTTCAATAAAGCGATCCTCTTGGTAAGAACAAATTCAGGAAGCCATATTGTGCCGTGATCCCCATGGAACTAGATCCCCTTTCTTTTGCTAATTCTGATGTCACATTGTCCAGGAGATGGACATAAGGATATGGGATTTTGAATCTCGCGCGAAAATGACTCCGAACATGGTCCCCAGTCAATCAAATACGATATCACATAATGGAAGCCGAACCACACACGCAGGTTACACCAAGATGTGGATTTTTTTGTTTGTTTATGAAGTTGTCTTCTTTTCCTGGTTGTTTCACCATCAAACATGATTGTGACCAGTGTTAATTTTTGGAGTTAAACACACCTCTGCTCTGTAAAATTGCCCAGGGCCAACTGACTGACTGACTGAGGAAGATGCTCCGTGGCATTCCTTTTATATGTCCATGCAGGTAATCTGGACAAGGGGGAGGGACGCTTGACCTACTCAAATTCGTCTGTCGTCGCCGATACCATGTTCTCACAATGTGATATGATGGCAACACGACTATATTGCTAGGGCCTTGCGTTTTTATGTTGCTAGGGCTGTGCGTTTTCATGTTGACCTTTAAGGCAATCAGTCAGGTTCTTTTTGCCTTCGTTTTGTCATCGTGAGGACGATCACATCGGATGGCATCACGCTGTCGCTGAAGAGAGCCGAATTCCCATGTGCCATGGTAACATGGATATATAAAAGTTCAGCCTCAGAGCATCTTCCTCAGTCAGTTCTAAGCACTTCTAATGCGAAAAGTCGTCACGTTTTGATGTTTTCCTGCGGGTGTGTAAACTACTATAATATTTTTTCGTGTTATCTCCGTGCTTTTTATTTTTGTATGTGGTTCGTGACCTCCTGTGGGCTCTGCACTTGCTTCGGCTGAATTTGAATTCGAATTCGGGGCCAAATTCAAAATGTCATGGTCATCTACATGTAGTATCAACTAGTGCCAAATTCAAAATTTCATGGTCATCCAGTGTCAACTTCGTGACGCTTTCATATACATATATGCACTTTCTCACGTGCTTAGTCATTCTTCATCACACACATACACACACGCGCGCGCGCGCCCACACACACACACACATATGCTAAAACACTGGTTTAACAGAATCTAGCAGATGCCTTATCCTAAGCGATGTGTTACTTTTAATCAATAATCCAGCGGAGAATAAGTGACATATTAGATTGATGATGGATTCATATGTGACGGCCGGTGTAAAAAATGTTGAGAACGATGTGTTGGAGAGAGAGAGGGAGAGAGAGAAAATGAGAGAGAGAGAGAGAGAGAGAGAGAGTATCAATATTCTTTCTTTTTAATTACTATCGACTATGACTATTAACATGTAATTACGTTTGAGGTACAAAGTTGTTAAAGCGCATGTGTTTTTAATAAAATGGTGTGTAGACCATTATATACTACACGGCACAATGCAGCTATCTAACCTTGCGAGAAAAGAAATCGACCAGATAAAACCCCACTGACACTTGTCAATGTAGGTTATGTCTACTACATATAATAAAACTATTATCCAGAAAATCCGACTGAAAACATCTAATTGTATTTCCTTGATTGAGTGTTTTGTCGAGGACGTTCTGATTTTGAACAACGGGGAAAGGAAATCAAATTAACACCCTAAGCGTGGGGCTCCTGCTATTTTTTCTTTCCAGCAGGGTCACCTTGGGTCCAGTAATTTTTACCGCCTCATATGAGGGTATATATATCTTAGTGGAGTGCGTCAGTGTGCGTGTGCCTGCGTGTTTTAGCTTGAAACCGGATGATATTATTCGTATATTGGTAGGAGTAGGAGTCCCAAAATCAGTCATATAGGTAAGGGAAATAGGGTAATACCCCCCCCCATCGCTTTTTTAATGGTAAGCTCCACCCCAACTAAAATTTGCTGCCTACGCACACTGATCACGACGTATATCACGACAATCCACTTCCATGTCATTCGCCCAAAGGGTTCATGTTATTTTAACTGATCAAGCTAAAATGTGTTTTAGATTGAACATTCAATTACAGCTAATCACCTATCAGCAATAACGTTATTGTCTTTAGTACATCTACAATATTTCAACCCACCTGGTATCCTAGCATACATCAGTATTGATGAACCAATCTGCAGTACACAGTTTGATAATCCGATCCATCTATGCCATACTGAATGTACGTAATCATCCACACAAACGCCGTTATCTCTTCTCTGAATCACTTACCAAAGATGTTTAGCGCATTAACATCTGTCATTGTTGTCTTTCATCGTTTTTTGTTACTCGCCTAACCTCTACTACATGTTTCTCTGAAATGCACAAAAAAGCAAAGTTGAAAATGTAAGTTTAAAATCCGACTATAAAAGCGCATCTCCTATATATATAAGAATTTAAGCACTGTAACCATTTCAACAAAAAATAAGACGTGAACGCCTAAAAGCGTTTCTCTTCCTCGTTTAGTTACAGCGTTGTACTTAGATCACAGAAGATGTTTTTATGGCAATACACGAGCATTGTACGTTTATCGAAATATCCAGAGTGATTGGGTGTTGCAGACTTCCGGTCACGTGCTCAGTAGTGAGGCATGTGCTGGTTCTTTAGGTAACACATAATAAAACCATATTGACCAATAGTCTAATAACAATTTTTCAAGATAAATTGGTAAAACTTTCCTCAATGAAAACCTGTTTAAAATCAAATCACTATACCGTGCACATTGCAATGTAATATCATTGATCGATAATCTGACCACTTCTCCTGTGGGGCACTTTGATATCGTCTGGACGGCCGTATTTTTTCCTAATTAATGTCCTACATTGTACCAGAACTCTAGAGTGCAGTTAAATGACCAAATGAAATCCAAATTTATTATCTTGGTATCAGCCCTGTTTTATAGCCCTAACAAGAACCTCTACTAAAAGATGCTGGCATGAATATCATTGGTGTTTTAACCAAAAACGAAATTGCTTGCGCGCTTTGTACCTCAGGCAGACAAAAAATATATTTCAACAATTAGGATTCCGAAGATTTTGCCCTGCACATACATGTATAATCTAAAGAAGTGCCTGAAGCTACCGTCCAATAAGAATGTAGTAAAAAATAAATCTAAGAAGTAAAGAATAAGTGTACCATGTATACATATTGCCATGTTTGCTTTTCTAGCAAGAATGGCAAGAATTACTGCGGAAGTTGCCGTATGTATTAGGCGTCTTAAGAACGCATAAAGAAAAAAAAACCCGAAAAGAAGGCCACTTTGCAACCCCACAAGCGAAATTTGTGCAAAGTTGTAAATAAAAACTTTTGCTGACTCATTGCATCATAATTTTTAGGATGATGAGTCGTATTGAATATTTCATATATATTTTTTATCCCTTAGGCCATAACATTTATAACAGGGAACAATTTGTTGCATTGTTAAAATGATTAGGATAGTGGGGTTATATAATAAAAGCGGTCGTTTGGCCAAATCTCGAACAACCAATATTCTTTGTTCCCTTCTTTCTTGTTGTGAATGGGATTATGAAAGTTTGTGGTGCACTGGGATAGAGGAAACATAAACAGCTGTAATGGCTACAATGGCAGTTGCGGTAACCACAGAAATTCTTAGGGACAATCATGCCAGCTTGGCCTGGACAAAACATATTGTTTTATAGGTTTGCTATGTTTGAATTGACAAAAATTGCGGCGACCTTACAACAAATGATAACTACCATTGTTACTGCTGTTCTAAAAAATCAATAAGGCACATATTTCCATTCGGCTGTATCTAAACAGAGCAATTAAATCCACATATACAATACGTTTTACCCAGTAGTGTTTACGGATGCCTTTTCTACACATGAGTAGTCTTGCGATTAACTAAACAGAGAAAAGATACGAAAGAACCTGTAAATTTGCACAATCCTTTCGTGCAACTATTTTAACCGCCTGTGCAAAAAAAGCTTTGCTCAATGAATTTTTCATCAACTCAATTGTTGAATGATAACAGTAAATAGATGGCGGTTTCAGCGTATTACATACCCATATGAATTTAATATAGAAAGCCTGCATTGTTTGCCATTGTGAATTTGGAGAAATGCAGCACAGGTGCAAAGACTTTATTATCCTCCCGACCTCATGACAAACAATGATCATAGGTGACTTTATATCTTTATATTTGTAATGAGTGCAAGCCTATGAAAAAAAAAAAAAACGCCACCACGAAATGATAATATTGGGCGTTCTCGATTACCAGGATGCTCTACATATTTTGTCAAGTGTTGCGAATTAATATTTTTTTCAGAATAACATGCCACAGATAAAATATCAGGATGGTATATTTTCCAACAGAACCTTTTTTGCCTGAAAGCAAAACTTAATCACCTCACCTTTTACAGCTACATTTGACAAAAACATGTCTGTGTTAACTTCACTCCCCGGTGCAAACATTTCCATCACTGAAGATTTCCTGTAGAATCATCTTTTACTGTGATAAAACACATTTGCCAAGCCACTCACGTTTTGTTACAAATAATTCTGCATCCTCAGATCAACCAAAAGACGACTTTCGCATCTGAAACCTGCCTAATGCGCAAAGTCAATAATGGAATCCCCTAAAATGCGCTCTTCGTTTTCACCAAATTGGTTTACTAGGTAATTAAATAAAGTACGGATAGAAGGGAAAGTATATATATATATTAAATAAACAGTACGTTTGGGAAAAGAAGTTTAACGTGGCTTCGATGCAGAGAAAGTGGCATGTGAAACCTTTCGGGCGCGGGGTTATCGACGTGAACACTCTAGCTCGGTGCTAATGCAAGCTGTTTGGGAACGAGATAAGTACACTAATGCACACGGGCTTCACTTATCGAGGCCCAACACTCTATTGCATATACTATGGGACAATTTGATCGATTTACCCTTATTAAGTAGATGAACCTCTGGGGTTATGACTCTTCAAAGGTGGTTACGTGGTACTGGAGTGCCACTGGGAGCAATTCCTGACGTGTGAATCGTGCTCTCCACGAAGTGGAGGAAGTATCAACTCAACTGAAAGCCAAAAAGTAGCTTTGTAGGTCGTGTCTAGGCCTTTAGATACCAATGGCCCGTACCGGTTAAATAAGCTTACTCCGGTATTGGTATAAGGAGTTTTAGTATTACCTAATGGTTAAATATTGGAAATATGTTCCCATGATTCTGAAAAGTATACCTCGCAAGTGCAGAAGACTTTTTAAACGCTTCAACTGCTTGCTGCCCTATGCATTAAAGCGACCACTAGGTTTCAGAAGATTTTAAGTGGGTATATCTGTACTTACATGCAATCACCTTCGTTAAATTTTTCTCATACTGCATTACTTCCATTACAGTGATATGGCTGCCTCGCGGGAGCAATTAATATAAACTGAATGCCTTGCAAACTAACACCATCTGACTAACTATCCATACGTATACAGTTCTGGACATCACAATCACTGCGTGTTCGAAAGCGGTGCATTGTCCTCCTTTAAACATCCCCCATTGTAATAATGACACTGGTTTAGAGAGCATTAAAATAGGCATAACTTATACATGTATAGATATATAGGGCCTAACTGCTCCTTTCCAGATTGCCAAAATCTGAAAATCTGCTTTGGTCAGTTGCATGCGACCGGGCAGTGCAACAGAATAAGATGTTGGTACAGTTCACTGGTTTGGTGCACCGTCGTCACTTGTGTCGACCTTGGTTATAACATCCAGTCAGTGATTTTGAAAGGAAAACATGCTGTACGTTATTACAACTTGAGCTTTGACAGATGACTTGTGTTTTATATTCATAATATCATTCTACCTAAAAACGTTATGTCTATATACTCACCATGATGAATCGGCTCTCTCATGCATAAATTAAAACCGCATCAACAAATAACAACCGCTCTTGCGGATTTTTCATTAAAATGACCCAGTGATACAGTGAACGCCGTTGTCGCACCCTAAAACAAGATGTTAGTACAAAATAAGACGGGCAATAAATACGCTGTCTCTATCCTCATTATAGGTGCATGATTGATGACAGTGACAACAAAGTAGCTATACAAATAGTCCCCAGTTACAATCAGTTTCCTTTAATGTTATGAATATGCTTACCCGTTTGTCAAATAATTCTTACCGTGAGTCCAGTTCCATCTATTGACCAGTTACAAGGATTTTTTTGTCGCCGTACAATACATTGTCATGCTACCAAAATTGTAGAACGCTAAATTATCAGTAAACTTCCTATAAAGGGAGCAGGCATCCACGCCATAGGCATGCAGCCTGAATATGTTACCGAGACACTTTCAATAGCTGATTTATAAATAGTTGAATACAGGTGATCATTCACTGTACGGTATATAAACAATGACGCATACAGACGGCAAGAGTAAATTACTTCGAAGCTGCACTATGAGGGTGCCATCAGTTTTTCTATACTCCATTGGATGATTCAAAGTTTATATTTCCTTTGCTTCTCTTGCCTTTGATTCGTTTTAGTGATCACTGCAGCTGCTTCTCAGAAAATTCTGCTGCGGAATATATTTTTGAGACTGCCCATTATGCATACTCCTGTGACAACTGCAGGTTTCCAATTATCCTATCGGTGTGATTATTACGGACGAGTCAGTGCAATTATTGATATCAGGCAGACTGCCGTAGATGATGCTTAAAAGCAAGTCTCTTAAATTGTTTAACACGGCATATTCAATATTCTTGCAAATGATACCTGTGGACCCACAGTTCAGTAGTACCTTTCAAATGTCTTAATCGTATTAATCATCGCACCCTCTCTCTCTCTCTCTCTCTCTCTCTCTCTCTCAATCCCTCGTATTGCACACGCCCCCTTTTTTCTCACCTGACTTGGCTCTCTGGCGCAAATGCACGCATAGGAAGAGCTATATCGACTGAGGCAATGGCTATGCCAGCGTTTGTTTAAGTAATACTCACAAAATGACGATAACAAGCGGTTATTTTGAGACGGCAACGGGTCAGAATTTATGTATATACATGTATTTACGTGTGTTCACAGACACATCACGAAAAAATTGATTCAATCTTTCTCCTCATAGCCTACGAGTGTAATCGGTACAACAGTCAAATCGTTATTTTGGTGCTAAATTAGTAGGCACGACACGCCCATGTTTGATACAAACGACAGCACATGCAAATCATTAAATAAAACCACGGGACAAGCACAGTTTCAGAGCCAACAATCTTATTTTTGAGAAATAAAAATAGAAGTGGTTGTTTATGGAGTATTTGGTCTGTCAAGACTAGACTTGCTTGAAGGGAAATAAGATGGACGACGGTATAGGCCGTCATTCCACATTGGGGTCGGGAGGTAAATCGATTATAATTCATGCGGTTGGCCTAAATCACAATAAGTGGATCAGTCCTATGTACTGGGTTTTATTGCTCTTCAAGTATAATGTAAATAAATAGGTTAAATTGGTTAATCCAACTATACAACAAGATATATACACCAGAATGTAAGGCTACAGTTCAGTGAAAGCATGTTTTGTCGATCAGGACTAATCTTCATTATCAGTTCTTGCATTGCCTAGAAAGTCACATTTGATGCAGATCACAAGATGTACAGGGAGGTATAAATATATTGTGTAATAAATTGAGGTCATTTTTTGATATGAAGCAATGCAATACTAACGCCAATGTGGGATTATATACATGATGTTGCACTTGTAGAGCTTGGTGGTTTGTGTTGAGAGGTGGTGGGTAATGTTTAACATGGTATGGGCGTGCTGTTTATGTTCTGGGGTTTAGTCACGAAGATCGAAGGATTGACCTTTACATCTTGTAAAATTGTAAGTGAAAAAGATGATGTCAGTTATGTGATGGACACAAAAAATGTGCACAGTTTCTCTCAAGCGATAAATGCGACGTGTTTGTGTGCGTGCTAGCGTGCTTGCGTGTTAGTGATTGTACCGTTTTCGTTGTCCTTAACGGGAGTCTTCCAAATTGGTATCTATCCCAATTTACATAAATCTTCAAACTTTCTAAGCAACCCATTGACCAACCATATATCTATATAAGACAATCATTGAATCAATCTGGCGTCTTTCTGGTAAAAGGTATCGATCGGGATACATAATATAACTGTCAGTGTCTTAGTGAAATATATCGCTTAGTACATTTTTTCTTCAAGATCAACGGAAAACACAACGAAGGTAAATATATGTGAACCCCTTTCTTTTTTTATCAAAATTAACGTTACAGGTTTGCAAAAAAAATGTACATGCAGACTGCTGTTACACCGTCCTCCCGAAACATGGGACTAACGTGCCGAGTTGCGAAATGAGTTCCATTAAAGGAATATGATGATGAACACGCAATATACATGTAGGTCACTTAACTCTAGCGTTATTAAGCACAATTTGCTTGTAGAATTGGCCTTCATGTTATTACTACTACCGGTAGTATGTTTCTGTCTACAAGTAACATGTTAATGGTAGACCACATATACCATGCTTAAACAGGTGTTCCTAGAGGATCTCATTCAGCACTCACCAGTATCCAATTACAGAATTCATTTCAAACGGTGGATATGAATTGATCAGGAACACTGTCTGCATAACAACCGAACGAGTTACCACTTATGTTTCTTCAATTGTTGCAACAAGGATGCATTCACAGGTGGCGGCGCTAATGTCTTGTAGAAGAAAGGGTAATAACCTTTTTCTAGCGGTCTATTCTGTATCACAGGATCCCTTGTTCTTTAATCAATTAAAAGTGTAAATGCGAAGCATCGCACCATCTGCTTCCTCTCTAAATCTCAGCCTTCTGTTTGGTTTGCTTTCAAGACACACAAGTCGAAACTAAAAACTGTTCACAAAGCAAAAACTAAAAAAAATCCGAGGATTTCAATTCAATAAGTTGTTTATGCGTACATATTTTGAAGTCATGTCGATGTGTAGCATGGTACCATGACGGATGTCCTCGAGTAACTCATATGACCTTGCCAGTTAGACTGTGACCACTTCGGTTCAAGTATTAAAAAAACAGAATTGAGAGACTTTTAAGCCATTGAATGAAATAACTAGTACCTGATTTTGAAATGAACACATTGTTATACAATGAGTTACATTTGCATAAATGTACATGCATTTACATTTGCATTGGAAGACAGTACATTTTAAAATTCGTATCGTCAAACAACAGCATATGCTGGGGTATAACGAAGGCAAGATAATGGAATGAACATGATCTACAAATCACACAATAAACTTATTGACTGAAGTTTTTGTAGCATGTAACATATGCGTGAACATTAAACATTGATCATTTTTATACAGTATGCAGGACAACCAAGTGTGAAAGCTATTCTGAAACTGCAAACACCAAATCAACATCAAACATTCATAGGTTTTGTCCCATCAGGTGTGTTTCTGATCAAATGGATTCTGTATACACAATGGCACGTACTCCATAAAAGCATCCATGTCCCATGCGGGTTTACGAGGATTAATTCGGAGACCGTTGGAAACTTAAAAACCCCACTGTTCCCAGAGAGGATTTCCCGTAAATAGCCAAAGGACTTGGAATCGGCTTGCAATCATCGCAAACAGCTGTCGAAACACGGAATTGATTTGTTTATGTGTAGTAAATTACAACAGCTAAGGATCTTCCAAGTGGAGATTAAGAAAACAGCATGACATCATTTTTGTTATGAAATGAATTCAGACAACAACAACCCTGTGGTAAGCCATCTTATTTATCTCATACAAATACACCAACTAATTGCCTCCATGCGTTGAATGATTCATCAATGTTGAAAAGACCTATACACGGTTTTTCCATTTTTAGTCGAGTTACAATGAAAAACCACAAAGGTAATGCTTATAGAGTCGCTTAAAGAAGCTACTCTCTTTTTAGGTTAATTACAAATGCATGTCATTCCTAAAGGCATATTAAAACTTTACTGCAATGGTTTCATCATGATTTTATGAACCACGTATATATCTACTATATATTTTTAACGTGCCGCTCCTGTTTATGAGGTAAACAACAAAAGTAGATAAACGTTTATGACTTTTTTCTTTCATCCCTTTAGAACAATTTACATATTTTTTTCTAAATTGACAGTAAAGTCAAATATGGTAACATTGGAAATTTCAGTTTCATATGTCATATTTTCGCCATGCCTGATCTGAATTTTTAAATAACAACAAAAAAAATTGCAGTCCTAAAGTCACAATTTTTTCTCCTGAAAACAATTACGTTGAAAGTCAATCAAGGTCAACCATCATGGGTCCCTTGAGAGTTGATAATGGCTCTGATGGCGTCCAAATTACCCTCAGGAGGATTGATTCGTTTATGAGTAATGATAGAACGGAGCTGGAAACAAGACGGTCTTGTTTGATAACGTTTGATATGTCCACAATCGTAAAATTAACGATCTATACCCACAGAAGTATAAAAAGAAGTTAATTTTACAAAATTATACATTATCGTATTGCCTGATTGAAAGAAATCAAGTTGGAAAACAATTGGACTTCCTGTGTTGGTCATCAATCATTTGGATCAATACGTTTTGTTTAAGTTCATATGTTAGCATCAAGGCCGTGTGACGTGGGTCATCTTTGTATACGAGATGGTAGCAACAAGAATGGTTTCATATCAGTCACAATCGAAATGCTTTGGTCACTTTTTGATAAGGACTTTGCTGTTTAACAGCAGATTAAATGATATGGTATAATCTTTTTCCCCTCCGATGCCACATGGGATTTGCGGGAAGACTCGCTCCTTCTTTGAAAGTTTGGCTCAGATTGATAATTTCCCAAATGTGTCAAATTGTAAACAACGTTCCGTGATACATAGAGTCACCGACTTTGGGAGGTTGCTCCACTTGTATTACATTTTTACCACAAAGGGACGTCATCACGAAACAAAATGCAACCAGACAGCATTAGCCACGTTTCACCACACGTGTTAATACACGCATCTATTTAGCAGAGATATTATCTCATTGCCCAATGTATAAGATATTATCACCCACAAATTTACATCTGATATTCCTTGAATTTATTCACTGTTTGGTATTGAGTTGTACATTCAATGGTTTGATAAAATGTTGGAACTACTGCGGTACTTGAAATCATCTGATATCAAATGACTTGCTCGCACGTCACCATAGATTATACTGGTATGCTTCGAAGAATCTACAGTACACTTTTCAAGTGCTTCCGAGAGTCCGAATATTACGTACGTTTCATGGTTCTTATCACACATGAGTCTCGTTTTTTTCATGAGGAAGTTTCACGTGAATATTACTCTGCATTGCATCGAGTTAGCTTATATATGTTTTTACTAAATAATTAAAACACTTCAAACGTAAGGAACAAAAGCAAGTTGACCAAATAAATAAAATTCTTCACAAAATCTTGCAATAACTAGAGGGTCGAATTTACTGTAGGTATCTTCTTGCATTGGTGACCGAAGCACGCCCAGCAGTTTGGCTAACTACAATATATTTGCCGATGGCAATACTTCAAATATTGGGTAAAATAAAGTGCTTTGCATCACACTCCCCACTTTCTATGTAATCCGCCTTGCGACGTTTTCGTTAAGCAATCCCACTATGACGTCGCCGCCTTTAACTTCACATTGTTCAGTAGCAGTAATTGCTTCATCTTGGATGTCATCTTTGTCCAAGTCTTTACATACACAGCAGTAGTGTAGTCTGTCCTGGAAAGAAGATCATCGTTATTGAAAGGAAATAAGTGAAAACAATGTTGAGAGGCATAATGATTAAGGAGAGGGAACAGAATGGCACCATTACGTAATACTCCGCAAAGTCCCAATAACCCACATCTATGCCAGTTGGGATTCAAATTGAATCAATTTTTGCCTTGTTTAATTTTATTACATTTCTTATCTCAAAAGACAATTAAAATCACAATGAACAAGCACGCTTATGTAGTATCCTTAGCATGTCTTAAAGGTCGTTATAACATCTGAACCAAATCGAAAACCTATATTTGTACCGGTACTAGTAGGCCTACATGAACTTACTGCACCGTGATCAACAACCCCGGCGGAGAGCGGCAAACGGCAAAACATGACGTCAAATATCGGGCAATTTTGTTCGTGTCTGTAAATCCTGATATTGTCATATGATCACATAAAATAAAATAAAATAACAATTCCAAGAAAAACAATTCCAAGAAACAGAAATAGTAAATGAATAAACATGCTTTGCAAATATTACTGTTTAATAAGACGAAGTTTACTGTGATGACTTCAAAACGTGCGTTTGTATTCTTGCTGTGGACTAAGTGCAGCTCTACAGTATCTCGAAGCGTATTCATGCAGCCTTTAAAAACTGCATACATATACTAACCTGTGATAGCGCTGACAACCATGCCAACCATCACAACCAACTCCAAAGTCACAGGTACTGTACGATAACTTGTACTGGTCATTCAGCGGGGGACTGAAACAAAATTGGTTGCATTCAGATTTCTAGTTGTTTCCTGCAAGGTACAAAGCATACCTGATAATAATGAGGTTGGGGATGATGGCCATTGAAGAAAGGCCTTTCTACGGCCGTTGTGATCTCGAATTACAAAAAAAAATCTGCAACGCGCCTCGGTCGTTTTCTACTTTCGACATGCAATACAGTCGCGTTTAAACAAAACAAGTACATGGGGCATGCATGTAGCCTACAGTACATGTAGCCACTCATTCTGCTCAGATTTTTAACCCATGCAGAATACATAACTCTGACCATCTAATGTGCATTGCTCATGGAATTTGTCCTCTTTGTGTAACTAAGAAATTGTTTTTTTTTCATTGCTACAGCCAGCTACATCAAAAGTTTTGTGAAAATTGTCGCAGTGATATTCAAATTTCCAGAAAAAAAAACAATTGTACCTCTAAGTTGTCGAAATACTACATCATTTTACCGGAAATGTACGTCAGCGTATCTGTAGTTCTAAAACTTCTAAATATTTAACGACCAACACAAGGGCGGCTCTTACTTAACACTTTCTAAACAGATTTTCATCTTTGATGCTTACACATTGCAGTCCGAGTTTCAACGGCTCATTTGATTTCTTGTGTAAACACAATTGGATGAATCAAACAAACAACGGGATTGAGAACGAATAGAAATAGAATTCCTTTTAAATATTTACAGAATTCTTTGAAGTTCAGCAAAAATTTAAAAAAAACGATAAAAGCATGAGTATCTGAGATCACCTTTATGCAGGAGATAAGTGTCCCTTAAATTATATACAATAATACTTTGTGTACTAACTAATTAGGTGCTGGAGTGACCATGGGATATGCGATAGTAGTAACAGCCGTAGTCACATTAGTGAGAGATTAGTTCACAGCAGAGAAGAAGGCTGGTGATAAGACCGGATATCGCACCCTGCAAATGGGAAAAATGAGTGAAAATTGGGCCAAAAGTTTCCAAATCCTAAATGGCTGTTAGACATTATTGTTGCTGTTAGATCTTTTTTATTTCTTGGAACACTAATTGGATGTATTTGATTGTCAATCGGTGGAAATGGCCAAGTACTTACATGAGGCGAATGCGAATACTACTTGTAGGCTACCAGTTTGCTCACTTTGACTTTCAAATTTACACCTCTCGCAAACACCACTCATTACCTTCCAGTTGGCCCAGGGAAAGAGAATCCCCAAAGTAAAAGTGCCCAGTACAGGGCCGCCTACCATGCTACCTAACTTAAGTGCTGCCTGGAAAAATGACAAGAAAAGATCTAAGATTAATACAGTGTGTGAAATGAAATTGATGGCACTCCAGCACTAATGTCCATTTAAGTCAACAATAAAGGTACAGTTCTTAATGCACATTTCTCATTCTATCATTTTAAACAAACAATTCTTTGTATCAGTAGCAATATCTACCTGCAGCACACCTCCAAGTGCAACCGCCAAAAATGCCAAACCAATTACGATACCACCAAATACCGCAGCTGACATGCAGGTATGGCGTTGAAATCATAGAATTATTCAAGGTAATATGTAACAATACAATTTCGGATGCAAAACACTGGACATGTACTGTCAGAGTCGTAGTTTTTATAGTTTGGTTGAGAACCAAAGTTTTGAATGGGTTGACAGGAACAGTAAAATTGTCATTATTTCTAAAATGGAATTTTATCACTTTTAGATAATTGCCTGGTGCATGACTTGGTATAAATGAGCCCAACTGAATAGTATAATCTTTTGATCTGGTATCAGTAGTCTGTAGTATTCGCATAGGTTAGTAATATCTACCAGAGACCTGGTAGGTTATGAATTCATTTCTGAAACTGTGTAGAAATCTTCGCAGGACGCCGTGCAAAAATGTGCACAGAATTCGCCAGAGAAATATCTGTAAATAAAGTAAAAAATCTCTCTGTGGTCCCGGTAGAGGATATACGTTAAGCAGGTTTACTTACACATGCTTTCTGATATCAGAGTGGCTCTCCTATCAGACACGTCTTTACAGCAGAATTCCTTAAAAAAGTCATGTGTGGAAACTGTGGCCAGGCTGTTGACACCGGAAAATAAGGTGCTAGAAATAGTGATAGGTTTATTAGAGTTTTCAATTGGTTTTTTATTCTTCTTACTTCCTCTAATTCATTTTTGATTTATGTCAAAATTCAAATTTCAATTATATTAATATCCACTCATTTGAAATATCTTCATCGGGGTTATTTCTTTTCACATGACAATGCGCACCTAAGCGCCCCGCCGAAATGACAGGCGACAAAGAGGCCTGGCAAACCAGGCGCGAAGGCTAGTTTATCCATCACGAAGAACTGCAGCAGCTAGGAGGAAATATGACGCATGCATTAAGATTATCACTGAATCATGCAAATTCGTTCGAACATAAATTTTTCCGTCGACGTCAAAAATATCGTAATTAAATCGTGGTCACTGTACGCCTTTTCATAGCGTGCCAGCATGACGCATGCACAACACCTAGAGGAGATGCTTCGCACAAACAGAATGGCCTGGACGGTGCGTAGGCCTATATATCCTTCAGAAAACGGGCCCAGCGAATGATTTACACGACACAATATACAAATTGGTGGGTCGTTATGTAAATGTCGAGCTTTAAAATGCATCCTAATGTACAGATTAAGTGTTGTTTCTCTAAAACCCGAAAACTTGTAGGCCTATATAATGTATCGCTTACCATTTGATATCGGAGAGCCCATTGTGTTAGATGAGCCTGACACATAGTAAAAAAATAAAAATAACAATAAAATAACACCACACCATCCTTCTCACCATTCAAACATAACATAGTATTGTACCTGATCCTGGTTGGTAATATCTTTATTTGTCATTGGGTCACAGTCAAGGTAGTAGGCGCTGATGATCAAAATGGCGATCAAACCTGGCACGTTTATCTACATGTTCGTGGCTCTAGAAAGAAAACCCTACGATATTGCGTTAATACGTTTGTACAAACACTTCTTGCATTTCTCAGGGAATTCTGTACGGTTTAATATCCACTTAAATTTTATATACGGTATGGGAAAATACCATAACCTGACGTTTGTTCCAAATAATCTTTCTTTTTGAAGGAAAGCATACAAAGTTGGAGGTCTGAAACTAATATTTGAATGGCAACACTTTGAGTGTTTCCACTATTGTTCTCTGCAAAAGCATGGAAGACTATGTTTCATTTTACTCAATATAAATGATATCCAGCAATCCAAAGAAATCCTCTTGAACAAAACGAATGTTACCAAAACGATCTCGCACAGAAAGGTTGGCTTTTTTTACTTTGTTACGTACTTTGTTTTCTTACTTTGCTCCTGTTTTCTTTTATCAATGTGGTAAGTGGGAGGTAATAAAGCATGTCGTGAGCATTCATGTCGATAGTGTTACTAGTGGAGTGAGAAAAGTATTGGTAACATTTTATGTATCTAATCATCTTCGGATTTCTGGAGGCTGTCAGTGTGGGTAACAGGTTCTGTCCCTGGTCATGGATATACATATGCACCGAGTGTGATTTCCCAGTAACGCATATAAACTACTTCTACTAGTTTCTTATATGACTCAAATAAAGTCGACATACCAATGGATAAAATGGGGTTTGGCAGGTAGCAATATTTTAAAACCACCTGAAAATTGTGACAGTATACTAGTACTCCAACAGTACTGCCAAAATAGTCATGGTTTAAGGGGTATCGATGCGTCATAAAGGCTTAAATTTATCAAAATAGGTTTCTTCCGTTTCTTTTGTGAAATACAAATCTTAATGTTAATGTAATTTACACAATGATCGGTTGCCTAGTTATTATGTTAAAGTAAGATGAAATATATGGGTATCCTTGTACATGTAACAATGTACTGTACATAAATGCGGTAGGGGTGACTCCTTTTTGCTATAGTATACATGTAGTATACATGTAGGCCTATATGAATCCACTGTTTGTCTGCCCTGCAAACTATGGCATAAAAATTGCTCCAAACCGCTAAGCAATGTGCCATATTACATGTATATGTACTTCTCATGTTATGATAGAATATTAGTAAATTTCTAGCTGAAATATGTACAGTGATAGTTGCTGACGTCATTGTGTGTCGACCAATCAAACGGAATTTCTCTTTAAACACATTTTCAAAAATATTTAAGCATCGATTTTTAAAAAAATTATTTATTTCTTCAAAATAATGTACAATCACGTTTAATTCAAATCAATTTTTCTTTCAATTCAGTCCAATTTTGAAAAAGTGGAAAATTGACACACGTTAAGACATATTCCTATTTCATCTGCTGTTCAACGCTATCGTTAAGCAATCCTACTATAACATCGCCATCTTTGATTTCACCGAGTTCGGTAGCGGTAATAGTTTCATTTTGGATGTCTTCTTTGTCCACGTCTTTACATACACAGCAGTAGTGTAGTCTGTTCTGGAAGTCACCAGCAAAATAAGTTTTATAAGTTTCAAAGAAGAATCCAAACATGGATTCGAGGTTCAATTGATCAGTTAATAATTAAGTATTAATAACGTTGCCGTTGCGTATTGGTCAAACAGTTATTTAAGTTGAAACAAATGTGATCTGAATAGATACATCATATACAAGTTAATTGTACTGGGTTCAAAGCAGCAGAATAACAATTGTCAGGGACACATTAACGCTTGGCTATACTTACTATATCATGGTCTACTCCACAGCGAAGCGTTTGACGAAATGATTGTGGAAAGCAGCAAAACATTACGTCAAGTATTGGACATATCAGCCTGTAGTCTAACTTAGAGGTATCGGTAAACCCTAAATTTAATATGGACGTGGCCATTTAAATAATAACCAAATATCTAAAAGCATGAACTTTAAAATCTTTCTATAATACAAACAGGGTTTATTTTCAATGATCATGTTCGTAAAATTTCACTTTGAAAAAAGTTTGATTTATTTCATAGCGCATCCATTTGTTATATATCACAGTATTAGTATATTATGCCACTTACCTGTGACAGCGCTGACTGCCATTCCTACCAAAACCTCCACTAGAACTGCAAAGCCACTGTACCACAGGTACGACAAGTTGTAGAGGCCGTTCAACGGAGGACTGGAACACAACATACAGCAATACAATCTTGTACACCTACGATATCAGTAATTTTGTGCTGCATTCAAGCATGTGCATATGTACCACGTGCAATGTTGATTAAATATGTAAATGAATGCTTGGTGATATAAAGAATGCATTCAAAACATCTGTCGATGACGAACATGTATGTGCACTTTTACCCTGTATTTGTAATGCTATAGTTCTTAGAACAATCCCTTCCCATCGGACTGTAGCACGGTTGTGGGAATTTACAGATCTTTCATTTGATCTGTGGAGAGCATTGGGAAAGACTTTTAAACTTTCAAAAATGTCAGTGTCAAATGCATGTCGGAATTTTATTCACCACTACCTGTATTCAACATAAATTTCACAGACATTTTGAATATTACCATATCAATCAGTAATGAATCCTTGTTGATCAAGGTTTAAACTAAATTGCAATTAACTAAAATGCAAGGTTTAATCAACGTTGTGAACCTGCAGACTTCTGCTAGGATTTGTATAGTTTTCATTTAATATGTATATTAGCGAAATACTGACTTCCATTTTCTCTTGGGTCTTGGTGTCTTGTGTCTAATATGTCAATCAGAGGACATATTGCAGACACTTCATGCTCGGCACTAAATATCAATTACATATACATTGTACCGCACACATGATTGGGGAAATATGACTTTCAATGCTGGAATAATGAAAGATCTGAAACAAATAAAATTTGAAAATAAAAAGACCGGCAATAGTATTAAACTTACTTATAAGGTGCCGCCGTCGGTATAAAGGCAACAGAACTGGCAATAGCTGTACTAGTAGTAACATTAGTCAAGGTTTCATTCAGCGGATTACAACCTTCAATGGATACAGGTGCTTTCCAGACGGCGGGTTTGTAAATCTGGGCGCCGATGCCGATCCAGAAAGTGAAGAGAAGACTGGTGACAAGGCCGGCTATCGCACCCTACGAATGGGAAATGTCGATCAGAAATTCTGGCTTTTCTAAAAGGCACTTTTAGATCTGGCCTGAATAAAAAACATGTTGATATTTACTAAAAAAAAACCTTTTAAAGATATCTATTCATCATTATTCTGTTTTTAAACATTGGGTTCCAGAATATTATAAAGATGGGATAAAAAGCATTCGATTGTTCAATAAACGACGACGTCAGCAAAGGGCCCCTACCCTACTTCCGTTAAATCAAAGGATCCGTCCTAGATACCTTTTTACATTATGCTCAAATCAGGATACCTTACCTTCCAGTTAGCCCAAGGGAAAAGAACTCCTAGCGTGAAAACTCCTAGTAGAGGACCACCGATCATACCAAACAATGCAAGAGCTGCCTGGAACAAAGGCAGAAGCATCAAAACGTGAATAGAGGTGATGGGAAAATGCCAATGTCAACCCTGAACTAAATAAAACAACCCTGTTCTTCTTAAATCAATAAGAGTGGTACATGAGCATGTTCACTTTTTAAAACTTTCACTTTTATTTTCACTATACTGCTCTACTTCGCTTTATGAGAGAAACAATCCATTTACCTGCAGCACACCTCCTAATTGGGACGCTACAAACGTCAAACCAATTACTATACAACCGAATACAACAGCTGAAAATATATTTAAAAACCAAAAATCACTGTCAGGGAAATTACAGGATATACATTGTAAATATATGGTAAATACTGTAAACGGATGTTTAGATTAGGCACAACAAATTTGAAGTTATCGCTAGCAAATGCAACTATGTACATGTTCGTATAGTGTAATTTCAAACCAAAATGTTGAATATTTCTTTCCCTACAAAAAATCATTGTAAGCGTTCAAGAATATTAACGTACACATAATCTTAGACGTAAAAGTCGCCCTACTGTCAGGCATCTCTTTACAGCAGAATTCCTGGAACAGATCACGTGTCCAGACCGTGGCCAGGCTGTTCAGTCCGGACGATAGGGTGCTATGGAAATGTAAATTGTAGATGAATGGGCGGCGTGGCCTTATGTCCCACACGGGACGAAGAGGAATGATGATGATGATGGGTGGTGTTTGTCTAACATGTATACTGGTATCTCATGATCAGGGCAGGGTAGTCACTTACTGGTTCAAAGGGGCATTCATGAGAACATATACATGCCATTTTTATAGTTGCATGAAACTGTGCCCAGCGAATTTAGACTAAAATGGTTTAAAAATGCCCCCCGCCACCCATATTCCCCCACATTAAAACCCACAGTTCTGAAACGTTACATGTAGGTCTAATATGGATTAAAACGATAAAAAAATGTTTATATTCTTCTTGCTTTCTACCAAGTACATCATATTCTTACTTAGAACCATGTTCTAATTTACTTCATGATAACATTGTAGTTTTCAAATGTACTTTTAGATAAGAGCTATATTTACTCTAAGAGCCATTAAAACTAACGGGTCCTTCTTCCTACCTGAGCGCTCCGCTGAAGAGGCAGGCAGTAAAGAGGCCAGGTAAACCAGGTACGAAGGCTAGCTTGTCCATTACGAATAGGGGCAGCAGCTTAAGCATAAAATATGAAATAGTTATGAAAAAGAAGCATGCACCTCAGTTCCCGTTGAAGAGTCGACAAGCAGGCGAATGCAGACAAAACAAGACAGTCTGGAGAAGTCAAGAACAGCAGCAAAAAGAAGCTTAGGAAGCGTGGTCTACATTTTATCTCAAAATAGAATTAAGTACATACCTTATACTCACTGCAAAACATGCAATTTGATTTGTGCCCTCCTAGAAACTTGTTTATTTTTTTATTCATTTATTTATCTAAGTCTTGAAAAAACTATTTAGTTGAACAATTTGGTGTAATGTTTCGTGTTTATGTTCACCGCGTAGGTCCACCACGTCTGCATGGTTTTCGACACATCCGTGAAATAATACATTTACCTGATCCTGGTTGGTGATGTCTTTATTTGTCATTGGGTCACAGTCGAAGTAGTGGGCATAGATCAGGATACCGGACATGGCACTGATAATCAGAATGGCGATCAAACCTGGCACGTTTATCCACATGGCTCTAGAAAAAAATACACTTGAATCCCGTGGAATATCTGCATGTATTTTTGTTTGTTTGTGGGCCTTTCTGGCCAATAAATATGGCAAATACCTGTAATTCCATGTTAATGAAAGAGAAGAGAAGAGATATCTAGAACTGAATGTATGTGAATCGAATGTTTAAGTGTGCTCGTTTTCCGTTTCCCAGTTTAAAACTATATGTTGTCTATGGGTGACTATCGCGTATCAATGCACTTCCCCACATTGGAGTGATGAAAAGAATAAAGAACCAAAGACCCCCAGAGACAGTCCTACCCCCGGATACAATAAAATTTCGAAGTGTCCATATACGTCCCTGATAATACGTCTATCGATCCGCAAAATTTCATTTTCCTAACATTTCATTGTCTAGAATTAGAAATCACTACACACAGATGAACAGAATCACTGACTTTCAGGATAACATGAATCCCGATATTTGTTCCCAAAGTGCGGGGATAAGAATGAACTGCGGAATCTTGAAGTGAAATCTTACATCTGTGCTCTCCTGAGATCGACCACTGTGAGAGCTCTCTGTACCTGAGCCTGGTTAACACCGTACACAGACAGCCAGGTAAAGAACCCGCCAAACACACACGTCCAAACTGTATGCCGCTCACGTGGGTCGGGGTTGAAGCTGAAATGTTATTTTGAATTTTACCAATGTGGTTCTATTAAATGTCTCCGCCATGGAGTTAATGTATTGCCGTCTGTTTGTCAACAGCCTCACTCAAAAAGTTTTGGGCGAATTTTGATGAAATTTGTCACCATTAGATAGGGCCAATGGCTTGACTTGTTGGGCAATGAATGTGCTAGCTCTCAACTACCACAATTTTACAGCGCCCAGTCATTGGCGGAAGTCTCAGCTCTCTGGGTACATGTATCTTTCTAGTAAACATATGAAGAACATTATCAAATACTCGATAACCCATCTATGTATTGCAGCTTTAATAAATATTTTGGCATTTATTTCAGTCAACTACTTGTCAATTTATTAATTTCTTATTTTTGAATAGCTAAATTTAGATATAATACTTTTCTTTTACTCAAGGAAGTTTATTCGGTCTCCTTTTATGTTAATTTCCCAAGCGTTCCGGAATCCACCTAATTCCAAGGATCCCTGAATGACTACAGCGAGCATTCCGGCCACCATCATGAAGACTTGGAATGTATCTGTCCACATGACTGCTTTCATACCACCCTGAGGAATAAAACACAACCGAATAATTACACCCGGTGTAACATGAAAATCTGACTCCCCCAGTTAAAATTTCATAATGAGGATCTGACTCCCCCAATGAAATTTTGACTCCCCCTCACAAACCTTTTTAAACTCATATTCTATTTGAATATATAACTTTTATCTTGTAGTATGCATAATAGAGGATACATTGGCACTTTCTGAAATTTTTCATGAGGAAATAAGAAAATTAAAAATGTTTTTTTTCACCAAGTGATTCCTTTGAAAAGGCTATGGGAGTAAGATGAATACTTGTTTCAAAAATTATCAAGTTTCACCAAAATTTTCACCACCAAACTTTCAAATAATAACAAAATATACATCACAATGCAAACCATGTGAAAAACAATGGTATGGTGGCTTAATATAAAATAATGCCTTTTCTTCATGAGAGTCCAAATCCCATGGGTATGAATATAAAGATTTTTCATGATTTTTTTTTTCATTTTTTGCACCCAATATTTTACCACCAAACTTTCAAATATTTCCAATATATTCGTCATAAAGTATACTAAAGGGACAAATGTTGAAATGATCACCATGCAAATATCAAATAAAAAGCTTTTTCATAGGGGAGTCATTGGGTGGTAAAATACAAATTTTTTATTTTCTTAATTTCTCATTAAAATTTTCACCTGCAAACTAGTAACAAAAAGTGCAAATGTATCCTCCATTATGCATACTACTATATAAAAGTCATATACTCCAATAAAATAAGATTCATAAAGTTTTGTGGGGGGAGCCAAATTTCATGGGGGGGGAGTCACATTTTCATGATGAAAATTAGACTGGGGAGTCACATTTTCATAATGAAAATCTGACTGGGGAATCAGATTTTCATGGTACACTACTGTTATTTTTTTCAGTTTGCTACTTGTCTTCTTTATTTTGTCACTTGAACAACGGTATGTTATTGTTAAACTTGTGTGATATGATTAAGACAAAATTCAGCATTACTCCTGCCTTCTTGATAATTTATTTTGCTACGCCTCTTTTACTTTAAAAACATTTTATACTTATTGTCATTAATAAAAATATAAAATATATTTAACATGTATAAAAACCGGAAATAGTTTTACTTACAATGCTGGTGTAGAAAACACAGACGACGCCAACTGAACAGACAGCAATCCAGCGGTTTAGACCGGTCACTGAAATCAACACAGATTACGATTAGGCGCAAAATTGAGGACTTACCTGTTCATTTTTCTTCCACTTACTTGTACACATGCTGTAACCGGGCAGGGTCAATTCTGTTGAACTTTTTGTCAGGCGTTTCAATAATACCTTAAAGCGCACATTGAACATTTGACCTTGACTTTTTTTGGAGGGGGGGGGGGGATCTACATATGCACTTTAAGGTGTCTACCTTAAACTTACCTTGTTCTAACGCCAAGGAAGGTGCATACAGAACTATCGCCATGTAAAGAATCTGAAAAAAGATTGTCCTATAACAATGTGAAACGGTTATTATACTATTATACATGTAATAAGGGTAAAGCATTTCAAAAGTTAGCCTTTAAATTTTTCATAACGTTTAGTCGTTGAAAACCTGATTCATTTCTGAATTCATGGAGTTTAATGCACTACTTCAGAATATCACTTACTTTGTATACAATGTACAGTAAGTAAAATCAATCAGTCCATAACAGAACCCGAAACGAAATGTGTCGCGCCAAAATATGTACGTCTGTTACTGCCAAAACAGGTAAATGTACGCCTGATGATAATCACTAATGAAAAACAGCAAATTTTCAGGTTGTTCGTAAAGTTTTGCTTCAAAACGTCTTTGACAGACATACATTAATTTAGACGTAAGGAGAACTATTTTAATTATTGTGCATACCAACGTCGGAGTCTTCGGACACTGCAAACATGGTCATCTTTATCACGTTATACTTTTGAACCATCTGAGACGCACCAAATTTGACACTGTGCACACTATTATATATATATATGCAGGTCAGGTGCACATCTAGGCCAACTTATCAAGGCTGAGGTTTACATGGCTAATTGCTGAGTATGAAGACTGATATATAAGTAAAAGTATTATTCCTTTACAACTTAATTCGGCCGTAGAGTTTTTCAAGTTTTTCGCTACGTTTCAAAAGGCAACTAATTACATACTGAATGAATCTGTCTGTGCAATCTGCATGTACCGGTACCAGTACAATTGACACTGTGTATGTATGCTGTTGTCGTTTTTACAAAAAATATCTCAATTCTACAACCCAGATCAAGTTTTGCAGTACAAAGTTTTTTTCCAAAGAAAGGGAAAAGTCATAAATGCAAACTCACCATCTGCAGGCTGAACGTTAGTGATCCGGCTACACGCACCGCTTTGTTGAAGCGCATTTCGAGATACTAGAAAAGATATATGATTTAAAAATTTTGTGTTTCATAGAATTTCTAAAGCACTATATGCAGAGCCGGTTAATTAGATTCGTTCTGTTACGATTTAATTGCCAATTGTGTGGCATCAGATGGGAAATTGTCTTATCCATTGAAAAGTTATCTAGAAAAAAAACCATAATACGATTTAAGTCATGCCAAAATGTTTTTCTTTTTCACATTTCACTGGACGTACCTCATATGCGCTGGTAATCTTTAGGCGGAAAAATATGGGGAGAAAGACGTGCGCGGCCACGGGGATGACCAATAAGTAGCCAAAGGCTATCCACAGGTACTGCGTTCCATATACGTACATCTCTTTCGGGGTCCCTAGCAACGTTATAGCAGACATGAAACTGGCCAGCAAAGACATGGCTGCGGGTATTGCCCCCATCTGTCTGTTGGCCATCAAAAATTCGGTGGTCGTTCTCTGACGTCCGCCGGTGAACGCCTGGTATATACCTATGCTGGCAGAGACAACCAAAGTCCCTGCAAACACCACGTAGTCCACGGGTCCAAAAGTGTTCGCCTGAGCCTGCGGCATGTTGAATACTGGCTGGTCTTTTGCTGAAGATATGGAAAAATATCTACATTTATCAATAAAGTATATATACGCATTGGTACACAAATCATTCTTTCTAGATGTTAAATTTTTAGGACAATTAAATTTTTTAACAGTGAAACATAAGAGCTACGTGCAGGTTGGATCATATTCCTCTTTCAACCGTGATATGTGTCTCCAACATTTTAGATAAATCTGATGGCTGTCAGTCCTTTTTTTTTACTCACAAGAAAACATCACCGTCAAAGCACGTTAAAAAGCTAACTGGTCTTGACACTTGTTAATATTTGACTTTCTATTTTCAAATCATCTTTCTATGATTCGTTTAACATTCAAAGCAAAAATGGTGCTGATAGGAACTTATCATAATTAACGCAATTTTAATTATATAAACACTTCATATTTTAAATATCTAAACAAATTGTTAAAAATAGAATAAGAATAATTCAAAAGTTTTTGGGCAGTGGTGGACATTTTGAAATATGTTCTAGACATAATACATGTAGGCCTACATATGTAAGTGGCCATACCGTACCGGTACGTGTACATTTAGATAAACTATAAACCTTGTTTTAAGATAACAGCAACATCTTAACAAAGGATGAGAGTGTTTAAAACAAACAAGCTTTACATTTTAAATCATTGAACTCTGCTCCCCCCCCCCCCCCATTTATACACTGTACATACTAGTACATGTGGCTCACCTACATACGTGTGCCTATAGGGATCAGGTCATTCACTTCAATGAAATAGCCCTTCTATTCTCCCCCCTCTTGAAATGCATTCATTTACAAGAAACCCAATAGTCAACTATATGTAGTATTGTATTAAGTTGATATACATGTATGCGTGCTATCAACTGCAGATCTAAGATGGAGTGCAGTGCCCCACTCCCAGTTTCAGACATACCCACTTCCCCCTTCAAAATCAGCATTAGGCCTACATTCAAAAGAGGCAAAATTAAGTCATAGGCGCGTGTGTGTGTGTGTGTGTGCGTGTGCGTGAGTAAAATCAACAGGATAAAATGCCATTTCTAAGATTATGAATAACAATAAGATAAAACCACTTTTATCAAAGGTGCGCGCCCGATATCAACAACCGAACCACTTCATATATACCCGTGTCAACACACTCGCCTTTACACACCGACATGTGTTTACTGCCAAGAACGACGTAAATTTCATTACATAAGATGTTGAAGATCAATATGTGTGCTTTAACACAGTATGGTCCCTTGAACTGATGCATAAACATTGCCATATAAAATATGAGTTATCAATGCCAAAAATTTGCCGTTTATACAGAGGCAGAAATAATATTTGATTGATCATTAAATATGACATAAAATATGAATAATGCAACTAAAAAAACAACAATTATTCTTAAAAATTTAAGTAGTTTTGTGAAACAGGGTACTTTCAAATGATACGAAATGCAAAGTGCGTCTTTTGAGAATAAGACGAAATCTCATTCCAAGGTGCCAATATGCCACTGTACCCTGTATATGTACACGTGTATCTACGATCATGAAAGATGTTGTATCGTACAATGACAGAACAACTGACACTACGAATACTTGCATATCAATTTATAACCCTAACGTCTCTTCATGTTACGTTACCAGTGTGCTGTGCTGGCTTCCGTAAGGGTCAATGATGATAAGATAACCTCAGTTTGAGGTTTTACTCTGTCTCACGCCTACCCAGAAGCTACTCCCTGACGACAGGTTGCGCTAGTAGTCTGTTACATAATTTTTGTATTGCAGGTACTCTAATTTTGTATACCATTTTAAGAGCCTCTGATATCAGAGGGCACCCAGAAGCATGATCGGTACGTGTAATCAAATGAGGGTTCAAGTGCTGGATGAATCGTGTAATGAATCATATTTTTTTGTTCCAGCTCAGGTAAGGGAGACTTCGAATTCCTAGTAATTGAGACAAATCTCTGTGATACCTGTACACATGTCTCAGGTCGCAGGGGCTAGGATATGTTCACAAAATGTTGAGCAAACAGTGTGCAAGTGTGAAAGACTTGACTCAAGTTCACACAATTTGAGTTTTCAGATTGGCAATACAGTTTTATATTGACTTTGCTGTCACATTGGCAATAAGTAGATGTAAATTTAAGCCTTTTATGTTCTCTTTGTACGCTGTGTGATGAGTCCGTAAAGTGAAAAGCATCTAAAATGTTTATATCAAGTTAAATTGACACTGACCGTAATACCGATATTTAAAGTATTTTTCTTATGTCCCAACAGTTAAAATTGCATTTTATTCGAAACAACGTACTGAGATGTCTATTAAATCCCATATGACAAATATGACAAATCTATAACTGTCCCTAATTACACGAATTTAATTCGTTAAAAATGAACAAAACGGAAATTGACATTCTCATAATGAATATATTTTTACATAAAATGTTTTAATAAAACATTTGATATCTTACACAATGAGACTTATTTTTATGATTATTTCGCGACAAAGCCCGTGCTTCTCGTTTTTAATATGTCCAGAGAAGTTGCAAAATCATGAAATGATTGAATTTTGTTTTTCGCGTATGAAAACAAGAAGCACGGCTTACGTTTACCACACGATCGATGGTAATGTTTGTAATGCTAACTATATTCTTATTTTCTAACAAAAATAAATAGATGCGTGCTTATTCTTACGTTTTCAACTCTCCAAGTGTGCCATAAAATGATGAAGTAATAAAATTTCTTTATAGCACACTTAATGTATTCAATATACATGTAGATAATTGTTTCGTTAATTGCCTCATTAAATAAAAGCGATATCCAATGCACTATACTAACATAACAAACTTGGTCGGTTATACATGCACTATATGATCGTCTCTGAGTAACACTGGTGTTTGGTTATACGAATATCTTTAAATCATAATATACAAAGCATGCGCATGCATTGTGGACAGTTGTTTTACTGTCTACCTGAGCCTTGAGAGATTACCCTGAGATAAATTTGAATTCATTATATTCAATATACCACGGTAAGTAGGAGTAAAGTGATTTTCTTCAATCAATAGCTAATATTTAATTTGTTTATCTTGTCTATATTTTGATGTCTGTCTAGAACATCTTCATCAAGAAATATTGGAGGTTAACAATTTCAATATCAGCTGTTGATTGAAAAAAATGTAACGTCACGTGAAATTCTTATCCAAAATAACTACGGCTTTGATGATCAGATTATATTTGGGTCTCCTTCTTCAAATCTAAATCATTCTCATTTTTCATTATTCCATTAGTCTGATTGGCTTCCAGCTCCTTCGTCTTCATGGCTTTATTGTCAAAACCTTCATCTTTAGTTTCACCAAGTTCAGCAGCGGTGATAGCTTCAGCTGAGATGTCTTCTTTGTCCACGTCTTTACATACACAGCAATAATGAAATTTGGTCTAGAATAAAACGGACTCATTGGCATGAAAATAAGGCATATGCGAGACAGTTTATATAAAATAGGTATTAAAACTCTTATAAGTGGTTAACAAATTGCTAATGATAATGAATCATATTAAATATATCAAATTTATTTATATCAAAATATTTAAATGAACATATTTTTATATGGAACCCGTTATTTTGTTTGATTCATTTACATGTAAAACGTACTGTATAGTGTATATCATGCAGCATTTACAAAAATTAAATTTATTGCCAGTAAACAAATTGGTCTATACGTACCGTATCATGGTCTACTCCACAGCGAAGCGCTTGACGAAAAGACTTTGGAAAGCAGCAAAACATGACATCAAATATTGGACATATCAGCCTGTAGTCTAACATGGTCGTGTCAGTGAACCCTGATAAAATGTTAAATGACATTTTAAAAATTCTGACCGCTAAAATGCCTTGTAAGTAAACATTCATACCGCATTCATTTGTTGTGAAATTTTAGCTGCTGCAAGCCTATAATTCAATCACTGAACTCATTTTCTAAATGCGAAACTAACCTGTAATAGCGCTGACAACCATACCAACCACCACAACCACCAGTACTCCAAAGCCACTGTACCACAGGTACGACAAGTTATACAGGCCATTCAGCGGGGGACTGAAACATAACATACCTCCCCAGTGAAATATGTATAATACTTTTCCCCTTACAAAATCAGTCAGGTCGTTACTATTTGTAAAAAAACATTGCTGGGAAGGTTTTGCAACAATTACGTAATTGGCTTTGTACAGAACGTGACTTAAAATATCGATTTAAATGGTCCATTTATACTAGGCTACCTTCATCCACTTCACTTTTCTTATTAAAAATGGCTATTTGACTTTCTTTGTTTGCTTTTTCATTTAATATTGGTACAGTGTAATAAAATGAGACAGCACTCAAACTGAAATATTACAAACAAACTTAAATGCGGATTATCTGCAGCCATTTCCTTGCAGGAGACAAACCTTACCAACGTCATCACGTCATAAGATTGGCACAGTATTGATGTTTATTCCACTTACTCATAAGGTGCTGCAGTGGGCATAGGTGTCACATTGATCATTACAGCTGTTGTCACATTGGAAACCGTTTCATTCACAGCGTTACAACCTAAGATGGATACAGGCGCTTTCCAGACGGCAGGTTTGTAAATCTGGGCGCCGATACCGATCCAGAAAGTGAGGAGAAGACTGGTGACAAGGCCGGTTATCGCACCCTGCAAATGCAAGAAGAACGGGAAATTTGGCTAAGTGTTTCGAAATTCTAAATGGCTATTTCCTTATCACTTAATCCTAAAAAGATGAATCATCATTCGCGTAGAGATAAATTTAAAGAAACAGTCTGAAAAATAACTTTGAATTCTCAAGAGATCTGTATAAGATTTGAAGAAAATATTTCCACATTTAAACTAAAGATGTAATAATTAACCAAGCATACTGTATTTCTTATGATGAACATCTATTACCTTTACNTAAATATATTATTATTATTATTATTATTATTATTATCTGTCGATGACGTATGTGCACTTTTACCCTGTATTTGTAATGCTATAATTCTTTGAAAAATCTCATCCCATTGGACTGTAGCACGGTTGTGGAAATTTACAGATCTTTCATTTGATCTGTGGAGAGCACTGGGAAAGACTTTTGAACTTTTAAAAAATGTCAGTGTCAAATGCATGTCGGAATTTTATTCACCACTACCTGTATTCAACATAAATTTCACATAACATTTTGAATGTTACCATATCAATCGGTAATGAATCCTTGTTGATCAAGGTTTAAACTAAATTGCAATTAACTTAAATGCTAGGATTTGTATAGTTTTCAGTTAATATGTATATTAGCGAAATACCGACTTCCATTTTCCCTTGGGTCTCGGTGTCTCGTGTCTAATATGTCAATCAGAGGACATATTGCAGACACACTTCATGCTCGGCATTAAATATCAATTACATATACATTGTACCGCACACATGACTGGGGAAATATGACTTTCAATGCTGGAATAATTAAAGATCTGAAACAAATAAAATTTGAAAATAAAAAGACCGGCAATAGTATTAAACTTACTTATAAGGTGCCGCCGTCGGTATAAAGGCAACAGAACTGGCAATTGCTGTACTAGTAGTAACATTAGTCAAGGTTTCATTCAGCGGATTACAACCTTCAATGGATACAGGTGCTTTCCAGACGGCGGGTTTGTAAATCTGGGCGCCGATGCCGATCCAGAAAGTGAAGAGAAGACTGGTGACAAGGCCGGCTATCGCACCCTAGGAATGGGAAATGTCGATCAGAAATTGGCTTTTCTAAAAGGCAATTTAAAATCTGGCCTGAATAAAAAACATGTTGATATTTACTAAAAGAACCCTTTTAAAGATATCTATTCATCATTATTCTGTTTTTAAACATTGGGTTCCAGAATATTATAAAGATGGGGTAAAAGGCATTTGATTGTTCAATAACGACGACGTCAGCAAAGGGCCCCTACCCTACTTCCATTAAATCAAAGGATCCGTCCTAGATACCTTTTTATATTATGCTCAAATCAGGATACCTTACCTTCCAGTTAGCCCAAGGGAAAAGAACTCCCAGAGTGAAAACTCCTAGTAGAGGACCACCGATCATACCAAACAATGCAAGAGCTGCCTAGAACAAAGGCAGAAGCATCAAAACATGAATAGAGGTGATGGGAAAATACGAATGTCAACCCTGAACTTATGTTCTTCTTAAATCAATAAGAGTGGTACATGAGCATGTTCACTTTTTAAAAAGTCATATTTTCACTATACTGCTCTACTTCGCTTTATGAGAGAAACAATCCATTTACCTGCAGCACACCTCCTAATTGGGACGCTACAAACGTCAAACCAATTACTATACAACCGAATACAACAGCTGAAAATATATTTAAAAACCTAAAATCACTGTCAGGGAAATTACAGGACATACATTGTAAATATATGGTAAATACTTTAAACGGATGTTTAGATTAGGCACAACAAATTTGACGTTATCGCTAGCAAATGCAACTTTGTACATGTTCGTATAGTGTAATTTCAAACCAAAATGTGGAATATTTCTTTCCCTACAAAAAATCTTTGTAAGCGTTCAAGAATATTTACGTACACATAATCTTAGACGTAAAA
Source organism: Lingula anatina (assembly GCF_001039355.2). Next base: position 126,034 of record NW_019775732.1, on the reverse strand, counting down.
GTCGCCCTACTGTCAGGCATCTCTTTACAGCAGAATTCCTGGAACAGATCACGTGTCCAGACCGTGGCCAGGCTGTTCAGTCCGGACGATAGGGTGCTATGGAAATGTAAATTGTAAATGAATGGGCCTTATGTCCCACACGGGACGAAGAGGAATGATGATGATGATGGGTGGTGTTTGTCTAACATGTATACTGGTATCTCATGATCAGGGCAGGGTAGTCACTTACAGGTTCAAAGGGGCATTTATGAGAACATATACATGCCATTTTTATAGTTGCATGAAACCGTGCCCAGCGAATTTAGACTAAAATGGTTTTAAAATGCCCCCGCCACCCATATTCCCCCACATTAAAACCCACAGTTCTGAAACGTTATATATGGATTAAAACGATAAAAAAATGTTTATATTCTTCTTGCTTTCTACCAAGTACCTCATATTCTTACTTAGAACCATATTCTAATTTACTTCATGATAACATTGTCGTATTCAAATGTATTTTTAGATAAGAGCTATATTTACTCTAACTTAGAGCGATTAAAACTAACGGGTCCTTCTTCCTACCTGAGCGCTCCGCTGAAGAGGCAGGCAGTAAAGAGGCCAGGTAAACCAGGTACGAAGGCTAGCTTGTCCATCACGAACAGCGGCAGCAGCTGAAGCATAAAATATGAAATAGTTATGAAATAGAAGCATGCGCCTCAGTTCCCGTTGAAGAGTCGACAAGCAGGCGAATGCAGACAAAACAGGACGGTCTGGAGAAGTCAGGAACAGCAGCAAAAAGAAGCTTAGGAAGCGTGGTCTACATTTTCTCAAAATAGAATTAAGTACATACCTGTACCTTATACTCACTGCAAAACATGCAATTTGATTTGTGCCCTCCTAGAAATTTATTTATTTTTGTTTATTCATTTATTTATCTAAGTCTTGAAAAAACTATTTAGTTTTTCTGCCGCCACATTCTGAACAATTTGGTGTAATGTTTCGTGTTTATGTCCACCGCGTAGGTCCACCACGTCTGCATGGTTTTCGACACATCCGTGAAATAATGCATTTACCTGATCCTGGTTGGTGATGTCTTTATTTGTCATTGGGTCACAGTCGAAGTAGTGGGCATAGATCAGGATACCGGACATGGCGCTGATGATCAGAATGGCGATCAAACCTGGCGCGTTTATCCACATGGCTCTAGAAAAAATCCCATGGTATACCTGCATGTATTTTTGTTTGTTTGTAGGCCTTTCTGGCAAATAAATATGGCAAATACCTGTAATTCCATGTAAAATGAAAGAGAAGAGATATCTAGAACTGACCAATGTGTGTGAATCGAATGTTTAAGTGTGTTCGTTTTCCGTTTTCCAGTTTAAAACTAGATGGTGTCTATGGGTGACCATCGGATATCAATGCACTTCCTCACATTGCAATGATGAAAAGAATTAAGAACCAAAGACCCCCAGGGACAGTTCTACCCCAGGATGCAATAAAATTGCAATGTGTCCATGTACATCCCTGATGATAGGTCTATCGATCCCCAAAATTTCATTTTCCGAACATTTCATTGTCTATGATTAGAAATCACTAACGCACAGACGAACAGACTCGCTTACTTTCGGGATAACATGAACCCCGACTTTTGTCCCCAAAGTGCGGGGATAATAATCAACTGCGGAAACTTGAAGTGAAATCTTACATCTGTGCTCTCTTGAGGTCGACCACTGTGAGAGCTCTCTGTACCTGAGCCTGGTTGACACCGTACACAGACAGCCAGGTAAAGAACCCACCAAACACACATGTCCACACTGTGTGCCGCTCACGGGGATCTGGGTTGAAGCTGAAATGTTATTTTGAATTTTACCCATGTGGTTCTATTAAATGTCTCCGCCATGGAGTTCATGTATTCCCGTCTGTTTGTCACCAGCCTAACTCAAAAAGTTATGGATGAATTTTGATGAATTTTTAAAAGGATTCTTCACCATTGCGAGACAGGGCCAATGGCCTTGATTTGTTGGGCAATGCATGTGCTAATTCTCAACTACCACAATTTTTAAAACTACGATCATTGGCGGAGGTCTCAGGTCTCTGGGTACATTTCCAGTAAAATTAAGAACAGTATCAAAATCTCGATAACATATCTATATATTGCAGCTTTAATTAATATTTAAGTATGTATTTCAGTCAACCACTTGTCAATTAATTAATTTCTTCTTTTTGAATATCTGAATTTAGATATAATACTTTTCTTTTACTCAAGGAAGTTTATTCGGCCTCCTTTTATGTTAATTTCCCAAGCGTTCCGAAATCCCCCTAATTCCAAGGATCCCTGAATGACTACAGCAAGCATTCCGGCTACCATCATGAAAACTTGGAATGTATCTGTCCACATGACTGCTTTCATACCACCCTGAGGAAAAACACAACCGGATAATTACACCCGGCACTATTATTTTTTCAGTTCGCTACTTGTCTTCTTTATTTTGTCACTTGAACAACGGTATGTTATAGTTAAACTTGTGTATTATGATTAAGACACTGGACTGTCACCTCCCTTTCTAAAAAACTCACAAAAATTCAGCATTACCTCTGCCTTCTTGATAATTTATTTTGCTACGCCCCTTTTACTTTAAAAACATTTTATACTTATTTTCATTAATAAAAATATAAAATATATTTTACATCTACTAAAACCGGAAATAATTTTACTTACAATGCTGGTGTAGAAAACACAGACGACGCCAACTGAACAGACAGCAATCCAGCGGTTTAAACCGGTCACTGAAATCAACACAGATTACGATTAGGGGCACAACTGAGGACTTAGCTGTTCATTTTTTAAAAAACTTATTTGTACAGATGCTGTGACCGGGCAGGGTCACTTCAGTTGATCATTTTGTCAGGCGTTTCAATAATACCTTAAAGCACACAACGAACGTTTGGCCTTGACTTTTTTGGGGGTGGGGGTCCACATATGCACTTTAACTAGGTGTCTACCTTAAACTTACCTTGTTCTAACGCCAACGAAGGTGCATACAGAACTATCGCCATGTAAAGAATCTGAAAAAAGGTTGTCCTTTAACATCGTGAAACGGTTATTATACTATTATACATGTATTAAAGGTAAAGCATTTCAAAAGTTAGCCTTTAATTTTTTTCATAACGGTTAGTCGTTGAAAACTTGATTCATTTCTGAATTCATGGAGTTTTAAAATTGAAATGCACTACTTCAGAATATCACTTACTTCGTATACAATGTGCAGCAAGTAAAATCAACCAGTCCTTAACAGAACCCGAAACGAAATGTGTCGCGCCAAAATATGTACGTCTGTTACCGCCAAAACAGGTAAATGTACGCCCGATGATAAATACTTATGAAAAACAGCATATTTCGAGGTTGTTCGTAAAGTTTTGCTTCAAAACGTCTTTGACAGACAGACATTAATTAAGACGTAAGGAGAACGATTTAATTATTGTGCACACCAAATCCGGAGTCTTCAGACACTGCAAACATGGTCATCTTTACCACGTTATACTTTTGAGCCATCTGAGACGTACCAAATTTGACAATGTGCACACTGTATATTTGCAGGTCAGATGCACATCTAGGCCAACTTATCAAGGCTGGGGGTTACATGGCTAATTGTTGAGTATGAAGACTGATAAATATTCCTTTACAACTTGTTTCGGCCGTACAGTTATTTTTTTTCAATTTTTTCGTTACGTTTCAAAAGGCTTCTAATTACATACTGAACAAATCTGTCTGCGCAATCTGCATGCACCAGTGCAATTGACACTGCGTATGTATGCTGTTGTCGTTTTTAAAAGAATATCTCAATTCTTCAACTCAGATCAAGTTTTGCAGTACAATGTTCGTTTGCATGTTTGTTTTTTCGAAAGAAAGGGAAAAGTCATAAATGCTAACTCACCATCTGCAGGCTGAACGTTAGTGATCCGGCTACACGCACGGCTTTGTTGAAACGCATTTCGAGATACTAGAAAAGATATACGATTTAAAGCTATGAGTTTCATATAATTTCTGAAGTACTATATGCAGAGCCGGGTTAATTAAATTCGTTCTGTTCGCGATTGTCAATTGTGTGGCATCAGATGGGAAATTGTCTTATCCATTGAAAGGTTATCGAGAAAAAAACTATGATACGGTTGAAGTAATGCCAAAATGTTTTTCTTTTTCACATTTCACTGGACGTACCTCATATGCGCTGGTAATCTTTAGTCGGAAAAATATGGGGAGAAAGATGTGCGCGGCCACGGGGATGACCAATAAGTAGCCAAAGGCTATCCACAGGTACTGCGTTCCATATACGTACATCTCTTTAGGCGTCCCTAGCAACGTTATGGCGGACATGAAACTGGCCAGCAAAGACATGGCTGCGGGTATTGCCCCCATCTGTCTGTTGGCCATCAAAAATTCGGTGGTCGTTCTCTGACGTCCGCCAGTGAACGCCTGGTATATACCTATGCTGGCAGAGACAACCAAAGTCCCAGCAAACACCACGTAGTCCACGGGTCCGAAAGTGTTCACCTGAGCCTGCGGCATGTTGAATACTGGCTGGTCTTTTGCTGAAGATATGGAAAAATATCTACATTTATCAATAAAGTATATATACGCATTGGTACACAAATGATTCTTTCTAGATGTTAAATTTTAATGGACAATTAAATTTTTTAACAGTGAAACATAAGAGCTACGTGCAGGTTGGATCATATTCCTCTTTCAACCGTGATATGTCTCTCCAACATTTTAGATAAATCCGATGGCTGTCAGTCCTTTTTTTTTTACTCACAAGAAAACATCACCGTCTTGACACTTGTTAATATTTGACTTTCTATTTTCAAATTATCTTTCTATGATTCTTTTAACATTCAAAGCAAAAATGGTGCTGATAGGAGCTTATCATAATTAATGCAATTTTAATTATATAAACACTTCATATTTAAAATATAAGAATTATTCAAAAGTTTTTGGGCAGTGGTGGACATTTTGAAATATGTTCTAGCCATAATACATGTATGTAAGTGGCCATACCGTACCGGTACGTGTACATTTAGATAAACTATAAACCTTGTTTTAAGATAACAGCAACATCTTGACAAAGGATTAGAGTGTTTAAAACAAACAAGCTTTACATTTTAAATCATTGAACTCTGCTCTCCCCCCCCCCCCCTTTATACACTGTACATACTAGTAGGCCTAGATGTTGCTCACCTACATACGTGTAGGTGAGCAACATCTACACGTATGTAGGTGAGCAACATCTAGGCCTACTAGTATGTTGCTCACCTACATACGTGTGCCAAGGGATCGGGTCATTCACTTCAATGAAATAGCCCTTCTATTCTCCCCCTCTTGAAATGCATTCATTTACAAGAAACCCAATAGTCAACTATATGTAGATAGTTGATATACATGTATGCGTGCTATCAACTGCAGATCTAAGATGGGGTGCAGTGCCCCACTCCCAGTTTCAGACATACCCACTTCCCCCTTCAAAATCAACATTAGGCCTACATTCAAAAGAGGCAAAATTAAGTCATAGGCGCGCGCGTGTGTGTGTGTGTGTGTGCGTGTGCGTGTGCGTGAGTAAAATCAACAGGATAAAATGGCATTTCTAAGGTTATGAATAACAATAAGATTAAACCACTTCTATCAAAGGTGCGCGCCCGATATCAACAAGCGAACCACTTCATATATACCCGTGTCAACACACTCGCCTTTACACACCGACATGTGTTTACTGCCAAGAACGACGTAAATTTCATTACATAACATGCTGTTGCAGATCAATATGTGTGCTTTAACACAGTATGGTCCCTTGAACTGATGCATCAACATTGCCATATATAATATGAGTTATCAATGCAAAAATTGCCGTGTATACAGAGTCAGAAATAATATTTGATTGATCATTATATATTACATAAAATATTAATAATGAAACTAAAAACACAACAATTATTCTTTAAAAATCGCGGGAAGAGTCGTCACTATCTAGGGAGAAGGGGTACCTAGAGGACCCCCTTATATCTGGTATCATCCAGTCCATACTATGTTTCACAAAATTGAAGTAGTTTTGTGAAACAGGACCCATATATACAGGGTGTGACAAAACTATTGCAACGTCTGTATAATTACTGCGCTATATGACATGGGGGACCCGTTCGTAAAAAGTGATTTGCGGTTTATTGCTCAGGTAACCCCCGTGATGAATTTTTATCCATGTACACTATGAAGGGTGTCATTGTAGGTGTAACCTCCCTCTGGCTGTCAAGTTCCTACCAAGGTGAAGTACATGTAACGAGAGCTCACAGACGAAGAAAGAAAAGAAATTGTTTCCCTGAGGGGAGATAGTATAAATGTCCCTCAGATAGCCGCCAGATATGGTATGTCTGGTCAGCCTGTATATCGGGTTTGCAGAAGGATGGAGGACACTGGTGATGCCCATAAGTCAACAAAAAATGGCAGCCCAAACTAGTGCCAGAGACAAGGTTTAAGAGATTTAAACCGTGCAGCGAATCAGCTTTGCAATGGTTGCTTTATTTGTAGGTTGAAGTAAGCAAAATATTGAGATCACGCGGCCATCTTCAAATTATTAATACTGACATAATAACATGCGTTATGTTAGGACAAAGCATTGGTCTGAAAACTTGTAGTAAAGATACTAACTTGAAATGCCCAGTTTTCAATAAAATACTATTTGAAAAACTTAAGAAACCCAGCTGTTGTTCACCTTCAGGCAAAATGGTGCAACACTTTTGTAACCCCTGTACATGTATCACAACACCTGAAGAAATCTCAGTTTTGCATCATACCGACCAAAATATTAACACTTTCCAAAAGTACTTTCAAATGATACGAAATGCAAAGCGCGTCTTTTGAGAATAAGACGAAATCTCATTCCAAGGTGCCAATATGCCACTGTATATGTACACGTGTATCTACGATCATGAAAGATGTTGTACCGTACAATGACAGAACAAATGACACTACGAACACTTGCGTATCAATTTATAGTCCTACCGTCTCTTCATGTTACCTTACCAGTGTGCTGTGCTGGCTCCCGTAAGGGTCAATAATGATAAGATAACCTCAGTTGAGGTTTTACTCTGTCTCACGCCTACCCAGAAGCTACTCCCTGACGACAGGTTGCGCTAGTAGTCTGTTACATAATTTTTGTATTGCAGGTACTCTCATTTTGTATACCATTGTAAAAGCTTCTGATATCAGAGGGTACCAAGAAGCATGATCGGTACGTGAAGTCAAATGAAAGTCCAAGAATTGGGTGAATCGTGTATTTTAATGAATCCTTGTACCAGCTCATGAAAAGGAGGTTTCTGCTTGAGACAATTTGGAGATTTCGAATTCCTAGAAATCAAGAAAAGTCTCCGTGATACCTGTACACATGTCCCAGGGGCTCGGCTATGTTAACAAAATATTGAGCAAACAGTGAGAATATGTGAAAGACTTGACCCACTTTCATACAATTCACGATGTTTTCGGATTGGCAATACGGTCTTATATTGGCTTTGTTGTCACATCGGCAATAAGGAGATGTAAATTTATGTTCTCTTTGTACGCTGCATGATGAGTCCGTAAAATGAAAAGCATCTAAAATGTTTATATCAAGTTAAATTAACACTGACCGTAATACCGATTTTTACAGTATTTCTCATATGTCCCAACAGTTTAAATTGCATTTTTATTCGAAACAATGCACTAAGATGTCTATTAAATCCCATATGACAACTATGACAAGTCTAAAACTGTCCCTAATTACACGAATTTAATTCTTTAAAAATGAACACAACAGAAATTGACATTTTCATAATGAATATATTTTTACATAAAATGTTTTGATAAAACATTTGACATCTTACACAATGAGACTTATTTTTATGATCATCTTGCAACAAAGTCCGTGCTTCGCGTTTTCAATATGTTCAGAGAAGTTGCACAATCATGAAATGATTGAATTTTGTTTTTCATGTTAAAAAAAAGAAGTACGGCTTACGTTTTTCACACGATCATTGGTGATGTTTGTAATGCTAACAATCTTCTTATTTACTAACAAAAATAAATAGATGCGTGTTTACTCTTACGTTTTCAACTCTCCAAGTGTGCCATAAAATAATGAAGTAATAAAATTTCTTTATAGCACACTTAATGTATTCAATATACGTAATTGTTTCGTTAACTGCCTCATCAAATAAAAGCGATCTCCAATGCACTATACTAACATAACAAACTTGGTCGGTTATACATGTACATGCACTATATGATCGTCTCTGAGTAACACTGGTGTTTGGTTATACGAATATCTTTAAATCATAATATACAAAGTATGCGCATGCATTGTGGACAGTTGTTTTACTGTCTACCTGAGCCTTGAGAGATTACCCTGAGATAAATTTGAATGCATTATATTCAATATACCACGGTAAGTAGGAGTAAAGTAATTTTCTTCAAACAACAGCTAATATAAAATTTGTTTACCTTGTCTATATTTTGATGTCTGTCTAGAGCATCTTCATCAAGAAATATTGGAGGTTAACAATTTCAATATCAGCTGCTGATTGAAAAAATGTAACGTCACGTGAAATTCTTATCCAAAATAAGTACGGCTTTGATGATCAGATTATATTTGGGTCTCTTTCTTTAAATCTAAAGCATTGTCATTTTTTATTCCATTAGTCTGATTGGCCTCCAGCTCTTTCGTTTTCATGGCTTCATTGTCAAAACCGTCATCTTTAGTTTCACCAAGTTCGGCAGCGGTGATAGCTTCAGCTGAGATGTCTTCTTTGTCCACGTCTTTACATACACAGCAATAATGAAATTTGGTCTAGAATAAAACGGACTTATTGGCATGACACGTGCAAGACAGGTGCAAGACAGTTTATATAAAATAGGTATTAAAACTCTTATAAGTAGTTAACAAATTGCCGATGATAATGAATCATATTAAATCAAATTTATTTATATCAAATATTAAAATAGGCATATTTTCATATGAAACACGTTATTTAGTTTGATTCATTTACATGTAAAACGTACTGTATATCAGGCAGCATTTACGAAAATTAAATTTAATGCCAGTAAACAAATCGGTCTGTACGTACCGTATCATGGTGTACTCCACAGCGAAGCGCTTGACGAAAAGACTTTGGAAAGCAGCAAAACATGACATCAAATATTGGACATATCAGCCTGTAGTCTAACATGGTCGTGTCAGTGAACCCTGATAAAATGTTAAATGACATTTTAAAAATTCTGACCGCTAAAATGCCTCGTAAGTAAACATTCATACCGCATTCATTTGTTGTGAAATTTTAGCTGCTGCAAGCCTATAATTCTATCACTGAACTCATTTTCTATATGCGAAACTAACCTGTAATGGCGCTGACAACCATTCCAACCACCACAACCACCAGTACTCCAAAACCACTGTACCACAGGTACGACAAGTTGTACAGGCCATTCAGCGGGGGACTGAAACATAATATACCTCCACAGTGAAATATAATATTTTTTTCCCCTTACAAAATCAGTCAGGTCGTTACTATTTGTAGAAAAACATTGCTGGGAAGGTTTTGCAACAATTACGTAATTGGCTTTGAACAGAACGTGACTTAAAATATCGATTTAAATGGTCCATTTATACTAGGCTACCTTCATCCACTTTACTTTTCTTATTAAAAAAGGCTATTTCTCTTTTTTGTTTGCTTCTTTATTTATTATTGGTACAGCGTAATAAAATGAGACTGCACTCAAACTAAAATATTACAATCAAACTTAAATGTGGATTATCTGCAGCCATTTCTTTGCAGGAAACAAACGTTACCAACGTCATCTATGATTGGCACAGTATTGATAAATGTTTATTCCACTTACTCATAAGGTGCTGCCGTGGTCATAGGTGTCACATTGATCATAACAGCAGTTGTCATATTGGAAACCGTTTCATTCACAGCATTACAACCTAAGATGGATACAGGCGCTTTCCAGACGGCGGGTTTGTAGATCTGGGCGCCGATACCGATCCAGAAGGTGAGGAGAAGACTGGTGACAAGACCGGTTATCGCACCCTGCGAATGCATGAAGAACGGGAAATTTGGCTAAGCGTTTCGAAATTATAAATGGCTATTTCCTTATCACTTAATCCCAAAAAGATGAATCATCATTCGCGTAAAGATAAATTTAAAGAAATAGCCTGAAAAATAACTTCGATTTGTCAAGAGATCTCAGATCTATTTTCACATTTATACTAAAGCATGTAATAATTAACCAACCATACTGTATTTCTTATGATGAAAATCTGTCAAGTTTCATTTCGTTACCCAAACGATCACCACAAACCGTATTCTACAATGTGCCTTACCTTCCAGTTAGCCCAAGGAAAAAGAACTCCCAGAGTAAACACTCCTAGTAGAGGACCACCGATCATACCAAACAACGCAAGAGCAGCCTAGAACAAAGTTAAAATGTTCGCCATCTGCTGTGTTACGAATTACATGTAGGTCTCTGTTAAAGTAAGGATACTTGCTTCAACTGAAAAATACAATGATAAATGTATCACATCTAATTTTTTTGCATTTTAAATGAACGCGACCGGGTTTTCCAAACTGGTGAAGCAAGATGTTGGCAAGAACTTACTACATGTTACTTACTTACTTACCTGCAGCACACCCCCTAACTGAGACGCCACGAATGTCAAGCCGATTACGATACAACCGAATACCAAAGCTGAAAGAAGACATACTTGTAGAATGAGATAAACACCATTTTTATTGAAATAATATATAAGTTTTAAAGGATTTTTTATTTTCTTTATAGTTGCTGATCAGAAATTAAACATAAGACAAGCGATGCTAAATAATGCAAAGTTCTCAATTTTCTTAAACAAGATTTCGGACCGGAAATGAGTTTAAAGGTGTCGTAAGAGTCTACATTTTGCTTGAGGGAGGTTTTCTTACACATGATTTTAGACGTCAAAGTCGCTCTACTGTCGGACATATGTTTACAGCAGAATTCCTGGAACAGATCACGCGTGCAGACTGTTGCCAAACTGTTCAGACCAGACGATAAGGTGCTGAAATGAAATTGAATGAATGTTCATGTATCTGTTGGCAGTTTTAGTCGAGAGTGCTCTACATGTACATACAGTTAAACTGTACAGTGAGCACTGAGACGGGAAAATAGCATATTAAAATACAGGAAGAAACTACCGGTATAATATTTAAAATCTAAAACAAAATAAGGAATTTTGATAGGGTGTGCAACCGGGACTATAACCTCACCTTGCTATATCATTTTGATTCATTTATGTTGGATTTTAAAATGAAGGTTGTACCTGAGCGCTCCGCTGAAGAGGCAGGCAGTGAAAAGGCCAGGTAAACCAGGCACGAAGGCCAGTTTATCCATCACGAACAGCGGCAGTAACTGAAGCATAAAATGTATCATATATATCCCTCTTAAAAGACACTTATATCGATCCACATGTAGGAAACGTATTGTTATTGTTTTAGGCGTACACTATCAAGGATTAAATTTAGTACAAGTACCATGGTTACATAGAAACCACGTATAAATATGTATAAAAAGTTCAGTGTGCTAAAATAATTTATCTGATGTTAAAATATTTTACCTGATCTAAATTAGAAATGTCTTTATTTGTCATTGGGTCACAGTCGAAGTAGTGGGCATAGATCAGTATACCGGACATGGCGCTGATGATCAAAATGGCGATCAGACCTGGCACGTTTATCCACATGGCTCTAAGAAATGCACATAGTAAGCGTTTATCCAATATTTTAAAAACTATCTATTCATTGCACGCATTGAACGTATCTGACAAATAGCTAACACCCACGCCATACTTTTTTTGTTTGAATGTTACTCGTTTACTGTCTGAAAATAATTCCACAGTAACAGAGAACAACAACTTCCCTCATACCTTAATATCAAGTCGAGTTTTAATCCTACTGTTAGCCGTACCAAAACTCTACTTACATCTGGGCTCTCCTGAGGTCGACCACTGTGAGTGCTCTCTGTACCTGAGCCTGGTTAACACCGTACACAGCCAACCAGGTAAAGAACCCGCCAAATACACACGTCCACACTGTATGCCGCTCACGGGGATCTGGGTTAAAACTGGAATATAAATTATAATATATCTAAAGCTGCTATATAAAGAACATTATCATACTTAAATTTCCTGTACTACTTTACTTTAATTGCATTTTAACGTATTATTCCAAGTATCATTGAACTTCACAAAAAATGGAATATCTGTAAAATTTATCAGTGACGTAAATTTCACGTTTTAATCTTCTTTCTGTCTTACTCGAGGAAATTTATTCTCTCTCCTTCAATGTTAATTCTCCAAGCGTTCTCGAATCCTCCGACTCCTATGGATCCCTGGATGAGCACAGCTAGCAGTCCGGCAAACATCATACAGACTTGGAATGTGTCTGTCCACATTACAGCTTTGATCCCGCCCTAAAATGGGTAGTTTATTCATTCGAGATTCATTATTTGTTTATATCATTTAAAGGATGCGTGCGGTAAGACCGCCTTCTTTTAAAACTGAGGGGATGGTTGTTTAATTTACAGATCAGGAAAGTAAAATTCTCCTTTTAGGAAGCGTATTTCCGCATCAATTTTCATTTGTTTTATCTATTCATTTTACTGGGCCAATTTACTTATCTATATTTTTCAGTTATCCATTTTTGAAACAATTCACATATCCCCTTTTTCTTAAATACAATTTCAAAAATTTATCTTCAAAGGCTTTAAAGAAAACAATTTAACCGGCAAATAAATTTAAGTGTAACAGTACCAAAAATATTTATAAACATTATATATGTTCACGTTAAAACGAATTACTTACAATACTGGTATAGAAGACGCAGACGACGCCAACTGAAGCAACGGCAATCCAGCGATTCAAACCAGTCACTAAAATGAATAAAGTTTATGGAGAGATTTGAAACGTATGACTTCATTGCTCTCTTTTTGTTTGAAACTTTTTATAAACAGGCTGTATTTTAAACGTTCATTAAGGTTGAAACAAGTTATTTGGTGGCCCAGTTGCTTAAAACTGTAATCGGGTACCTACCTTGTTCTAATGCTAAAGACGGTGCGTATAAAACTATTGCCATATATAGGATCTGAAAAAAAGGGTATTTCATATTGAATTGCTTATTGACAAGGGTAGCATTATAACTCTTATATCTTATTAAACATATTGCTTTCAATTCCATTTAATAACACCGAAATATTTTTCGGAAAGTTTTCCTTTGTTTTTTTCCCAAAAATCAACAGAGAGCTTATGCCTTATCATTCTCTGTGAGTTAATGTTAGTCAACGGAAGTACATGTACGTTAAACAAACTGTGAGAGGCACGTGTATAAAATAAGACAAAAACACTTTAAAACAATCACTGATTCAACCGTATATATACATGGGATCTTTCCTAATTTTGGAATCGTTTTGGCTCTGTGAGGAACAAGGTAACATTGTATTAGTTGAGCCAGCAGAAGACTTAGAACAAGGTAACATTGTATTAGTTGAGCCAGCAGAAGACTAAGAACAAGGTAACATTGTATTAGCAAAGCCTGCAGAGACGAGTGGGGGAGGTACTACTTGTCCTCTACAGAATCATTGTATTCAGTGAACCTGCACGCTTATTATATGAGCAATTATGCAGTGATCCTTAGATTGTTTAGCTTAATTTGTAAAACATACTGTACATTATTCATTATTCTGCTTCCCTATTGAGATGCCCATGACCAGCAGTGAAACTTGCCCCTCATTATACGTGTTAAATTTTCATGAAGGTAGTAGGCTATATAAATTATTGGTGATTTAACGTTTGAATGACCAGCCTAGCGAACTAAATGTTTACTACTTCTATCGTTATTAAACAGCCTTGTGCAAAGACATTTCAAAAGAAGAGTTCATTCAGTGAACCGCCTACTATCAGAGGTGTATTGCAATATATGTAATACATTCTTGGTACTACGGATATGCAGATTACAGCGATGGAGTACGGCATTTAAGCTGCAACTAATCAAATTATGCTTTCAAGCATTTTGCAAAAACATAAAATAAGTGACGCACAGTTCATAAATATAATACTGACCATCTGTAGGCTGAAAGTGAGAGATCCGGCTACACGCACCGCTTTGTTGAAACGCATCTCGAGATACTAGAAAAGAAATAAGTAATATTGCTGAGTGGAGGCCCTGTAAGGTTGGTACATGTACAAAACAGTTACACTTTTTCTTCTATTTAAGAAAAAAATTAAGAACAAATAGCTACCGGTATTTTAAAGGGGTGTGATTTAAATAACGTTAAAATGAAATTTTCGCTTCGCTTCATTTTATCAGACCTACCTCGTAAGCACTGGTTACTCTTAATCGGAAGAATATTGGTAGAAATATGTGCGCAGCAACAGGCATGACTAAAACATAACCAAAGGCTATCCACAAATACTGAGTCCCGTAAACGTACATCTCTTTCGGAGTCCCTAGCAATGTTATGGCGGACATGAAACTGGCCAGCAAAGACATGGCTGCGGGTATTGCCCCCATCTTTCTGTTGGCCATCAAAAATTCATCTGTTGTTTTCTGACGTCCGCCGGTGAACGCCTGGTATATACCTATGCTGGCAGAGACAACCAAAGTCCCAGCAAACACCACGTAGTCCACGGGTCCGAAAGTGTTCACCTGAGCCTGCGGCATGTTGAATTCTGGTCTTTTGCTGAAGAAGTTTACTGATTAGATCTAAAAGAAAATCAAGACTAAATGTCTTAAACTGATTCTGTCTTTACACGCTTCGTAAACAGACATGTCCTTCATTGTAAGGTATTGGAATTGATATATGAACATATAGCCCATGTCACACATTTGCTTATATTTATAGTATTTATGAATTTTTTCAATACAAATTAAAAATTGCCAAGGTTTTCGATTATTCGGACTTGTGCAATTTTTTGCGTATAAATAAGCTTAAGTGGTATTTATGCAATTTTTATCGAAAAAAATCATAAGCAACGAATAAAGACTTCATATACGCGTGACAGCAGCTACGATGAACATCAGGGCATTTTGTCTGAGGAAGTCTCACTAGTTGCCTGAGATTCAGACCCGATGTGGATCAGTTTCCTAATATTTGATCGCCTTCACATGCCCGCTAATTGGTTTTAGTCTGATTACCGTGTAAATGCACGGTCATTTTCAAATGAAGATGGTCGGAATTGGCATTTAACGACAAACGTCTTTCCTAAGTTGTTAATTACAGTATTGGTGGGTGGGGAAACAGATGGATTAGATTGACTCTATGTGGTTAGAAATGCTTTAAGCAATCACCACAAGGTGACCCAAGGGTCTACTGGTATGGAAGGGACGTCACTTAATTATGCTTAGGGTACATGAACGTTTGGTGGGTTCTATGTACATGTAGATTAAGCTGAACTGCCTACGTAAGTGGTGAAGATTTTAGTGGCAAACGTTTGGATACTATTCCATATAGATAATAGAACAAGATATTTAGAGGTTCATTTCATACACTGAGACAATCACCCCCGTATCATTACTCAGGGGTGGGCCTTAACTTTGTTTTTGTATAACGTATATAGCATAACACTTAACGGATAGTTAGTTGCCAAGTGACATTCAGCGAAAATCCTTTATTCAAGTTGCACATACATGTACTCCTTCATTCAATTTAAGTTCCTTTTGCCTAATGCCGAATGGTTTCCCCTTACTTTGATTGGCGATCCATTAACCTTGTTTTGCATAGAGCACAGAAACCTATTCCAAGTATATTTACTCGTTTATATGCTGAAGGTGAGGGGCGTTTATTTTACCAAGTTACGTGAGAAGTTATGTGTCATTACGCGACGCGTTAAGCTGATAAGTATGAAATAGAAGATTGGACGTACTAGTTTGTACCGCAATATTCTCACTCTACCTTAAGCTATCTTCGCATTACTGCCCGCCTCTACCGTCCCTTGCATTTCAAAACTCCACACAAAATAAATGCACCTTCACCTCCATATGTGTATAGTCCCCAGCAGGCCGCACTTGCGTGTAAGCAAAAGATTACACAGTGGCTGCACATCTATTCTACAATACAAATACATACAGCCTGCCGTCCGACTAAGCGTACGACTCGTCTATATATGACATAATAAAACACATGCCAAAAGTGGTCCTTGTGACGAAATTCTAAATTTAGAAATGCAGTCGCTTTAATACAGCAACGCATTGTCAGTAATAATGAGTTTTGCTTTAACTGTGAAATAAATGGTGATGCTTACTCGGTATTTCAGACACGATAGACGAACGTTATCAGTAAGTTTCCACTGTCTTTTGATCAGCCGAGTGGTCAGTTAATGTCCCACAGCACACAACGGGTCGGTGTTGTACTCAATAATATTCAGGAAGCTTGTACAGCATACTCAGGTCCAGGTGTGGTAGAACTATGGGCCATGTTTAGATTCCCCACTGATGAACGGTGGACATGAATTACCTGTATGATTAAATACGCTAAATGAATAAGTTGTACTCTTCTGTGTATATATATATAGCCGTAACGTAACTCAAAGGCAAAGATAGTTACCCCCTAACAGCTTTACTAGGCGTGACAAACATTTAAGCCGGTCAAGTTGACAGCAATTTAGTGAGACTCCCCAGGGAGATAGATCGATCCAAATATCTGTGGGAATGGTCCCTAACATTGATGCATGAATTTGATGTCGACAAAACTCCAACTCCAACTTGAAAGGGGTTAGAGTGGGCAAAAATCAAGTTGTTCCTCAAGCGGACGCAGGTCCAGAGTATCAATGGATGTTAAAGCAACTTAATTCCCCCTAATCGTCCGAGCCCATGAGCTATATAGCGGTGTTTACCTTTAGTATAGCCAGGCTTGTGGATATTTTGTATGTTTACCCGCGTGTGCACGCATACCACTCGTTTATGTATATGGTAGCTATTTACAATACCCTACGGTTCCCCCGACCTGCCTGGGTTTATTGAAGCACCGGTTAGTACTATATGCACATGAACAAGCGAGGTGGTTCGCCGACATTTTTTAATCAAAAGCAAAGTGCACAAACAAATATATGCACGGGTGCATGCAATAACAATGTGCTTATTTTTCCCAAGACGTTGATTAAGGCATAAATCTCGGTCGCAACCACTGTATATCGAGGGTTAGGTGATAATTGACCTGGACTGTATTGCAAACAGAAAGTAAAATTATAAAAAACGTGTGCGTTTTGCCCTAATGTTTTAAAAAGTTAAACATTAGGGCTTAGAACTCAATTATAACTCGATCTCTTAATATTATAGTAGCTTAGATTTAGTACAGTGTATCTCTGTGGGTATTGCAGATGCTTTAGAACTCACCTGTATTCTTTACGACGGTATGAGCCAGAGAAACTTGAGTTTTACATGCATGATTACGGGTGTCTCTAAAACGAAGAATTGATCAGATTGTGGTGCCACTGTTTATATGCAGGTCACAGTTTTTGAAAATGGCTTGGTTTCCTTTCGTTTCGCTCGTTATAATATTGTATTATGGAAGAAGGGAAAAGGGGGTGCCCCCAGACTAAGGGGGGGGGGGGGGAGGAGAGTAGAGACCCATTCAGTGAGCCGTTCCCCGGATCAACCATCGCTGTCACAGCTATAAAACACATCTTCGAAGATGCCCTGAAATGAAAAATTGTCTATCATATTTCAATAACTTATTTATTGCTCGTAACTCTCTCTCCCTCATTCTCTCGCTCTCTCTCTCTCTTTTAGTGGAAGGAAAAGAAAGCACGGTAACAATTGGAACCAAGCCTAAAAAGCGAAAGAGGAAAACATTAACTTGTGCTCTGACAGTGTGTGATGCTGATGGCATCTTTTATCAATATCTGAGATTTAATATTTTCTTGACAAATTTTTGTTCATTTTTATGATTTATTAGTGTCTACTGAATAAATAAATGGGACAATGTAAGCCATCGCGATAAAATACAAAATACAAAAACGGCAGATCCGTGATGCAATAGAAAATGGATATATCGACTGTTTTTGCGTTTTCCAATATTAAAAAGTGAAATACATTTAAAATGCCTCACCTTCGCTTCAAGTTTTGATGAAGGACTTGGACAAAGTTCCTTTTTTTCGATTCAAAATTGAAAAAAAAAAAAACGGAAGTCCGTTCGTTTTTCTGATTGTCATTTTAGAAATTAAAGTGGTAAATCGGAAGTACAGATACACACACAAAGCAATGGCGTCTGGCAAGTTTGTATAAGAACTAAACTCCCATATCAAAAAAGTGTCACTCCTAACGCAATGAGTAAATTGATGCAGAAAATCATGTCATAAACCATTGTGCTTTATTCAACTTGTAAAGAGTTTTTTTTCACAAAAATTACTGATTGTACAACAAATGAATAAGCTAACCATAGTGAAAAAAATAAATAAAGACACATTTTGGAATTTTGTACAGTATCCCGTGGATTGGAGGACGCACTTCTCGCGATTGGAGTCAAAAAGTTTTGTAACGATTTCCAAGCCACTGACAATGTAATATCTACGGTTGTCATATATTTTAGTTCAATAGCTGATCTAACCCTATTGTTTGTCTTTAAGACATGTATGGCTTAAAAAGGCTTCCAACTACTGTAGTTTTTTTCTTTTTAAATCAAAAAGCCAGTTAAAACTAGACCGGGTATCTGACCAGAGGGGCTGCAGGTAGCCTGTTACGCAACGCTGCACTGGCTGGAGAACAAAAACGTCATTATATCTATTTTCTAATTACTCAAATATACTTTAAACCTCTCACCAAATGTTGCGTCATCACTAAAAGACTTTGATGAACACTCGCAAAATATCACGACTCAGATACGTGGCCCCCATCGCCACAGTATCATTACCCCCCCACATCGGTATCTGGATAATTATTTTAATTTCTTTAAATTGGATGGACCTTTGTAGGATTGAATAAAATTTTTATGGGTTCTTTTTTGTGGGGGTGGGGGGGGGGGCACCCTGTACATCTCCCAGGGGACAGCTTGGCTAGATTAAAACAATGAATCCAAGTGCAGGGAAGCATCTAGCAATTCTGCTCTTTACCCTAGAAATAATGTTGGTTCCTAGCTTTGTGTAAGAGCATGTCAAAATCACAAATACAACAAAAACGTTTATTTTATTAAAATATATATTTCAAAGCACTTTCATCGATATAGATAATTATATAATATTCAACACATATATGGAAGCTCACAGAATACGTTGTATTAAAACAAGCACGCTTTTTTTTTTTATCAAACTCACATAACAGAGTCTGGCAGCACAGAGCGTTACGTTCACATAAGCTGCAAAATTGTCAAAACTCTACTTAAATACCATACTTTAGATTTCGAGGTACATGCATTCCACCTTACATCACACTTGGGAACATGTGTATACTAAAAACTATACTAAAAACACTTGAATATGATACTGTAACACTGCTCTACAGTTTTGTTTTGTCCTGTCTCCGATTAATGTTAAATCTTGTTTTACGAGATATATCAAAAGTTAATGCTTAGATTAACGAGAAGAGATTAAAGGACCATGTGCTTCTTGCTTGTGTATAGATGAATGACGTTTTTATCGGCTATTGATAAAACGAACATACCTGTTCCAAGGCTGTAAGTATTGAATATACGATTTAAGATGTTTAAGAAGGCATGCAGTTTCGGTAAGGACTGTGCACCTTAAACGTATCGTGTGTTTATCGCGTTTTGCACACTCTATAAGCAGATAATTAGATAAAACAGACAAATTTAAGAATAAAAAATAAATCATAAAATATGATCATAAACTTTTAAAGAAAGCTTTAACATATATTTACAAAACGGCCATTCATTAGAGATATACTTTTCGTTCACTCATCCTATTAACAGGGGGATGTCGCAATATTTACAATCGGGTAAACTGCTTCAGTTGTACTCCGTCTACATTTCCATTTTGCTGGTGCTCTAAGTCATAGACGTGGCCATTTTTATTGCCCGTGCCATATTCCTCGGTCTCCTTTTCCACAGCAGGATTATCAATACCATTGTGATGTTTGTGTTCCTCCTCTGGGACTCCGAATGACGTAATGGGATCTGGATGGAAGTCCTCTTTGTCCACGTCTTTACAAAGACAGCAGTAGTGCAACTTTTCCTGTAAAATATATATTCAGCTATAGTCAATATTTGGCACCTTCATATAAGGGTGTTTCTGTCTGAACGTTCATCTCGTCTTTCAGGAGAGCAAAATATTGTTATTATGGATATTTATTGAATTTTAAAATAACATACTGCTTGTGTACAGTAGTATGTTTTATCCATGTTTTTATGTAAAAAATATATATATTCTTGTAATAAAATACAATTAAAGAAGCTGTAAAGCATTTTAAAAGTTCTCATTGATGAAATTTTTTTCATGTAGAATCAACCCTTCTGTGATAAGATTAATACTTTGTTATTCAACCATACACTGACCAAATCATGGCCCACTCCACAGCGGAGAGCTCTCAGGCAGGACTTTGGAAAGCAGCAAAACATGATATCAAATATTGGACATATCAGCCTGTAGTCTAACATGGTCGTGTCAGTGAATCCTTTGGAAAAAATGTAAAAATCCTTGTGAATTAAATATTATTTTCTCAGTTCATTCATCACACAGCAAACTAGTGTTATTCGTAGCTTACCCCTTTCTTTGTATGCATTTATCATCCATTGCTTTCAACATTCGATCATTCTAGTATTTAATTCAATAGTCAGTTTCCATTTCAAACGATGAGTCTGATCAGAGAAACGTTTTCAAATAATGTCATTTACACTGAAGTAACTAAAATCACTCTATTTCATATTTCCAATGCTGGTGTTTGTCGTCCATAAAACAACCAGTATCTGCAGTACCGTATTAGGGATAGGCCTACGGCATTTACCGCTAGTGACATATACTGTATACCCAAATACTAGTACAATACAAACCTGTGATAGCACTGACCAGCATTCCAACCACCACAACCACCAGTACTCCAAAGCCACTGTACCACAGGTACGACAAGTTGTACAGGCCGTTCAGCGGGGGCCTGAAAATACAAGGTACTCAGTTCGCTAGAGATTTTTCCATTTTTACATGTAACTAGTCTTCACTTCTATTTTAAAAGCCAAAAATTCTCCACACCATCCAAGGTGGAGTAATGAATTTAAGTTTGCAACAAAATGGGGTTTACTGAACTAATACAGCAAAGTTTAACAAATAAAAATTTTATCGAAACCCATCGGACTGAACAGGGTTTAATTCCCTGGTCTGAACTAGGACGAATATGAATCATATTATCTGTCCACTAATTAAACAGCAACGAACATCAACTATACTGGAGTTTTGATACACATTTTCGTATTCATGAATACACTGTAAATGGTTTACGACGTCGACTCACTCATAAGCAGGCATGGTTGTGGTCATCATAGTGGTCATGTCGCTGACCGAGCTGGACATGGACGCAGCAGTGGTTGTAAGGTTGACCAGACTGCTGTTCACTGGGTAACAACCGGCCACAGACACGGGGGCCGTCCACACCACCGGTTTGTAAATCTGGGCGCCAATGCCAATCCAAAAGGTGAGTATAAGGCCAGTCAACAGCCCACTAATTGCGCCCTAAAGGAAATAAAATAAACTGGAACTCTCCCAAAGTCATTTAGCGATGTCTAATTCAAATATTTCCTTAATTCTTTTCTTTTTTATTTCTTTTCTGTTCACTCTTTTTTCTTACATTTAAAATGATATACGAGTCGGTGGTATTTTCAGTCCTTACGGTAAATGCTAGATATGCAGATATGCTAAATTATGCTAAAGAGGTGATAACGAAGAGGTAACTCTGTCTGGTATTGAAGCTCACATCAAGCCACATAGATTGATCAACATTGAGCGTCTTACCTTCCAATTGGCCCATGGAAACAAGACCCCCAGGNATATATATTCAGCTATAGTCAATATTTGGCACCTTCATATAAGGGTGTTTCTGTCTGAACGTTCATCTCGTCTTTCAGGAGAGCAAAATATTGTTATTATGGATATTTATTGAATTTTAAAATAACATACTGCTTGTGTACAGTAGTATGTTTTATCCATGTTTTTATGTAAAAAATATATATATTCTTGTAATAAAATACAATTAAAGAAGCTGTAAAGCATTTTAAAAGTTCTCATTGATGAAATTTTTTTCATGTAGAATCAACCCTTCTGTGATAAGATTAATACTTTGTTATTCAACCATACACTGACCAAATCATGGCCCACTCCACAGCGGAGAGCTCTCAGGCAGGACTTTGGAAAGCAGCAAAACATGATATCAAATATTGGACATATCAGCCTGTAGTCTAACATGGTCGTGTCAGTGAATCCTTTGGAAAAAATGTAAAAATCCTTGTGAATTAAATATTATTTTCTCAGTTCATTCATCACACAGCAAACTAGTGTTATTCGTAGCTTACCCCTTTCTTTGTATGCATTTATCATCCATTGCTTTCAACATTCGATCATTCTAGTATTTAATTCAATAGTCAGTTTCCATTTCAAACGATGAGTCTGATCAGAGAAACGTTTTCAAATAATGTCATTTACACTGAAGTAACTAAAATCACTCTATTTCATATTTCCAATGCTGGTGTTTGTCGTCCATAAAACAACCAGTATCTGCAGTACCGTATTAGGGATAGGCCTACGGCATTTACCGCTAGTGACATATATACCCAAATACTAGTACAATACAAACCTGTGATAGCACTGACCAGCATTCCAACCATCACAACCACCAGTACTCCAAAGCCACTGTACCACAGGTACGACAAGTTGTACAGGCCGTTCAGCGGGGGCCTGAAAATACAAGGTACTCAGTTCGCTAGAGATTTTTCCATTTTTACATGTAACTAGTCTTCACTTCTATTTTAAAAGCCAAAAATTCTCCACACCATCCAAGGTGGAGTAATGAATTTAAGTTTGCAACAAAATGGGGTTTACTGAACTAATACAGCAAAGTTTAACAAATAAAAATTTTATCGAAACCCATCGGACTGAACAGGGTTTAATTCCCTGGTCTGAACTAGGACGAATATGAATCATATTATCTGTCCACTAATTAAACAGCAACGAACATCAACTATACTGGAGTTTTGATACACATTTTCGTATTCATGAATACACTGTAAATGGTTTACGACGTCGACTCACTCATAAGCAGGCATGGTTGTGGTCATCATAGTGGTCATGTCGCTGACCGAGCTGGACATGGACGCAGCAGTGGTTGTAAGGTTGACCAGACTGCTGTTCACTGGGTAACAACCGGCCACAGACACGGGGGCCGTCCACACCACCGGTTTGTAAATCTGGGCGCCAATGCCAATCCAAAAGGTGAGTATAAGGCCAGTCAACAGCCCACTAATTGCGCCCTAAAGGAAATAAAATAAACTGGAACTCTCCCAAAGTCATTTAGCGATGTCTAATTCAAATATTTCCTTAATTCTTTTCTTTTTTATTTCTTTTCTGTTCACTCTTTTTTCTTACATTTAAAATGATATACGAGTCGGTGGTATTTTCAGTCCTTACGGTAAATGCTAGATATGCAGATATGCTAAATTATGCTAAAGAGGTGATAACGAAGAGGTAACTCTGTCTGGTATTGAAGCTCACATCAAGCCACATAGATTGATCAACATTGAGCGTCTTACCTTCCAATTGGCCCATGGAAACAAGACCCCCAGGGTAAATACACCCAAAAGTGGACCGCCGATCATTCCAAACAGCGCCAGGGCAGCCTGAAACCGGTCAATAGTACTATTATTAAATGGATAACAACTCTTCATGTCAGATTTAA
Organism: Lingula anatina; assembly: GCF_001039355.2. The sequence continues at coordinate 102,118 of NW_019775732.1, read as the reverse complement.
AATTCCACAATAAATACATTGTAATTAAAACATACAAGTATAATTAAATCCATTTTACCAACAAAAAAGGCGGTTGTAGCAATTATTTTGGAATCTGTGCTTGTCATCGGACCACGTCGAGCTACACAGATGGCTACACTCCGTAATTATCTCTTAAGAGATTCTTACAAAAGCCAGGCTTAAAAAAAAAAAACAATCGACTAACTTTGAACTTTGGAACAGATTCCATGACCATTGGAAAATATGGAAATTTTTATGGCACTTTTCCCGTCAAAATGAAGAGTGGTAATCCCTTTAAATTTGGGTGACCACTGTACAAGTATGCCACCAGTATTACATTTACGCGCCTATCAGTCGTGGTACATGTACACATTCTTATTCGTGGATAAAGACTATGCGTTGAGGAATTTAAGACAAGATATTGGGCATTTGCAAGGGGGAGGAAGTATTGCTAATCTGTAAAAGAGGCTATTATGTTTTTGCTTGTCATTTGTGTTTCTTATTTTACTTTATTCTGAAAATAACGTGCTTTCACGCTAATATTTTCACGACAAGACACGTGGTATATATGTGCTGTCTAAGTTTAGGGTACTGCTGATTGCATTTAAACGTAGGCTACAAGCCCAAATCATTAAAGGTGAATGACTTATCTGAAAGATAATGACTTGATGCTAGCGCTATTAATTTATAGTTCCAATTTTCTTAATTTGGAGGCGGAGACTGGTCGATTTAACCTTAGAAAGAAAACTGGATAATAAATTATACATTTCTCAACAGTATTGAATAAGATACATGTGCACCCTTATTATTAGGGCTGTCATACTTGACAAAGCATACCTGGAGTACACCTCCAAGCTGTGACGCCACAAATGTCAAGCCTATCATTATTAACCCGAAAACCGCAGCTGTAAGGGAAAGTAGTCTCATGTATACCAGCACATTTTAGTAGGTCTTATAAACTGATTACTGTACATGATATTGTGCTCTCTATATTTCCTAAAATGATTGACTAACACGATTGTAACGGCAACGAGATGTTGGTACCAAGGACCAAATTGTCAATCTCGTTATTACTACTGTGGTATTACAGAGCCATGCATAACAACATATAAAATGCCCTCTTTAGTATTTTCTTTCTCAGACACCGGCTGTTTTTAAACTATTAAATTCAGTTACATAAATGACACCTTAAATTACATGTACTACATGTACCCTATATAGTGCATACGCAAGATAACGTAATACGTATCCATGGTACCATCTCAAAGTAACTTTATTTAATAATTTACATATCTAGATCGTCAATATGGTTTAACCAACATACACATTATTTTGGACAACAGCGTCGCTCTGGCGTCGGACATGTTCTTGCAGCAAAATTCCTGGAACAAGTCACGTGTGAAAACCGTGGCCAGGCTGTTCAGACCGGAAGACAACGTACTGAAGATAATGAAATAATAAATATGTGAAAAATATTCTAACAAAATGTCTCAGCAGTCTGTTGTATGTTATTATTATTATATTTATATTGCTGCATTAGTATTATTTCAAAACAGAACACAAGTACCTAAGCGCTCCGCTGAAGAGGCAGGCAGTGAAGAGGCCAGGCAGACCAGGCACGAAGGCTAGCTTGTCCAATACGAACAGCGGCAGTAGCTGTCAAACACGTGTAGATGAAAAAAATAATTCCAGTTAAGAGATATGGTATCAGATACACGTATAAGAGATATGATATCAGATATACGTGGTACTATACCAGTAAAACATCTCAGGTAATGAAAATAACTACAGCATTGCAGTGAATAAAATATTAAAAACATACACCTACTGTACATCAAATGGTAATTAACGCATGAAGCTGGTTAAATCAACTTTCATTTTTATAAAAGCCTTACATTTTTCGAAAAGGGTTTACGCGAGATTGAATACTATAACAGGCATCATCATTATACCTGATCTTGATTGGAAATGTCTTTATTTGTCATTGGGTCACAGTCAAAGTAGTGGGCATAGATCAGGATACCGGACATGGCGCTGATGATCAGAATGGCGATCAATCCCGGTGCGTTAATCCACATGGCTCTAGGAGGTTAAAATTACTCTGTTGTACAAGACATGCATACTAAGTATCGTTGCGTCGACGGGCTACATTTTAGTTTTATTACCACCTGTTGAGCTCAACGTGTGATCTCAAATGAAGATGTTATAAGATAATGTACAGATAATGAGAGAACATTCCAGAAGAGATTCTCGTTCGGAATACGATAATGGTATGGCTTCTTTAAATCACAAATCATCTCTGACACATTTGAGACCAATAAATAATGGTAAATGATGCACTTACATCTGGGCTCTCCTGAGGTCGACCACTGTTAGAGCTCTCTGTACCTGAGCCTGGTTAACACCGTACACAGCCAGCCAGGTAAAGAACCCGCCAAATACACACGTCCAAACTGTATGCCGCTCACGGGGATCTGGGTTAAAACTGAAAGGCCAAAGGTATAGAGAATAGGATATAGGGAAACACGAGTTCCGCCCCTTAAGTGCTACCTGATTTTATTAACATTTGTGACTTATGTTGTAATCATTTACAAGCTCTGCCCATGTATACGATAAATACTCGTACATCTCAAACGATTCTATCACATGGTCATACAAATAGAAAATCTAATCAGCCTTACTCGAGAAAGTTTATTCTGTTCCCGTCTATGTTAATTTTCCAAGCATTCTGGAATCCTCCTAATTCCAGGGATCCTTGAATAAGCACAGCCAGAAGCCCAGCAAACATCATGCAGATCTGGAAGGTGTCAGTCCACATGACGGCCTTGATGCCGCCCTATGGGATAAAACAATAGCAGTAACTCTTAATGAACACGGTCACAAAAAATTGCCTTTGCATCCTTTATTACTAAGTTGGTTTTCACCCAATATTGAACTTATTCATGTAGATTAATGCACCAAGCTATGATCATTTTGGTACAGTAGAATGGCCGAGTTCACTAACGGTTACATACTAGTGATGCCTTAGTGAACATAATTTTTATGCAAAGTGACCAAAAGAAAAAAGATCATGCACAAACTTAAAATTAAAAGTCCAACAATTTTTTTGAAATATGACGGACCTTTGTTGTATTTCATAAAATTTTATGGGTTCTGTTTTTTTTTTTTTTTTTTTTTTTTTTTTTTTTTTTTTTTTTTTTTTTTTTGTTTGCTTGTTTGTTTTTTCTTTTTCTCCCCCCCTTTTTTTGCGGGGTGGGGGGTTCATCCTAAATAAATAAAACTGCGATCATCACGTAATATTATTTGAGGAGCAGGTTAAAAAAAGACTGAATGAAAATTGTGAAATGAAATAACTTGAAAAGTGACAAAAATGAATAAAAAGTTAGGTAAACGGGAAAATCGAAACATTTTTACCGACAAACATCAATGCTTCCTTTATCCTAGCTACCTATTTAGGTGTTCGGACCCTAGATATATAATAGAGACTTCTATTTTAACCTGGGTTTCGTCGCTGTTTTCATAAAATGATAACAAAATAACACTCGTATTCAAGTCACGTTGACTTGTTATTCGGTACACTGCCGTCACTACTTGAAAGGAACGAAGTCAATTTTCAAAAAAATTATTGTTTAACTGTAAACACCTGCTTTCAATACTAGCAATATAATTCTAGTGTTTAGACCATATACATTATTTAAAAATTAGGTGAGGTAGGTACGAATGTTTTAATGGACGTCTTAAACTTCTCTGCTTTCGTCATATAGGTAAGGCGCATTCTTTGTTTGACCGAATTCTTGAGACGCGGCTCTGTTGACATCGAACGCTGCCTGCCTTTCACAAGCCCATAGCATCATTATTAAGTCCCCATTATATGATCAACACTTGTTTACTTGTTGTCTTTAAAGATGTTTTTCCCAATGATGTTTCTAAAAAAGCCTGATGTTATATCAAAACGGGTCACCTTCAAACGAACAAAGAACTACCAGTATGCTCTAGTGAATGTGAATGTGAGTGGAACACGGAAGAAAGCATGTTATCACTGTGTGGTGACGTTATTTAAAAGTACTCAAATTCAGTTTACCGCTGTAACCTTATTTGAGTACACAGATTTGCGTGGTGCGTATTATTTAGGCCACATGAATTAAGCAGTTCTAAGTATGGCACTCTTGTGTGTGGTGTGAATATTGAAACTAAAAGTGAAAACAACACTTACTATACTCGTGTAAAAAATGCAGACAATTCCCACGGAACACACAGCAATCCAACGATTAAGACCGGTGACTAGAATTGCAACAGAAACAATATCATGCTATATTACTCACACTAGTTATGGGAGAGATAACTGATGCCAAGACAATATTTCACAGCAACTTTCAACAGTTCAAATATAAAGTTTTCAATACAATGGTGAAATACATCCAAAATACAACATAAGACAAATTCAATTAGGGATAAAAATGGTATACCGTAAAATGTTTACCATAATGAATAATGATAGTAACTGAGTAGTTTGACAGATACCTTGTTCAAGTGCCAGAGACGGTGCATACAAAACAATCGCCATGTACAGAATCTGAAATATGCAGTATTGCATTGAAAGTTAATGAAATGACAATTAATTTAACCTTACAATTACCTTCAGCAACGCAGAGAAAGTTAACAATTCTTTTCGAAAAAGATTAAAAAATAAAAAAAAATTGTAAAATTACCTCTAGATAAATCACACAAAGCAATTTTTTCCATTATTATTATAATTTTTTAATAACTAACCATCTGCAGGCTGAAAGTGAGTGATCCGGCAACACGCACCACCTTGTTGAAACGCATCTCGAGATACTAGAAAAGATGACACTTATTAAGTACTTTACTATGAAATTTCATCCTTTTAATACTGTACTTTTCGACAGATTTAAACCTCTTCCAGGTAGATATTCGGTGTATTGAGTGTCAAGAGTAGTAGAAATTGGTAATATGGTCAAATAATTTTAAAAAACGATGCAAAAAAAAAAAAAAAAAAAACACCTAAAGGGGGTCCCACACGACACTTCATTATGATTATATACATTGTGAATTTAGTGTCAAGCTTGGTAAAATTCCAAAAATGGGTTTAAATTTGCGCTATATACAGCGTTTTGAATGTATGGGAGGTTTAAATGTTGAAATGGGTCTACAACGGATTTCATCAGTTATGCATAGAATTTAGGCTTGCAGTAATACATGTATTGTAAAACTGTTGTAGAAAAATTCTGCGTTTTAGTAGTTTTGAAATAAGTCTGAACGTGAAACGTTTTCAAAACCTGTTATCATGTACATATTTCATGTTTACTATATACTCCTTTTGCTTCCAGAAAACGTAACAAGAACATAATATCCTCCCTAATGTAACGTCAAGTCACATTAACAGCAACAGTTTTGGTTTCCATGACCTCGTAATGTGCTTTGAGAGTATCGTTGCCTTTTTTAAAAGTTCGTCAACTTTTTGATCAAGCGTGAGGCCCGGGGGCGTCAAATTGACAATGGCTCTGTGTTATGTAATTTTGGGAGTGGTTTCCTAAGTAAAACACAAGTCACACAGGGGATACGTTATGTGCAGAAATTATGAAATAAGTAAATTGTTATAACTCCCCTTTTACATAAAAAATAAATCTTGAGCTCACCTCATAAGCGCTTGTCACCTTAAGCCGAAAAAATATCGGCAAGAATAAGTGCGCGGCCACGGGGATGACCAATAAGTAGCCAAAGGCTATCCACAGGTACTGCGTTCCATATACGTACATCTCTTTCGGAGTCCCTAGCAATGTTATGGCGGACATGAAACTGGCCAGCAAGGACATGGCTGCGGGTATTGCCCCCATCTTTCTGTTGGCCATCAAAAATTCATCTGTTGTTCTCTGATGACCGCCGGTGAACGCCTGGTATATACCTATGCTGGCAGAGACAACCAAAGTCCCAGCAAACACCACGTAGTCCACGGGTCCAAAAGTGTTCACCTGAGCCCGCGGCATTGTGAATAATGTCTAAATATCTGCAAAGAAAAGAAGTCAAGAGAAATGGCGACAACCTGAATTACAAATTTTTCTTGTGTTTTGTTATTTAGACAGAATAGAAGTATATTCAGCGTCTGAGCTATTAGGCCGACTTATTGACAAAGTCCTATTAGCATTTTTTTAAATCACATCACCCACTATGAATCGAATAATTAATCTCCACCACACCAACTCATACTTTACGTCACAATGTTGTCGTCAGTTCGTTCTTATATCACGAATTATACGAACATACGCATACATAGCTGTGCTAGTTACTCTATCAATATAAAATTCTGAATAAAAAATGTGCTACTTTGTGGTACAGAAAACCCAGTCTGAACTCACTTTTTCATTCTTTCAGGTATTGTGTGGTTACGTAAAGACTTTATAAGACCTGTCTATGTAGGTAGTTTACTAGCACTACAGGCTAACTGGGTGATGACATGCGCCTTCATANAGATGAGGTAGGTACGGATGTTTTAATGGACGTCTTAAACTTCTCTGCTTTCGTCATATAGGTAAGGCGCATTCTTTGTTTGACCGAATTCTTGAGACGTGGCTCTGTTGACATCGAACGCTGCCTGCCTTTCACAAGCCCATAGCATCATTATTAAGTCCCCATTATATGATCAACACTTGTTTACTTGTTGTCTTTAAAGATGTTTTTCCCAATGATGTTTCTAAAATAGCCTGATGTTATATCAAAACGGGTCACCTTCAAACGAACAAAGAACTACCAGTATGCTCTAGTGAATGTGAATGTGAGTGGAACACGGAAGAAAGCATGTTATCACTGTGTGGTGACGTTATTTAAAAGTACTCAAATTCAGTTTACCGCTGTAACCTTTTTTGAGTACACAGATTTGCGTGGTGCGTGTTATTTAGGCCACATGAATTAAGCAGTTCTAAGTATGGCACTCTTGTGTGTGGTGTGAATATTGAAACTAAAAGTGAAAACAACACTTACTATACTCGTGTAAAAAATGCAGACAATTCCCACGGAACACACAGCAATCCAACGATTAAGACCGGTGACTAGAATTGCAACAGAAACAATATCATGCTATTGTTTACTCACACTAGTTATGGGAGAGATAACTAATGCCAAGACAATATTTCACAGCAACTTTCAACAGTTCAAATATAAAGTTTTTAATACAATGGTGAAATACATCCAAAATACAACATAAGACAAATTCAATTAGGGATAAAAATGGTATACCGTAAAATGTTTACCATAATGAATAATGATAGTAACTGAGTAGTTTGCCAGATACCTTGTTCAAGCGCCAGAGACGGTGCATACAAAACAATCGCCATGTACAGAATCTGAAATATGCAGTATTGCATTGAAAGTTAATGAAATGACAATTAATTTAACCTTACAATTACCTTCAGCAACGCAGAGAAAGTTAACAATTCTTTTCGAAAAAGATTAAAAAATAAAAATAAAAAAATTGTAAAATTACCTCTACATAAATCACACAAAGCAATTTTTTCCATTATTATTATAATTTTTTTTATAACTAACCATCTGCAGGCTGAAAGTGAGTGATCCGGCAACACGCACCACCTTGTTGAAACGCATCTCGAGATACTAGAAAATATGACACTTATTTAGTACTTTACTATGAAATTTCATCCTTTTAATACTGTACTTTTCGATAGATTTAAACCTCTTCCAGGTAGATATTCGGTGTATTGAGTGTCAAGAGTAGTAGAAATTGATAATATGGTCAAATAATTTTAACAAATGATGCTATAAAAACCACCAAAAGGACGCCCCATACGACACTTCATTATGATTATATACATTGTGAATTTAGTGTCAAGCTTGGTAAAATTCCAAAAATGGGTTTAAATTTGCGCTATATACAGCGTTTTGAATGTATGGGAGGTTTAAATGTTGAAATGGGTCTACAACGGATTTCATCAGTTATGTATAGAATTTAGGCTTGCAGTAATACATGTATTGTAAAATTGTTGTAGAAAAATTCTGAGTTAGTAGTTTTGAAATAAGTCTGAACGTGAAACGTTTTCAAAACCTGTTATCATGTACATATTTCCTGTTTACTATATACTCCTTTTGCTTCCAGAAAACGTAACAAGAACATAATTTCCTCCCTAATGTAACGTCAAGTCACATTAACAGCAACATGACCTCGTAATGCGCTTTGAGAGTATCGTTGCCTTTTTTAAAAGTTCGTCAACTTTTTGATCAAGCGTGAGGCCCGGGGGCGTCAAATTGACAATGGCTCTGTGTTATGTAATTTTGGGAGTGGTTTCCTAAGTAAAACACAAATCACACAGGGGATACGTTATGTGCAGAAATTATGAAATAAGTAAATTGTTATAACTCCCCATTTACATAAAAAATACATCTTGAGCTCACCTCATAAGCGCTTGTCACCTTAAGCCGAAAAAATATCGGCAAGAATAAGTGCGCGGCCACGGGGATGACCAATAAGTAGCCAAAGGCTATCCACAGGTACTGCGTTCCATATACGTACATCTCTTTCGGCGTCCCTAGCAATGTTATGGCGGACATGAAACTGGCCAGCAAGGACATGGCTGCGGGTATTGCCCCCATCTTTCTGTTGGCCATCAAAAATTCATCTGTTGTTCTCTGATGACCGCCGGTGAACGCCTGGTATATACCTATGCTGGCAGAGACAACCAAAGTCCCAGCAAACACCACGTAGTCCACGGGTCCAAAAGTGTTCACCTGAGCTCGCGGCATTGTGAATAACGTCTAAATATCTGCAAAGAAAAGAAGGCAAGAGAAATGGCGACAACTTGAATTACAAATTTTTCTTGTGTTTTGTTATTTAGACAGAATAGAAGTATATACAGGGTATATGCAGTGTCTGAGCTATTAGGTCGACTTATTGACAAAGTCAGTTTGGCATATTTTTTATATCACATCACCCGCTATGGATCGAATAATTAATCTCCACCACACCAACGCATACTTAACGTCACAATGTTGTTGTCAGTTCGTTCTTAAATCACGAATTATACGATTATACGCATACATAGCTGTGCTAGTTACTTTATAAATATAAAATTCTGAATAAAAAGGTGTGCTAAATTGTGGTACAGAAACCCCAGTCTGAACTAACTGCGAACTATTTTATTCTTTCAGGTATTGTGTGGTTATATAAAGAATTTATAAGACCTGTCTATGTAGGTAGTTTACTAGCACTACAGGCTAATTGGGTGACGACATGCACCTTCATGGCACCTTCAGATAAAGCCCAATTCAGTTACTGAAAATGCCACGGAAATATCAGGAAAAAATAAGTCCTTGTCTTGAAAGCAAAAATAAGACATATAATATATACATGTATATTCTACCTTCAAAGTATCATATCCTAGATTACAAAATTCTAGTCTTTTTATCGAAAATAATCCAAACTTCTATGTTGACCCCACCTTGCTACCTCGTTTTAAAGAGACCCCCATCATTTCATACCCAAAATAACAAACACCTGTAAATTTAAATTGTGTAATTCTATCCCAAAACGATTCATCCATTAGATCCCTGGGTAAGACTTCAGTTGCACACCCCAGGCGTGATCATGATTGTTCGACACGGGTGACCTTCTTCCATAAAAACCGAATTGTCTGGGGGAACATTGTCAAAAATAACAACCACTTGTCTGGGACTAAAATTTGTAGCTTTGTCTCAAAATGTTTTACCGTCGCTAACACGTTTAGTATGCCAAGTATATATAATCCCATAATATGTGTTTTGGCGTCTCGTTGTAAAGGGCCCCATATAATCCTTGCACAACCTTAGTAAAAAATACAGGTGAACACTGAAGACTTAAGGGCTGCGGTGTGACATGCATTTTTTTCAATATTATGAACTGGAGATACATGTAAATGTTTTTTATGTCTATATGTATAGCGGAGAATATATTAGTTTTTTATGTTGGCGCTATATGTTACAGGACACGGTCTTTGGGTGGTGGTGGTGGCGGTGTGTGTGTGTGTGCGTGCGTGCGTGCTTGAGTGTGTGTGCGTGTGTGTTGTGTAGGGTAGTCCATGCACAACTGTATATTTAAAAGTAATGAGCCAGGCATCTGGAAAATGAAAACGGCGTTGATATATTGAAAGAATGACGCCGGAAGCCACCAAGAGAGAGGTCACTCCTTGCATGAATGCTGTGAACTCATTGACAACAAGGTGCGCTAGCAGTCTGCTACAAAATCATTGTACTATAATTTTGTGCACTATTTTAGAAGCCCCTTATATCGGAAGGTCAATGCTGTGACTGTGCGCATATTCAGGGCAAGATGTTTGATACAAGTACGGTAACAGACGTCCATGCAGCATACGCTGTAGAATAAGTAAACTTGAATAAAAACTTTTACCCTTCAAAATATACTAGTAAGTAACCTACTGGTACTGACAATTGACAAACATCAAAACTAATGGGATTGCTCTCCCTAACTGCAAACTTCGTAGGTACACCAGCAGTCAATATTAAATGGCCTGCAGGGAGTTTTATGAATGAAATAAACGTGTGTGAACAAACGTATGGAACAGTCGCCCGAAAACTCTACGTTCGTTATAGACCTGTACACAGTGGAAAGATGATTTTCCTGGGAAAAACCAAACCCTTTTCCTTCGTCACCAAAGTACACTAAATTAAAAACCGATGGCGGAATATCGATCTACTACCGGTTGTTTTAAATAAGTTTTGAGCCACTATCGTAATGGAGATAGGGGACTGGTGAAATCCACTGGTAACGACGAATAATAGCAGTTAAAAAGTCGAGAACGAGTTAGCATATCGTTATTTCTCAAAGGTTTTGGATAGGGTATACATGTGGAGGACACATTTGTTTAGAAACCGAAAACTATGTAGATAGGTTTTTTATTTAGGTTAAACTTTTAAAGCATATTATACAGTGTTTAATATGCAAAGCGAAGCAGATTGCACTAGAATACAAATAAAGATGTTACTATCACAAATCTGATAAGCAACTTCACTTACCGCTCGACCCAATGAATTTCTCAGATCTTAGATGCTGTCTGTCGTAAGTAAGGGACCTATACGCTGAAAATGTCGTATTGTAAATGTCCGCGCCTCGTAAATCCAGCTGGAATGATGCTCTCAATAATGACCAGAAACTATATCAAAAATACATGCTGAACAAGATCTATTAGGCTCAAATGGGGTTGCTCTACCAATCAACGATTGGAATAGAACTTCTGTTAGCCCAAATGAACACAAAATAGCCCAGCCCCTTCAGTGGTGACGTATTCTGCTTCCTTCAACCCAGCCAATTATTGACGTACAAGTTTACGTGACTATGGAGGTCAGCCACAGTGAAGTGAATGGAAGGTGTCTCAGTTAAAAAATAAACACACATATAAAAAAGAGAATGCGCCCACGGTAAGAAAAGGTAGTAAGACTAGTCACACCATACTGAGTAAATGACAACAATCTCCCATCCCTCTTTTGCATATACCTAGAGTGTAACGAAATATTCCTAAATCAGTTATATTTTCTGCTCATTTTTGTGTTATATTCCTGCGGTATATATATAGTGATATCTAATAGCTAATTTAATTCAGTGGCTGCTAAAGAAGCAATCGAGGGAGCATATTTAATATCATTTGCCATTGTTCACCTGTTTCAAGGCTAGTCTGTAATACGGTCAAATATAATAGTGTTATGATAATGCGAAAAGCAAAGTGCTCGTAAATTTGTACATGTGCTTGATGTAATAACTAGGCTCAACATCTAAAACTAAAACATTTTATAACAATAATAAGGCATCATGATATACAGTATGTATCAGAAAATGTCGGAAAACGCAAAATGTATTTGATGATATATAATCACTATACCGTCTAAATTTGGTAAGATTAACAAGAAAAGAGAAAGAAAAAAGGTAAAATACACGTAAAAGCATATGGCTTAAAACGGCCTGCTTAAAACATGTATTTGTCATCAAGATGTCGAGAAAAAACTCATTTTGCTATTTGAGCAATAGGAAATCTTCTCGCTCCCATCACTCTTAACGAAGTGCGTACATACATGTATCTCTCTAGATGTCCAGCATGTACGTACTTGTCCAATGTAGAAATCTCCAATTCCTGTTATATGTTAATTTTGAATTCGTATATAAATGGCTGAATAAACTCTTATCATGTATTATGATCGTTACTGTCCGAAATATTGAGATAATGTGATTGAGATGCCGAAGTGTTTGTTAGCCTCTCAAAACACAATTGTAAAATCTTTGCACAGCTAATACAATTCACCACCATAGTTACTGCATCTCAACATTAGGGCATTCAACAATGCAGGGAATTCCTTGTGCTGCCCACCGCCGTATAAGTGCGTATAGGAAAAGTGTTTTAAGAAAGGTTGTGATAGAAGTCACACTTGTATAGGAAAAAAATAAGTTTACCATATAATGGGCTGATTTACAAATAAAATAAGGATTTCTCATAGAAATATAAACTAGAAAAAAAATTAAGTGTATATGGTGTAAAAGCACACTTAAGTAAGTTACTTTAGGTTGATATTAAATATAACTGCTAATCCACTATGGCACCTGATTTTCACACGATAAAAATGAATCACGAAACTTGTCTACATTACTTGAGAAGATATGGACACTTTCAATTTTGGATACGGAACCAGCGTTGCTGGTCCTCAGTTAGCTTTTTTTCATGGATTGAAGATGGTTGCCGAGAACATTTCTTGTCATACATTTATGAGATGGTAAAGTAAGAGGTTCGTATTTCACATGGACCCGAGAATTCCGAAATTGACTTTTCCCCAAAAAGCGCATGCAAACCGAATAATTTGCGGAATAGGACTTTTCAGTAAAATTGTGCATTTGTATACGAAATATTAAAATTTTTCACGAAATTTTAGTTGTGTCTGGTAACATTGGTTTTAAAATAATTACCGAGGTACTCCTCCAAACTACACTGTACTTGAACCATTCATGTTTAACGAAATATTTTTACATGTAGCATCGCAGTTTGTAATAAACACATGGTAGAATAAGCGATATTCTCTTCACTTTCAACGGGCCAATAACTATCTTCATTTTTGCATAGACCAGTTGACTGTATTTTGTGTTGCTACATTTATATTTATAATCAGTAAATAGTTCTGTGCCTGTCCGTATGTTTTGATGCTTTGTTTATTTTGGTTGAAGAAGGTCGTAACCCGACGTTGTCAAGAAATGAGGTTATCTCTTCATAAAATACCGTATAGCTAAAAAAAAAAACACGACTATTGGTACACGTATGATCGATAACTGATTTAATTCTCGTAAGATTACCATCCGCCCCCTTCCTTATGAATAGGTATTACTTTATTAATACAATGCAACCGTCGTGTAGCCGCATGTTAGAAGACAATGTTTGATTACGCACAGCAGTAGGAGGCCGCTACCCCTTCCCAGCAAGGAGTNATAAGACTTTGATAAAATCAAAACCAATAATACTTTTAAAGTCGAGAGTCGGGATAAATATCGGCAAGGTGGAGATATGTCCCGCCGGCGCTTCCGCAACAGCAAGACTGAAGGACGCAAGTTACAAAGCAAAACATGTTTAGTCAAGTTATAGACTTAATTACCGGTTTAACTTCGGCGGCAGTGCCTACTGCTGTGAGCAACATGCGCTGTCCATCGTAATCCCCCTATCATTAACACTGTCGGGGACGTGCGCATTAGCGCGTCTGATGTAGACAGCGTGTGCTATTAAAGTGACCGGGGACTTATTAGCTATAGTGTAAGTACTTGTCAGTAGTGCCCAAGTTTCCTTACAAAAGGATTTTTTGACGTTAATGCCCATTTTGGCACCTGAAAACAAAGGAATCTGTTTTAACCCGACACACCCTGTCAATTAGGGCGTTTCTTTCAAAAGAAAAACATTCGTGCATTTTTTTTTTTTACTTTTTATAGAATGATGGCCTTTTTCTTAAATACCTGGATTCTCACATTATCTGTAATTGTAGTTTAAACCACTGGTCTTGAAATTATAGGTTGTTCATGTTTATCGGCACTGTTGTGGTTAGGAGTTCCTTCTACAGGGTAATTACAAGGGGAAGGTTGAATAAACATTTATTCTAGTGCTAGTCCAAGTTAAAAAAATCTTCAACAGATTTTGGCGGAAACCCAAAACGACTTTCCCACCTTGTCAAAATATCGCTAGTGGTTTGGTAGGTCTCCTTTATATTTTCCCATGAGCATTTTAAGATCAACGAAATATGTCGCTTACGTTTCGAAACAAAATTTTTACATCTTTTCGTATGTATAGTTTTGTACGTTTTCGAGGGAGTGCTTTCTTCATTTTATTTCATTTTTGTTGCTTAAGAAAAAAGTTCGAGCTAGAGAAGCACTAAGTCAGCTCAGACATTCACCAAGACACAGCTCCTTTCCCATTATTTATTAATTAATGATTGTAGAAATACCAAAAGTGAAATTTATAAATTTCCTCCCATAACTTTTGAGTTCGGCTGTTAAACTATATGTCACATTAGTCATAAATGCTCATACTGTAACTGTATAAGTGTAAAAGAAAAAAAAAAAGAAATCACGATCAAATCAAACACCCGAGGCACCACGTAACACGAAAAAAGACAGTTATTATGTGGTAAAAAAGATAATTATAAAAGTATAACCCGATTAAGATACAATACTGATTAAGATAAATTACCTTACATACCACTGGTTAATATTTTACATGTATAGATAAGTTTCCAATACACAACAACAGTTCATAATATTTTAAATTGTTGTTGGAAGCAGCCCAACTTAGGGAGCATTCACATCGAGAAGAGCCGAGGTCTAGTTAGGCCGCGACCTAAATATGGCGGACCTACATGAAAGGAAGACCGCTAATCCTGTTAATTCTCACCACTTGTCGTCGCTGCAGGAGCACAGTAATTAAATCTCAGCTCATTCAACCGGTCGAGGGACAACGCGTGGAGAGACCATTAAAAGATTAGTGGTCTTCCTTTGATGTAGGTCCGCGGCTTTACTAGACTTCGGCTCTTCTCGATGTGAATGCTCCCTTATTTATAGCATATTTGCGACTTTAAGTGAAGGTTCTAAATACATTAAAACCAATGAGTTCAACCAAAGTAAAGAGGCCTATATACTGAATGAAATGAAATCCTATAACCCTATTCATTTTATCCGCCGTTTGCCTGGATCATCGAAGTATATGTTACGATCGTCAAAGTAGCACTCTTTAAATGTCTTTCCGTGACTTAATTCGTTCAAATTCTTCTTTTTCGCATCTCATTAAATTATTTGGGTGCAACTACTCTGAAAAATGAAATATTTACGTGACAATACAAAAAATCAGATTCAGAATCCAGTTAAATAGTCCAGAACTTAATTATATGGGTAGATGATGATGATGATGATGATGATGATGATGAATGAGGAAGGTTAGGTGAAAGGTAAAAGCACACTGACAGACTTTGAACTTGAACTAATGAAATAGCTGTACGGCTAAGGTACGGCTTGATAAATGAGCTACATGTGTTCTTTGACAAAAAAAGGAAATAGTTTTATCACAAACGGTTATTTATTTACCCATTAACAACAACAATTGTCAAAGATAAATATAATATTATTAAAATAATGATAAAAAATGATATAAGCACCGACGATGGTGCTGATAATAACAAATTTAAAAAGAAATAAGTCTATCAGAAACATTAAATGATAGTTGACAAACCTCTCCATCAATATTAAGATACTATTCGTAATAAATGTTTGGCGTCTTTGAAATGGTTACAAACCAAATGTGACTGCACAATTTAATTTTTTTGAGATAACAGTGTGGAAATAGGTCATTTGTGCATCTTGCTTTTCTCTGCTCAAAACTTTATCATTGTGACTGAGATATAGAGCGATCATGTGAAGAATTTTTATCTCATATTCTGAGATGTTTTACAATATTCTATGAAACAGTTATCATCAAAACGCTTAGCTTTTTTTTACATTTACACATTTAGTATTATACTTAATTTTAAAATACAATGATAGAAGTAAGTACTTACAGAGTAAGGACCGGTGTTCAGCGTACAATAGCATTTGTTGTTACCACAGCAGCCTCTGTAGCGAAATGTGAAAAAAAACCAGCCGGTGGGGGGATATGCGTTGTTGCACAAAGTTGTGCAGGGATTCACACTGACAGCAGACTGCGGCAACGTGCCAAAGAAGTCTTCTTTAATGAGCTGAGAAGACGGGGAACAGCTATAAGGGGGCACTGAAATAAAATGATGAAGGATCATTCTTCATTCCTCAATCTTTAGTTTATCATCGGTGGTAGTAGTCTACATGACACACGCGCGCGCGCACACACACACACACACACACACACACACACACACACACACACACTATCTTACTTATTTGCATTAAGAGTTGACGCGAATAACAAACAGGTGTCGTTCAGAAACTAAATGTTTAACTTACTACCCGTTAACTTTCAAATATTATGCTTTAGACAAAGTCTGCCACGAAACGTTTGTTAATAAATTGGTCGGTTAAAAGAATTTCCTCCTACATTGTACCTGTAATTTGATTTTTTTAAAATTACAATTGCCGTAGAAATTAGTGTAAAGCTTTATTTTCAAACAAATATATACGTTAAAGGGATAATAACTCTTCGTATGAAATCTATATTTCACAATAAAAATATTGTGAATAACTCATAGAAATATAAAATATTCTGTTTTATGACGAAAACAGCAGTTATGGCTATTACTCTAAGGCTTCGTTCACATGCAATGTCTATTTTCTATTTTCTATTTTCTATTTTCGGTATGTCTTATGATCACGGTCTGTGCACTGAATATCCCGCAGCGTAATTACTGGCAGCGCGAGCCAGTTACTATAAGTTACTATAAGTAACTGGCTCGCGCTGCCAGTAATTACGCTGCGGGATATTCAGTGCACAGACCGTGATCATAAGACATACCGAAAATAGAAAATAGAAAATAGAAAATAGACATTGCATGTGAACGAAGCCT